>JAZDUH010000354.1:6802500-7355000 GCA_036419115.1 Scarus forsteni | reverse complement strand
TTAGGCCTGTCGCGATAATCAATAAAACAATTAACTGAACGATAAATAAAAATGTCCTCGGTCATTTTTCCGTCCTCGATAAATTGACATGTGCATGCGTGGTTGATTCCCTTCTCTCGTTCTACCCAACAGGCTGGATGAGAAGATGGGTCACTACGTCCATATTTCTCAACGCCTGGGTGCATTGGTTCTGTAGCGGAATGAGCGGGGTTAGGGTTAGTGATGCATCTGTCTTTCATTCAATCTTTGAGGGGGAGGCGGGGCCGCTTGCGTACACACAGAGTGAGCTGAAGTGAGCGTCATGAGGAGTAAAGAGGAAACAAACACAAATATGACTGATAGCGCAAAAGCGATGGTTCCTAAGCCGGCTGCCTCAGCCCCAGTGAGGGAATATTTAGGTTTTAAACAGAATGAATAAGATGTGAGCTCATGAACACCAACGAGCCGAAATGTTGTATTTGTTTGAAAGTAGTGGTGAAGAAGAAGGGGAGGTACAGCAGAGCCTTTGTCCTGACAGCCAGCGCTTACTGTGGTGTTTGGTCGGCAAAGGAAATACAAATAAAACAAAGTATGACACGCAGCGCAGACGCGCAAAGTGGTGCGCGTTCACAGACAGTGTTGTTCACTGCATTGCAAAAGAAATGCAGCCCTTCAATAACGTTGAAAAGCCAGAAATGTTACAAGCATTTGACAGACAGTATGAATTGCCTGGGAGAAAGTACATGACACAAGCAATTCAGGAACTGTACAAACTAAATTTTATTTACTTTTATTGTTGTGTGTGTTTATTGGAGTTTTGCTTCTTTACAGAGACAGGGTCTATTTTTTGTTGTTTTTGATTATTTTAATGATTTTTTGTTTGTTTGTTTTATTATGTTGTTTATTTTTTTTATTTAAAAGCTCTTGACCTTCCAATAACAGTTAGATACTCTTAAAAAATTTAAGTTCATTGCTTTTGATATGGTGTTTTCACTTTATTACGACATAAAGTAACATTATTGAAAAAAAAAATGATGCTTCAAAATAACATTGACAATAATGTCGTTTTTTTGGCAATAATTTTTGGGACAATTATCGTCCAGCAAAATTTGTTATCGTGACAGGCCTAGCTATAATGAATGTGACTGACAAAACAATCATCTGATCACCTGTTGGATATGCTACCAAAAGTATCTGCCCTTTCCAAAGCACTTTTTATGGGTTCTTGGACTGGTGAAAGATATTGAACGATCCATCTTGTGTCATTGTTACACCTTCTGAAACAATTCTGAAGCACTTTCAGGGTGCATCTTCAAAAATTTCAAGTCCATTGCAGCTGAGGTGAGTTAAGGATGTATATAAATGCATAAACCCTCAGGATGGTAAAATCTCTCCTGATCATATCTACACAGATGATATGACATGCAGAAAAAAAGATGAGCTCTGTAAACACAGTCCTTAGAAGAAAGGACTTACATTAGAGGTGGCATTCTCTAAGTCCATTCGATTCACATCAAAATAGCATTTCTGAAATGTTCCCTCCCTGTGTTCAACATGAGGCTCCCACAGCGATTGCAGTTAACTTATTAGACAGCAGGTCATATGCAAAACATATTATATACAGAGGTGAATGTCTATGTATGGCCTTATAAGATCTGCATCACAGCATTGCGGACAGAATTACGAAATTGGACATTACACATGGAATTCTACATAAACGCAGAAAGTCACGGAGCTGTCTGACATTTTATGTAAATGCTTTTTTTCAGACTAAGAAGGAACTTTCTCTTTCTATAAATGCTTCGAGGGGTCACTAATGATATGGACAATGCATACTTCACTTCCTCTTCCCCTCATTAATGATGCAAACATGTCGAAGCAGCCGTCTGAGACACATGGCTAAGTAGGGATGGGTACCTTTCACATTTGAACCGATACCATACCGATGCTCAGTACCTGGGAATCACTATCAGTACTCAACGGTACCAATTTTTGGTACTTTTGTGTGTGTTTATGGGGTAATAAATATTATTTTTTTTAATATTAAGATCTCAAATTTTTTCAATGTACATTAATTTCTCGATATATAAAATTTGACAGATATATATCAAAACAACATTCAACTGTTCGTATTGTAACATTGTAGTTGTCCCTAAAATTTCTTCAACATGAAAACCAGTAACTGAAATGAACCACAACTTCATAGATTTACTTGCAGCCCTCACTTTAACTTTAGGGCAGTTTAACCACGGGTCCGACAAAGCTGTAAATGAAAAAAAAGCATTTACATTAACGTTACAAAGTACAAGGAACCGACCTGATAATGATAACTGACGCACATTAAAATGCCAAGCTAATACCATCTTAAACACGAGGCTTATTTACCTGGACCAGGTATTCTCCTTGTCCCATTTGCTGCCATCACCAAATGTTAAAGCCATTTCTTTTCCTGTGTTTCTGGCTGCAGACCACTAGTCGCCATTGGACGCAGGCGTGCTAACAGTGCTGAATGAATCCTTTGTCGTTGTAGATCTGAGGCTATCAAAAATTGTGCACTCTTCAGCTTTAAGGAAAATTTTGTGCATCACCAGGTGCTTCCTCAGATTTGAAGTATTTCCGCCGCTGGCCTTACACTTGACGTCACAAATATTGCAGCTAGCATAATCTCCATCACATTTAATAAAGTAGAGCCATACTTTCGAGCAATTTCTCTCAGCCATGCTTGCTTTGTTGACTTAGCCCATGGCTGCTGACGTCATTACGCTATTGCTGTGCTGCGTTCAAGTCCGGTATGGAAATTCACCTACTCTACCCAATAGTTTGCCTGCTTCTTCCACTCCCTCACAGTCACAAGGATGCGTTTAGGTACCTAAACATGGCACCTTTAGATTTTACGTGAAACGATACTCGGCAGTACCTACAGAATTCGGTCGGTACCTCTTAAAGTACTGAATTCGGTACCCATCCCTATGGCTAAGTTGGTAAAGAAGCTACGAAACTCCTGGTTAACTCCAAAGTACAAAGAAGAGCAGTTTCCCAACAATCATCAGGCAATTATCAGGCAATCAAATGTCCCTCAGATATTGTCAACATACTGTTGACTGTCCCTGTAAAGATGTGTGTCAGGACCACCTGAAGAGTGAGTGATTATATTTCATTACTTTATAAAGTGTCTTGGGTTTTTTTTTAATATAAAATACTACTACTCAAAAAAATAAAATGGAATGGAGCAGTTTTGACACATCTGGACCACATTTCTTTACTAAATAAAAAAACAACAACGCTGAAAGCTTTCTTGATATAACTGATATTTTCACTCTATTTCTAACATATTTAAATAGTTTTGTTAGAGTTAGTTCCATAAAGTGGATCACATTTATACTTTGCACAGCAGCAGTTGCAGCTGCCACGGACATTATCTTATTTGACCTGAAATTAATGTTATTGATGAAAAAATCATCTAGTCCCCTACTGGGTGTGATTTTGAAAGGTTCTGGCCTCCCCAAACACTTTCAATGGGCTGTTGTCCAAATGTACAAGTGTAACATCTAATGGCTATATATACTGAATGGTTCATCTGGTGTGACAGGTTACGTTAAGCCATAGTTATATGGTTTTTATGTACTCTTGATTTAATTTCAAATGAGGGCATACTCTCATTGATTCTCTGCAATCTAATAAAAGTAAAAGCAATGAATCAATGAGTACATTTTGTACTGTGAGATTGAAAGTCCTAATTCCTTTAAACAAAACATTTTATTCTCCAACGACTGAACACTTAAAGTATGTCTGTTTAGAGCTTTTGCTATTTGTAAAAAAAAAAGAAAAAGAAGTTTGTGTTTGCACCATGCTTATCTCCTGGTATGACACCTCCCCTCAGGCGACAGTTTAAGGCATTAAAAGAAGTAAATAAAAAAAGTCAGTCTTGTCAATTATTTTTTGTTTGCCTCTCTCGGTCGTAGAGAGACATCATAATTAGTAGTGTGTTTCACAACACGGTAAGAACAGTTCATGATAGCTTTAAATAAATTCACTAATAAGTGAACAACCAACATCTCACTGAAGACATTTTTCTGTTATTTGGAAAGCATCTGTGCTTCTTAAAGAGGGTTCATGGGGTAAATAAAACAAAGCTGCTAACCAGTCCCTTTTTCCTTGAGTTTTGACACATTTACTTTCAAACACACACCGCACACAAAACCAATCCACAAGGGAGCCTGTGCAGAAACCATGAAACCACACTCAAAACACAAATTAATTGGTGAAAAAAATAACTAATTCTGACATTCCCTGAAGAGGGTCTTTCATCTTATAAATAGTGGCTGCAAACTTGAGTATTTTTTTTCCCTTCGCTTAAATAACACAACACTGCAGATGATGGGATTCGTTTGGCTCAACCCCAGGGGCAGAGAACGACAAAGAAACACTTGTTCTAGCAACTGCACAACCGAGGTCCCAACATGGGCCTGTGCCTGCACCCAGACCTCACCTAGAAACCTGCTCAATTTGCATAGTGCCTCTGCAGACAGCCAGCGACACTGTCTGAGGGGATGCAGCATCCCAGAGATGGCATTGCAAGCTCACACATAAATTAGTCTCTATTCCCCAATCTCTCTCTTTTTTCCTCTCTTCTGCTCCTCCCCTCTCCCCCATATTTGCCCCCTGGCTTCATCATACCACAGTTCATGCAAAGGAGAGACTGAAATCCAGCGTTAGAGTTTCTTCGTATGATGGTCTGTATTTACCTTCCTTGGGCTGCTGGGTCAGGCAGCTTCTTGGCTTATTCATGAAGCCAATGTTAAATTCAGCATTGAACATGTGCTTTGGAAAAGAACAGAGCAAATTGAAGTTTATTACACACTTTGATATTTCACAAACATCCTTTCAATTTCACCATCTGTAGTTTTATGCTCATTATGCTTAGCTAGCTCTCTCATAATGCAGTTGTGTTATTGTATTAGCAGCTAGTAAGGTGTTAACAGTGCAGACACTCCCTCCAATCTGTCCGTCTAATGAGAAAAAAAGGGAAGATAGAAGACTCCTGTGTGTTGACTCTTTCAAATGCCGCACCCACCCCGTCCCTCTCCTTCCAGTCACACTCTGCATTGGCACATCATTTACCATTGCTGCAAATGCAATCATTAATTTAGCCCTTCCCAGTGAAACTTCATATACCCATGACACTTTTTTTCGCTCTGTCTAATTAAATATAATTTTGAAGCTCTTTAAATCCAACTTCATCCAAATGCACAATCTAATTTTTCATTTGCTTTTGTACATGATATAAGACATCAAGTCAATAATTTATTAAATTACTTTTCCCATTCATTTTCCTCTATCTATAATTGATCTCTCCAGTTGAAATTCTGTTGTTCCTCTTACTCAGCCGGTCTGCAGAGAGGCTGCGTGACATCACTGTGAACAGGGCTCGTTCCCCCCACTATAACCCCACTGGAAAACACACACAAAGACACACAACCACACACACACACACACACAACATTAACTTGGAGCTGCCTGGGACATCCTAACGCTGGGTACATAACACAGCAATTTTCCATTTCCAAAGTCTGTGTCAACTGGTAATTCCCCTGTATCACCACCTCCCAAACCAACTTCAGCTTTTGATATCCAGTTTGGCTATTACATATACTGTTTCTGTGTATTATGAATTTATCAACTGGTAAAGTTTAAAACCATTATCCTTTTTTTAAACTCAACAGGGTCACTTGAAGTCTGGCCCTGGGTTTAGGGCATTTTCCAGATGTGGTTGTTTTGTATGGTTGCGCACATGGTTTGGCTTTCTTTCTGACACCAGTGCAAAGTTAACACTTTTAAAATGGTGCCAGTGCCAAAGCAGCTCCTGAATCACTACTTAAAAAACTGCATTTACATTGTTAACTTTTTTAATGGCCCATGAGGTAACGCTGCTTTTACTAGGGCAAACTGGACAACTCACCAAGCAAAAAAGGCAGAGAAGGGTCTCCATCTTTAGTTCTGCTATTAGATAAATGTTCAAAATGAAGGACAATATTCTGTGCTATGATTTGGTTGGTGGGTATTGGACATGCCGGTTCCGGTATTACACTGATGCCAGATTTCAGGACCCATCCACATTGAATCACTGCCTTAGGGACCATTGAAACAGCATCCAGAGAGTTCCCAAAAAAAATCTATCAAATCCACTCTGCTTATACATCCATCGCTTGAAAGATGTTGATTTGTATATTGAGGTGGTGATTGAGATGAAATGTTCCACTGTGTAAGTTTTCAGGGAGCAGCATATACAACTCCTGGTTTCTATCTTGTAGGTTGGATGTTTTTGCGAGGGTACAAGGAACTTTTCCAATCTGAATGACCTTGAGTCTTCTATAAGACTATATTGGTCTATCTATATTTTTGTTTCAACTGTCAAGGGCACCCCAACAGGTAAGAAAATTAAATCTCCAAAACAATATGCAAAGCATACCAGAGTTCTGAACACGGAAGTTCCCCCTCAAGCTTTGAATGTAAGGAATCTTTCAAGTTCATAGACAGTAGTTCATTGGGCAGTTATCCTGTGTGTCCAGTAAGTTCTATGGTATTGATGACTATTAGGGATGTAACTAAGAACTATTTCTATCATCAAACAGAAAGTCACTATTGGGCCAATTAGTCGACTCGGGAGGTGCTTTTTTTCTTCACTGCCCCTACAGTAACCTAATAGGTCTTAGAATTGTTTCATGATGTTGGTTTTACATTATTTTCACATAATGATGCAATGCAATCATAATAATTATGATTGTTCTTCTTACATTTCTTTCTTACATTTGGCCATACTCTTTCAAACTAAAACGGTACAGTTTTGATTTTATCTATAGCCAAACATTTCTCATGTTTTCAACATAACTATTGTAAACTTAAAGGTGCTATGAGGACAATCTATTACCAGCGACATTAAGACTCTGCTACCCATGAGCACGAGCAGCGACTGTCGTAATGCTGCGTTCCAGTAACCTCGGAACTGGAATTGACATCATCTCCGACTTATCTGCGTTCCAGTTGAAGTTGGAACAAAACATGCCGATTTACCAGGCTATTGTTAGCTGTTGTTAGCACGCCCTGCGTTGTTGTTCACAAATATCACATGAAGGATGTGATTATCACTATGGCAGCATTTTTGTAAATCTAAGTTGAACAATTTGAAGTATACAGCTGCTCTAGAGCGACACACCCCAGACAGAAGTGCAAATAAATTGATAAATACAGGAGCTAAATAACTGTTCACACTGGGGGCATCCATCTTCGATTGACAACTCGAGAGTGGCGAGGTTTCACCGAGTTCCCAGTAGGAAATCCCGACTTTGGGGGACATTCCAGTTGCATTTTCCAACTCGGAACCCAGAAATTCCTACTTCTGACTACAACTGGAGTGCACCAAAAGACGTGACCCAAGCCAAAGCATGTGTTTGTTGTGATGCTAATAAATGCAGCTCGGACCTTCCTCAGAACTCTGCATTGCTTTACAACTTCATTTTTCAACAACTTACAGGATGCAAAGTGACGAGGTAATGTATCTCTTTCTAGTTACGTAGTGGTAGTTCTTGATGTGTGACAACAAGCAATTTTTGGAACACTTAGTATCGTAGTTTTGTAGCCGGCTATATATTGCTACTTACAGCCCGGTGCTCTAAGACGTGTCCAAATAATATACATTTAATTGTCTTGTTCCCGAAGTTGAGTATCCAGGCCAGTCCAGCCCTGTCCAACCCGACCGCGAAGTTAAGGAATAGCATTTATAGATAACCTATTTTGATGCTATAAAACTCATCTTAAAGTGTGTATTTCGATCAGGCATATATCTAAAAGTGAGACTTTTTTGTAATTACTTAGAAACTCCTCATAGTCCCTTTAACATGGATGATTTTGTTTTACTATGATGCCTGGTAACCCCAGTTTGTGTATCAATACGAATATACTTTGCTTTAATATGTAGTAGTAGAAGTGGAGAACGAAAAAGATAAGTAGAGGAGGACAATGATGTCAGAAAAGAAATGTTTATTTAAATGTATCTGAGTGAGAACAGAGTGGAGATAAGTGAGACTGAGTATGAGTTACGCTGTCATATATGGAGAGCTAAAACATAACCTTTGACAACAACAAGATAGCAGAAAATGTTCTAGCTTTACCAGGGTAAACAGCAATCTTCCCAATGTCCAGGCAGCTGTATGTGAGGTAAGTGCTCATGTCTGCTTGCGGCAGCTATACATGGAGATGGGGTAAGCTCTTAGATTAGCCACAACTTTAGCCCTGTTAGCTCTGAAGCAACCGCTGATATGCCATGTTGTATCCCTGATGCTCTGTAGCCACTGTTTGATGACGCTGCTGTATCAAATATGGGAAGAGAGATTAGTCACTCCACTGTATAATTTGCTACAGAGAACAATTTAATGTCTGTGCATTACACTAAAAACATGGGATGATGGAATTCGAGACTATCCAATAATAAAACTGTCATTGACAATTTGGTTGAATTTTGTCCACTAAGTCAACAAATGGTTGCATACTGAATGACCACGATCATTAAATGATACTTAGAGTCTCCAAAAGCTTATTGTCATTGCAAGACACTTGAGTTTCTGTATGCAGGTTCTGCCAGTATACGCATTCAATCAGGGAGCAAAGTGCGGACGCTGGACAATAAAAAAAATTTACATCAGTCACGAGTCTTATTCAATTGACTTTCAGGCTATAGGTTTAGTATAATTAGTATAATGTCACTGACAGAATGAACGCCCATCACCCAGTAGATATGACTTTGATAGGTGCTGCCCACCTTGTAGCATGTAGCACTGATGGACTTGTGCTATCCAGTCTTCCTGACGTGTAAGGCTGCTCAAGAAAAAAATAATTTCAATTCTCACTAAAAATTAACAGCACTAAGAGGCTTGAACATGTGTTAACATGCAAAATGTTTAAATATAACTTTCACTTTCAAACAAAAAACATCATGTTTGTCATGTCATGAATGTGATCATGTCTCTAGAGGCTCAATCATGTAGAGCTTACATGTCCGGAGAAGCAGACAGAAGAACCTTCGGTATCAGGCTGAAGCACATTTCTATGTTTGAGAGAGGATCATTGTGTCTGTGTGAGGGGTGGTTGAGATCAATTAATGCTCAAGCCCATAGCATTCTAGAGCAGAGATTACTGCTTGATTTTCATGACTCTGAAGCTTAATTCTCTATACTTAGAGATTTCAGTCATCACTAAAATATGTCCATGCAGTTAATCACACAGTCATCCATGAATAAACCTTAAGTGTATACCCTCTCTGCCTCTACTGTGACTTTAAATTGTTTTTTCAGGTTCAAAAACGTGAAACAGTGAATGGCATAAAAAGATAATTATCCTGAAAGTCACCAAAATGATTGTTTCATGTTTTCTACCTCGACAATTCAAAGGCTGCGGTGATGATTAGAGAACAAAGGTCTGACAACAAGGACAGACAAGGAGCAGTCTGGGAGAAATTGGTCTATAATTAAATGTTTACATAATTGGATGGTTCATTTTGGTTCATTTTAAAATTTGAGTGCCTCACTGAGACAATTTCCTCTCTCTAATTACAATTTCCTTTTAGACTGACATTTACAAAGCAATCTTCAGATCTCTGGAAATGTGCTTTTGATTCATTATTTCTGCCTTCATCACAGTACTTAGTGACAAGAAATGAGTTTATAAAATAAGATCTCTTATTATCAGGGCCTTTGACCTGCACAAATGACTCATTATTGCATGTCAGAGGAAAAGCAGAACATTTCTGACAAGCATGTACAGTAGGAGAAAGATCAGAGGGAGAAATGGGTTGTTTCAATTCTCCCAAAATGCCTCTGTGCTGTTGAAATGAACTGCAGGGACATCAAACATTTGAGGCTGCGTAGCTTTCAGAGAGAAGACAGACTAAATTATTTGATGCCATCTGAGGCTCACATGTGCTGAGGATCACAATACAGCTGGTTGACTCACTGGTGATTATTCATGGCACTCACGCTTATTATCCCGGAGAGACCGAACAATACTTTTTCTGTTGTGGGAAGTGAGCAGTTAGAAGTTCTAACCTCTCCCAGAACAATCGGTCCAATGCATTTCTCTCCACATAACAGAGGAGTGGAGGGATGCAGACATCTCCGTCTCCCTTGGGTGTAATCTGACTTAGATAAATATTTGCCATGCAGTCTGAACATCACACAGAACCATTGTGATGCTCTTGTAAAGCTGGGCTGTGATTGCTCTACTCCGCCATAAAGATGCATTTTAGCCTTGAAGTGACTTTCACAGAAAATGATCCTTTTTACTGAAATATAACGAGCTAAATGCTATGCATCTTTAATGTTTTGCAGTTGTATAGATTTGTCATGGAAATGCAGAGAAAAATACATTTGAGCCATCCATAAGACTTTGGGCTCTAATTTAGTAGACCATGCGCAGTTGCAGGCGCACCTGCCCTGCGCCGGCCTTCGCCGCGCAGACAGGGTGTGACCAGCACACTTTGCAAGTTTCCTGCAGTGCCAAGAGAGGCGCACTCAAGGGGCAGAGAGGTCCAGAGAGGCACATCCATGCCTCCGTCTCTGCCCCACCGCGCAAGTGCCAGAGAGGGAGGAGAAAAGGCATGAGTGGGTTTAACACAGCCGAATGCTGTCTTCACTAATCAAATGACCGCCTCTCCTTGCCTTTAAATGCGCTGCGGCCGAGGCGCAGCGTCTGATTGGTCTGAATGATCCTCGCCACCGTGGAAACAGTGTGCTGAAAAGACCCGGCAGGGGAGATGGTCAGACCTGCTGTCACTTCAGCAGCTGGGAGAACGGACTGGCCATCGGGGCGCGCATCAGAGGCCACGAAGCGCGTCACCATGTGGGCCAGCTCCAGGGCCAGGATAGATTTAATCTGTTCCTTTGTCATTAATAGGAGTAAAAAATTAAGAGACAGTTACACAGCAGCTGGTTTATCCATTCATAATGCTTGTGATCCAATTGCACTCCTGGTTTGTCATCGCCAAATAGCAAAGCCTTTGGTGATATACTGTATACTCTCCCGGTGTCTCCTCCTCATCCTCCTTGCAATGATGTACTCCATCTTTTTAGATCACGTTAAAAATAAAGACTAAAACAGAGAAATATGGGAAATCACAGGTAAATCCTGAGTGACATACATTTATTTTCTCTCTTTTTTCTTCATCTTTTTTCTCCCTCTTTTCTTTGAATTTAATGAAATGAGAGAAGCCAGATATATACTCAGTATCAGATGTTAAGGCTGTTTGTTGTTGACTTGTAAGATGTGCATCAAACTTCCAGCTGCCGTCAGGTTAAGTTTCCATTATGACAAACAGCTTTAATCCGACATCAGATGTGACGGGACAATTAATATAGATACAAATGTATATGCTGGTTCAGACGGTTACATCAAATAGTGATTGCTGTGATTGTTTATTGCATTAAAATGTGCCTAACACTCTGGAAACCTGCCTCTGAGGCTTTGTTGACGTGTGCGCACATGTGCGCCTGTCACCAAATTACAGCTGCAGAGGGTGCGCTTCGCTTGCGCCGAGAATAGACCAGGTTGGAGCTGGTGAGCTTTCAGCTCACTTCCTGCACCGTTTTTGGCACGAAATTGTCACTGCGCCAACATGAATCTGCCGACACCTCCCCCTGGTGCGCCGTCACACCCATCTCTGTGCAGACGGTCTACCAAATTGTCAAATTGGCAGCGCATGACGGTGCGCCGGACGAAATGAACACTGCGCAGGGTGCGCCGGCTCTGCGCCCCCTGCACTGCGCCACAAAATTAGGGCCCTCTGTCTCAAGCTGACTTGTTCATATACTACAGGAAGTGAAGCAAGGATCCACTCAACACTTAACTCATGCTAAGGTCAGGCAACAGCATTCTTAGCTTGTAAAATGCAGCCGATGTATTGTCCTAAAAAATCTGCAGCCCCTTGACTGTCGACTTGAGGCTGTTGATAGTAGCAATTGGAATCACATGCACACTCCATGTTACATTTAGTCTCACGAACAATGGAGTCAAGTTGAGTGGAGGGCATGGCTTATATACATGTAAATATTGTCAAGAGACACCATCTCTTAAGCGGGGTACACACATAAAGATTTTCAAAATCTAAGAGATTTTTTATCTATCAGAGAGACAAAGAACTTTTCCACATTTTTGCAAATAACTCAGTGTTCTCAACGGATTTTCACGACATTTTCAGAGGATGCACAAAGGACAGTGATAAGGTGGTGATTATTTTGGTGGTGATCTGCACTCAGATGCAGATCAAGGAATTTTTGGCAGGATTTCTTAACAGTGCAGCACAACATAGTTCTCACATTTATGACAACAACTCACCAAACAATGTTGGAAATGCCTTGGCAGACGTTTGTGTCCTTGAGCATTTCTAATTCACTCTTTTTAATCAGAGTTGATATTTGTGCAAAGTTTGACCAAAATCCCTAAGGTAACCTGAAACACCAGGTGGGACTCAGTGGTACAACGAGGCAACAGCCAACAGAAAGAGTTTGGAATGAGCAGAACCTTTCAAAAGCATATCCGGCAGGTATTTGGATAATTGTTCCGTCTATCACATTCATTACGGATCCAGATAATGTGGTAGGTGGGCGCTACTGTTTGAAATAAAAAATGTGAGCCACAACATAGAATAAACCCACCAAAACATGTTGGGAGTGGAGTGAAAATATTATTTTTTATTGAGACATATTTCTTTTGTTGTTGCTTGTTTTTCATTTAAAAAACAAATGACGTCCAGATCTGATAAAGCTGCTACTGAAGCTGGCTGTATCTGTGCTCATTTCTGTACAAGTGGTCACTTCCCACTTCTTCCTGCTTTAAAGGACACTGATTGAACCCTGCTGCTTTGGGCCAGGAATAATTGTTGTAGACTGGAGCTTCTTGCCATCTGAGCTTCCTGGTCCAACTGCACTGCAAGTTAGGAGTTCCTGAGAAATCACATTCACAAGCAATGATATAAATGAAACTCAGAGACCTTTATCTCTGACCTCCAAATTCTTATTAGATAATCAGTGAAACCCAAGCAGACATTTGTGCAAAGCTTACAGGTTTCTAGAAGCATTTTTGAGGAGTGTTGTTTACAAGAATTTGCACAAAGAGACAAATGTCCCTATGAATGTACAGTCAACTGAAAACATAATGCCTTGAGCATGTTGAACAGTAACTGCTTGTTGGTGGGCTAAGTGCTTGACCTTCAGCTTTTAGTCTGTTTAGGTTGTTTATTTTAATATGTCGACTGCTGTACACCGGCTTTAAAAAATGGCATCAGTATACAAATGGCTTTTTCCAATACTTTATACAGTCTGTGGTTTCATGCACTGTTATAGTTCTATTTTCTATAAAAATGCCAAAAGTAATACATGGGTTAAGAATTGACGGTAACATAAATAATTGTCTTTGAAGAGCTCTACTAAGGCTGTTTTCTGATTTGCTGCTTACCTTACAGCCCGGCAGCTCATGTAGCCCGTGTTTTACCATCACACACATCCATCACTTAGTCAAGAATCATATCAATACTTGCCCATTTCCCCATTTGGGGAGAGCTGAGTAGATCAATTCATTTAAAAGGAACCACAGCCAGACATCCGTTTCAGAGATTAGAGCATATATTGGCTAGTCATCTGATGGAGGGTTTAAGGTTCATTAAGTCAATGGAATCCTTAATCAATAGGCAAACTTTAAGTCCAGGCTTTTACGGCCCACTTTCTACTGCAGATCTAGTTACATCCACTGGTGAGACACAAAGCACTGAACAGCCTCGTTGTCATGATGCTGTTTTCATACCTTGAGAATTCTGTCCTTGGTTAAAAGCTTATCTGACAAAAGACCCAAGTTTTCTGTATCAAACAATTCAAGAGGCAAATGATGTGTTTAGGAAGTTACTATTCTTGGGGGTATTACAGTTCAGTTTGATAAAAAAAAATGTGCTGTGTTGAGGCTTTGGGATGATAAAACTGAATATTATTGTCAGGGAACCATTTCTTGGAATTAAAAAAACTTGCAATATTTGAGAGTTTATGAAGAAACATAGTCAACAATCATATATCTACAGCATATCCAAAAATAAACTGATGAAAACTCAACAAAGTCCTCAATCGGTGACTTTATGTAAATCCTAAACCTCAAATTCTCCCTGCAGTCCAGCACACCCATCTCCAGCTCAATCATGGGGGCACACTCCAGCTGTGATTCTTAAGTGACCCTTGTGTCCACCTGAATTATTGTTTGTGTGTAATGCAGGGGGAAGAAGCAGCATGCAATGAGGAGTGGTTGTGCCCCCTGATTGATTGTTAAGTGTTGTCCAGGAGCCCATTGCCAGACTCCACTTAACGGCTTGCACCGCAGAAAGCAATCAGTGGCTGTTACTAAGGGTCTCTTGGGGACGGGTCCGGTCATGATTGATCTTCAGTGGATCTCTGAGATGTCTCATGGAACCCAGTTTCACCATGGTCGAGTTCAGGTCAGAGAGAGCAGCCTGACTTCAATGTGTGGCATTGCAACAACAGAAACTTTAGTCAGCAGATAAATGAGAACAGAAAACTTTTGCACCAATATGAAGTTCATGTGAAGAGTTCTTACCTTGTTCTCAAACAGACTAAAAGTTATAATGATGTCTCTTCATGTTCTACAAAAGTAATTAAGATAACATAAGAAAAGTACCATAAACATTTTAACCATGAAAAGTATGATAGGAGACATCTTTCTGAAAGATGCAGCACCTACACATGCATAGGACAATATCAGCAAAGAGATCTAAGGTCCATCTTTGTCCACAAGGGGCACATTATATCAACAAAAACAGAGAGCTTCAGAGGAGCTGTAGCTTCCTTTCTTTTGTAAAAAAAAAATGGCATGGCTTGGCTTAAGCTGTATAACTCTTAAATTCCACTTGATACGTGTGAGTTTCCTCTCTACACATTTGCTAGAGCTGAGCTAATAGGTTTCTATTTTAGTCTGCAGGAGTTTTTCCACCAGATCTGCAGTGCTGCTTCCAGCTGCGTCCCAGCTCGAACATGTTGGAGCCTTCTGCATATGCAGGAATTGTGGTTATACCTGGAATAGGGATGTAACGGTTACCGGTATAATGGTAAACCACGGTAAAATTTCCCACGGTAATCATTACCGTGTCTTTTGAAAATTACCGTTATACCGTGTTTGATCACCACACTGTGTCAGTAACTCATGGTGATGCATCTCTTTGCCTTGAAAGGCGAACCTATGTGCGTCTGCCCCTCGATGAAGCAGCCGTGTGTCGCAAACAGAGGCGCGCATACGCAGCTTGTTGTACAAATGAAGTACAAATCTGTTTTTTTCTATTCTTGTAATTACATACAGTTTAAGCATTTATCACAAAATAATGACAAATACTTGCAAGAATTGTTTACTTTTATTTCTAATGAAAAAAAGTTTAAACAAATTTACTTACAGGACATTTCCTGACACAATAATTGACTAAAAAGACAAAGGACTTTTAAAATTAAAACATTAAAGGGGTAAAATGATCTCAAGACTGTGTAAAAGTACTTTTTGAAAATTTTAGCACACTGCAACTATACCGCGATAATAATGATAGCCGTGATAATTTTGGCCCCAATAACCGTGATATGATTTTTTCATACAGTTACATCCCTAACCTGGAACAGTGCATCAATGCAGCACAGAGGGAATTATGGACACAGGAACAAAGACATACAAACTACATTAAACTATCCCCTTACTTTTTAAATTAAAGTAATCATTGTTTTTTAGATGCAGTTTTGTCTCAAAATTAAAAATAATCTCAAATAACATGCCAGAGATGATATTTGCAGATCTTTACTCTCAAAATATTGATCATATTCAATTCTCCAAAAATGTGGAATCAGAATTTGGAATTGTGAAGAACTGGAACCGATAAGCAGAACAAAACTCCGACGGCAGGGATGGCAAACTAGCAGCCAAGGGCCATGCGTGAACCCCATCTCAAACTAATGTGGCCTTTAATTCAATGTTAAACGGAAAAATGTAAATTAATACAGAGAAAACATGGAAATATATCCATCATGAGAACATGATAAAAGACATATTGTCAGTGTCAAACAAAACTTATTTTCTCCAGTGCTACTGGTTTCCTTTACCATCATTGCATTGGTGTAAGGCAATATCACACTCAACTATTCAGAAATTAAACTTTTATTCATTTCCTTATATAAGCAATTTTGAAGATAGACATCAGAGAATAACCTGGCACGCCATAAGAACCACTTAAGATCTTTTAACACTTATTCAGGGTAAGAGCCAATAGAAAGCATTTGGGAAAGGGCAGAACCTTTGAACTGCCAAAATTCCTGATCTTATTTTCTAAATGATGGGAAGACTTCTGATATTGTTTTCAGCATTGTTTTTTTTTTTTTATTTTGCCAAAGATTGAAGATTCTCAGTTGTTCTGTGTCTTTGCGTGCCTAATGGTAAGTGATATTTCTCTGTGAGCCCGGTCCTCTGACATGACAAATTGTGTGTATTTGCATATATAACTCATTCAGAATTTTGACTGAAAATCACAGCATGACACAGACTGTTTTAGCCATAAAGTAAGTCCCAGTGGAAATATATAGTATATCTGCAGGCACTGTTATACCTGAGGACCCACATGTATACACACACACATACACACTCACAGACTCTCACATAGCCAGTGTGAGTATCATACAGCAGAGCTGTCGGCTCTCCAGTGGTGTGTCAATGTGTTCAGTGACCACAACGCCTGGTGTTAGTCTCATTACAGAGGGATCAAAGGGACATGAGCTTCATAGCAGCGGGGACTCTCTTCAGCCCCCTGAGAAGCAACTCCTCCTCTAATCTCAAAGGTCACATTTAGTCATTCAAATATAAAACAGCATCCCATCCCTCGCACCCATGTGACCCACTGGAGACTTCTCTAGAGATGAGGAAACACAGGCAGAAAGAGAGAGAGAGAGAGAGAGGGAGAGAGAGAGAGAGAGAGAGAGAGAGAGAGAGAGAGAGTCCACCCAATAAGGGAAATACAGCATTTGTCCGCAGAGTGAACTGCACTTTTTCTTTCTGCAATAATTAGCCTCTTAGGAGCTTAAAATTATTGTGATGACCCTGTTGGTATTTAATCTACACAAGTAGATAATTTAAATATTCAATTAATATTCTAAGGCCCTGAACCAGACACAAACAATAAACCTCATTATGAAGCTAAATAAGAGTTTGTCCTTGCATTGTGTTGCTACAGCTGGATTTAACCTTGTTTTACATTATGAAACATATGGGTGTTTTGTAACATATTTACACTTTATAGCTCCATATGTTTACCTCCGCCAGGAGGTTATGTTTTTGGGAGGGTTTGTCTGTCTGTCTGTCTGTCCGTCTGTGAACAAAATAACTCAAAAAGTTATGGATGGATTTTGATGAAATTTTCAGCAAATGTTCAGCATGGGAAAAGGAAGAAGTGATTCAATTTTGGTGTTGATCCGGATCACCGTCTGGATCCGCCATGACGAAAAATGTGATTTTCGTGAATAACTACTGAACTAAAATAGATATCATTATGAAACCAATTGCTAATGGTATGTTTTCATGGTCAAGGAATCTAAATATTACATGAAATAAAGGTAAGACTAATATTTATGGTAAAAATCACAATATGGGAGAGGACTGTGGTGCTGGCAGAGGTCTGCGCTCTCCGAGTGCTTTTCTAGTTGATCCATGCATTGATATCAGAGGATAAAACATGCATGTCCTGTTTAAAGGTGCTATGAGGAGAATCTATTTCTGAAGACATAAAGACTCTGCTACCCATGAGCACGCGCGGCGACTGTTGTAATGCTGCTTTCCAGTAACCTTGGAACTGGGAATGACATCATCTCCGACTTATCGTCATTCCAGTTGAAGTCGGAAAATGCATATCTTTACATATGTTGTGTAAATGCTTAAAAAATATATGTCACAAAGGTCAAAATCATTTGTCACCAAGTGAGAATGACCTGAGGCTAATTTAAAATCAACCCAACTTGAAGGGCACGTCTGATTCTTTACAGAAGAGAACTTGGTGAGTTCCAGTGTTTAAATCAGGACCTCAGACTGAAATGCAGGTGCTTCTGGACCAGCTGTTCACAATGTTAGAGGCTATGGTATACAGTACATTCACCATTGTCATACTGCAGATCAAACACTGTCCTCAAACATCCTCATCCTCTTACATCATATAAAATTCATTACCCACCATCACTGTGATAACTTTGGTCAGTAAAAACAGACTGCTGTGGTACAAACACCCAATCAAGCCGCCTTTTGAATGTTTTGACTGACCATGATGTGTCAAAAAAAGCGAGCTTTCATTGGTCAGATGTTGACTTACTGGACGTGAAACTTTAGAAAAATCAGCTACAGTCTAAGAAATTAAAAGCTGCTACTTCACTCAATAACATCACATTGATGCATTGACTGGCGATGGGTTCTAAAAAAAACATATTAAGATTTGCACACCCAGCGTGCAAAGGCCTTAGGAGCCTCCTAATGCAGAAGATAGCTCATTACTTTTGATGGCTTCAGGACTTAACATTCTAAATAAATACTAGTAATTACATCTCTGATTTATGCATGGCCATTAAAAAATTGAAAATTTTATACTGTGCACTTTTAGTTTTTGCAAAGAATAACCAAAGACATTATTTTCAAGATTCTAGCCAAAAAATAGATATTGAAATTTGGCTTGCCCACAAACCCCTCTGTTTCAGCCCTTCCCAGAGAAGGCTGTGTCTCCTTATAAGACCTAAGCCCTCTAAAGAGGTGGACATGGCTTTGGCTTTCCAGCGCTGTACTCCAATGTTTACACTTATAGCACATACATATTCAGATATGTTACTTCCACTAAAGCTGGCAGAACAAACACCTGGCTCAGAAACTAGTTTCCCATCATGGGAGAAGCTATACCCATTAACGACATCATTTGAGAATTTTTTTTTCTAACAATCAATAAAGTATTTTCCAAAAGGTGGATCAAGCAACATAGTAAAAGGAGGAAATGTTTTTTCATGCTGGGGAGTTTGTATAAAGGCTATGGACACATTTTTATAATTAAATTTAAAAAAAAAAACATTGGAAAGTGTACTTTACCCAACAGAATACCCTTAAGTGTTTCATTTACAACCATTACTTGCAGGGATAGTTTTATTTTGCTCTTTCCTACAAAATGTTCTACATGTTAATATATCAATTCAACTTGTGCTGTGCAGAGTAATGCTGCGGTAAAAGCCACAAACACCCAATGTTAATAATTAAAATCACACGAGTGATTTTTGTCATGGAACTTAGTTTTCAGTCTTTGAATGACACAGTGAGTGGACAATGATGGTGGCAGCTAATAACATTGCAGTGCCAGCAGCAGTTCCTCGGGATCTGAGCAGCTGTTCTGCAGTCTATATTGGCCTGTTCCTCAAGTGGAGAAAAAAAGAGCAACCTAGATGAGAATTTTGTGCTTCAGTGGCTATTGAAAGATGAGGCAATAAACTGCTAAACTTGAGTAATCACACACTCCCCGAGGAATTCCTCAAATGGGGATGGTCAAAAAGCTTGAAATTTGAGCCCCCTTCGCACGCGGCCTCAGCTTTAACATTTGATGAGATTCATTATTGTAGGGAGCTGAATACAAGTGTCTTCTGATTACAGGGCCCACCATTAAAAGTTCCCACCAGTGTGCATTACCATGCGAGAGCGTCAATGGGATTAAAATCTCAATTCACTCCAGTCAATTCTCCAGTAACAAGATTTCATTAAAAGCAGGCAGGGAGGAAAATGGACTCGAAAGCACTGAAACAGCTGGACTATAAATTATAAAAATGTGCTTTCTGCTAACTGAACACACCTTCAGCTTGCAGATGCATTATTATTTAATGTTCGGAGGAGCTGGTTTTATGTAAATGGAAGTCGTCTATTCTCTCCAGTCCTCTTCTCAATGCCAGGTACTTCCAAACCAAGCAAAGGAAGAGATTATGCAAACCAATTAACATATGAAAATAACGTATTAATATACTGTCTCTGAACTGTATCCAATCAGTTCCTTTTCACTGGCGTGTGTACAAAACAATTAAAATTAAATTTATACTGCTCTTCCTTAACATATTCTGCGGCAAATGGAGTCAGTGAGCAAATGCTGACAAAAGTTTTACAGGCCTGTGTTCTTCCTTAAAGGCACACTGACTTTAAGAATATTTATAAGAAGCCGTGCTAATAAATTCCAGTCTTTGTTTCTCCCTAATGATGTGTGCATCTGAGACAAAGCAGTGAAATCCATAGCGGTAGCCAGGTGCTAATGAATGGCTTACATTATGCTGTCCGCTAATTACTACTGCACCATAAATAAAACACAAGACAATCAATTAGGGCTAGACGTGTGTTTGTTAGTCATGGGCAGCAAGTTCCTCCAGGCCAAGGCTTTGCAGCAGACCTGCCTCTTCAGGGTGTAATTTTGAAATGGATAAGTTCAGATAAATCATACTTTGAATGTTACTGAACACACTTCAGGCAATCTGTTTCTACTCTAACACATCACCAGTAAATTCACATCCACACAGCCTCAATGATACGGTGAGAAAAATGTTAAAATTCACATGAAGCATAAAGCCCTTTCCAGTGAATTAAACAAAAGACATCCAACAGGCGGCTATCAACCCTCTGCCTTTAAAAGGAGCTTTGCAAAAAGGCTTTCTCTAGTACTTCATGCAAAGCTCCTCCAGTTTCCCAGACACCAACTGGCTGACGTATCACACTTGATTTGAGCCAGGGCTGGGGAAATCAGAGTGCATTAACACTGCATGTAGAAGGCACTAACCAAATGATCCCAGCATTATGCGGCCTCTGGCCTGGCCTATCTGCGTAGTTTGATGCATAATTTGAGCATTAATGTAATTTACATTTTAACACAGTCCCAAAAGTAAACTGATTAGCTGATAGTTATCTACTAATGTGCCAAGAGGACCCACATGTCACTTGCATGCAGGCGGAGGGACAGGATTACACATGACAAGGTTGGCCTTGCTGGAAAACAGACAAAGAGACAAAGCCTGCCAGAACCAGAGAGACACACACAAACACACACAAAGAGAAATCTTGTGAGGTAAATGCTTGTTGTTCAGGTTTGCTAGTGTAGCATTTCTGTCTAACAGGATCAATCTTTCTTTTTTATTTTCAAGGGCATTTGAACCGATCATACCAATAAGAAGGAGAATGTAGCAATAAATCTGAAGGACATAACAAAAGGTGTTCAGATGTGTTTGCAGTCTTTAGACCTCATAGTATGTGCAGATTTGTGTTTGTACAGAGTTTGCCTGCCAGACATCCAGTTCATCTAAAATTCTAATTTAAAAACTTATTAAAAGTATTTCTGGGCCATCAAATGTCTTTTATCTCTGTTCCCTCTTTATCATGGGACAAATTAGTGCCCCTGTAGATGACAGAAGCGCTTTAAAAAAAAAAGTGCAACAGAGTTGCAGTCCCATGATGCAACGCTCCCAGTGGTTACATCTGCTCCATTCTTTCATCTTTCTCCATTGTTAGGTGGGAGCTGTCACATTAGGAGGAGAATCGCGGCTTCTTCCCACCCCCAAGTACCCCCTTTTTTTCCCATTCCAGCAGTTGGCAGGGTGGCAGGCCCATACAAAGGAGCGTGCACCAGGAGCACAGAGGGGAGCACCGTTAGAGGAAAAACAGTTTGGGAATTAAGGTCATTAATTTTCCACTTTCAAGGGCTGCCACACAGACGGAGATAAAGTCAGCATAAATATTCCGCCGAAGTTTCTCCTGTTTTTCTCCTCTCCCCATTTTCATCGGCAGCCCATTTATCTCCATGCTGTCAATTAGAGGCAAAAGCAAAGAACTAATTAGGAACTGTGCAATTTTAATTAGCTGTTTTGATAATTAAACTAATTGGTTCCCTTGTGTTTCTGCAGTGTGTGCTGAGAACTTTTTTGATATCTGGGCAGCAGATTTCCCATCCGCTGGTTAATTAGTCACTTTTGCATTAAAAAGGAGCCTTCCTTAATAGCCTTAATTTGCAGTTGAAAAGAGAATCTACCATCAATAATTTGTGTAATTGGTAACCGTTTGATTGTAATTTAGAGGCACGGCCGGACAGCTCGGCATGTCTAATTCCTAATGACTAGGATTAAAGTTGGATTAACTGTTTGGGAAAGGGATTCGCTCTCTCCTCTTCCCTACCCACCAAATGACACCTTGTCTGCATTTGATTGGTCATGAAATTCAAATTGACTAGGTGAACAGCAGGGCTTATACCATCCCTATTACTCTTCTATATGGTGAGCCTGTCAGGTTACATCAAAAAGACTCCAATAATTCCTATTTTCCACTCACTGCCTCGGGAGCTGCACAAGTAAGAGAATAAAAAATGGTTACAATTTAATGTGTGATGGTTTAAACCTCTGCTATCAAACCCTTTTGTGTACAACACTGTGGGGAAACTGACCCACATCGACCACTAGGGGGGGCACAACATTAAATCTAGGGGAACCATATGAAGTTCTCACTGTTCCCTGAAAAAATCCTTCAAAAACAGGCAGTACTTCTTTCTAAATATTAAAACTAACATTTTAAAGTGTGCACATTTAAATGATCACTATTATTTTGAATGAGCTCCAAACATCAACCCAATGCAAAGTAGTTTCATTTACATAAATTCTTTGTTGTTTGTTGTTGTTTTTTTCACAACAGCACAAACGCCCGGGGTAATCACACTGATGTTCACAGGTGTTAGCTTAATGCTAGGATGCATTTGAATATTACCAGAAGCCAGAAAACCTGGTCTAAAAGCATATCACTCAGCAGCATCTTACCTATCAGGCACCATCTCTTTACTTTTACAACACAGAGCTCCGTCAGTAGTCTGATTAAAAAGCACCATTCATCCCACTTAGCCAGAATACAATTAAGGGACATGGCTTTAAAAGCCCAGCCCCGGAGCCTCTCCCCATCCCACATAAAAGGAGCACTCTCCACTGAGCCTTGCCTGTAAATATCATGTTTGATATGAGGTTTTAATCTGCTTAGCCATTCTTAACTATAGAATAGGCTCATCCTCTCTGTGAAACCACCGTCCAATGGCTGTGTGCCTGAGGACGAATAGGAACACAACACTAGTGCACTATCTGATTAGGTGGGGTTAATTACAGAGCACTGTTTTGTAGTGGCTGCATTTGAGAGCCGCCCATAAATAGATGGGCATGGCTAATGCACGCTCAGAAATGAATTTTAATTAACCGTGTATCAGAGAGGCCCACTCAGGGGCCTGTTTCTAGTATGCAGTGACCCCACTGTTGGATGTGGAGTGGGAAAGGGTCTCCACCCAAGATACTGTGAGAGAGGGTCATGAGCACACCGTGGCCTACATGAGCCATAGAGCACACACACAAAATGTTGTCCTTACACAAAGGTGATGTGGATCATTTTTATTGATGAGAACTTCATTGAGTGAGGGTCACAGTGTAATCTGACAAAGACAGAGCTGAGTAAATGGTCTCTGCAGTTGCCTCAAATGGTCAACTACAAATGTTTTGATACCATTAGTGGAGTCTTTCAAACAGAGACACTACTAGAATTGTCACGTTTTTCTGATAATGTCACAGTTTCTTCACAACTGATAGTAGAGTTTTTCTCATGCTAGTATTAGAGCTGTTCATAATCTAATACTAAAGTTATCATATGACAGTTCTGAGGTTGGTCCATACCAACATTAGAGTAGCTCAAATAAAACTAAACTTGTACTTGATGTTTTTATAAAACTAATATTTAAGAAGCTCCAGTATTGATAGTACACTGTTTTCATATTGGTCATTTGTTCAAAACCAATATTTGACTTGGTCCAATACTGGACAAGAGCTGGTACATTTAGGTACATAAGTATTTAAATTAGAGTACTTCTAATACTGATACCAATACAATGGCCCCAGTACTGATACCAGAATGTGTCGATAAGGGATGAAAGTGAGATGCTTACTTTGGAAAGCTAAATCACCAGTTCAGTGTTGCTAGCACTGCTAACATTTGTCATGCACCACTCTGCAAATCAACATAACATCATTCATCTGCCAAATCTGTGATTCACTGATGGATGAAGAGGACTTAGCGTTTTCTGTTTTTTGAGTGCTTCACTGACATTAGACTAGTTGGTCAAACATGACTCTTTGGTCACTCCTTGTATAACTACAGTATATAGAGTAAAACCTTACCCAGCCTTCACAAAACTCCAACACTGCCAAACCCCCCTGATGCTTCAAAATGTTACATGATTCCATAGTGTTTAGTTAATATCATTAGTTAACCTCTGGATATGAGAGCATTTCAGGAGCAACTTACAGGCCATTGAGCAGAGCTATAGCTGCGGGCACATGAGTTACAATTCAGGCAGAGCTTTTAACTGCACACATCTCTAATTAACAGCTACTTAAGTGTGTCTGCCAACCATTTCTCTATTTTCAAAAATGAATACAGTCATAACCTCATATATGTGCACAGGAGGATATCAACTATACTGTATATTGCACCACTCAATCTACACCTTAACAAAATATTAAGCTTTGTACGTCCCTGTTTCAACATTTTTGATGGTTGAGGTGGATTACCTCATAAACAGTAAACTTTTACACATGCAGCATACGTCAAAGTCCCACGTCCTGTGTGTTTGGTCATTTATATCATGTCTTAAAAAATGCTAAATATTGCCTCTGTAGAGGTTCAGCTGCAGCTCTTTTTTCCTCCTCCGTGTAAGCATTTGAATCCCAGAGGGTGGGGAGGCTATGATAATATGCTCTACACTGATTGGCTGCCCAAACAATGCCTGATCAGAGAGAAAAGGAGGGGTTACAAGACTTTCAAAACAGTCATGGCCTCTGCCTGTGACAAGAAGAAAACAATCATGCAGGTGGAGGTTGTTTAGCTATGCCATACTAAAAACCATTAAGTAAAAACAGAATGTTTTAAGGGCCATTTTCTTCAAAGAAATATTGCGCATTCTCAGTGAAATGGGAGTTCAGTAAGTGGTGTCATGTCCTTACGCTCCTCAATCCCCTTCTAACAGCATCAAATGAAAAGAGAATAGCATTTTTCAGGACATGGATTCCTTAACTAAGAAACACTGAACAAAGACATGAAATGGTACTTTAGCACCTTTAAACAATGTTTTGTTAATTAATAATGTCACAAGAACAAAAGCACACAAAGAATTAACCTTCAGAATTGATGTAATCTTATTTTTATTTATTGAAGGTCAACAAAATCAGTGTCTCTAGCTCATAAGTCTTTAATACTGCCTTAAATGCATGACTGTTAATATGTTAATTGATGTTCTTCTCTGTCGTTGTTGTTGGCTGTCTCAAAATTATCAAATAGTTGAGGGAACTTTTTTGACTGGTACTAGCAGAGGGTGTGTTGTCTGCCAAAGCTATAAAGGTAAAACGAGCAATTAATTCACTGCATTATTATATTATATACTTTGAGTCCATTAGGCAGGTTCAGTTGATGCCCATTACAGGTATCAGACTGAGTTTGCACTGACAGAAATGGTATTGGAAACATCTAGATACAGTAGTGATGAAATACCACTGACCTTTTTACATACCTAGCAATGTGATTTGTGTAGCATGTATGTCTACATGGTCTTCTATCCTCATTAATAAGGTAACATCAGTCATTACACCACCATTACTCACCATTTCTGACCCCTCTCTGGAAGTCTTTGCATTATATTTTTTCACATTCAAATGTCAAATGGCTATCTGAAGTCAAGCCCCAATGATACCAAAGCATTATTTCCTTCTTTCCTTTCTGTTTTCTGTGTGATTGGATTAATTATGTGTCACTCACTTTGCCAGAGGTCAGCAAACATACATTCTCGGTCATAAGTCATCAATCTATGTGACCGTGGTGATGAAAAGTCAAGCATGTCAGCCAGGAAGCTGGACAGAGAGGGATCAGCCCATTGATTTCAGGGCCAACCCAATCTCACTACAGCACGCTGCCCTGAGAACTGAAATTACCCCTATGGGCTATGTACAGTGAGCTTTGTACCTCAGGTTTGTGGTGCATGTTCACATTAGTGGGGCCTATAAAAAAGGTTATTTCTAATGCAGAGCAGGATTATGAAACAGGAAATCATGTCTATTCCATATCTTAATCTGAGAACATTTAAAATTGTAAAATGTAGTTCAACTAAAAATAAAACGCTCTACATTGATGTGATTATTTTTTATTTACAGATTCTAATCCTTTCCTGTTTATCTGAAAATAGTTTTTAAATATATATATTTTTAAATTTAGTAAAGCTGGTTAGGGTGGTCAACAGCAGACTTATTAGAAAATGCATGTTTTGTTGTATGTAGCACCATCCAAAGTAAGAGGAAACAAGACCTTAGAGTAAAATTTATTGGAAATTTGAGGAGAGGTTTTGCTTTTTATCAGGCTGGGGTTGAGAATTAAAAAAAAAAAAAAGATGGACATTTGGTCTCAGCTCAACATTGGAACTGGCCACTATCAGCCCTTTTAACAAACACTGGCTACTGGCGAATTTATATAAGTTGAAAAGATATCAGTTTCAGATGTTTATTAATTCAATGCTGATATCTGGCATGCTTTATAAGGAAGGATCTTTTTATAATAGCAGTAGAAATGACCTACTGGACAAACTGGAAAGAAAATATTGGAATTGTGTGAAAATTATGCCAATGAGACAATCAAACAAAACATTGTCTGGCCTCGGTTTTGGACAAATTCATAGTTTTCTCCATCAGCACTGGCTCTCATTTTTAATGCATCACCAAAATTTGCTCTTCAATAGAGACTGGTTTTTAGTCAAAGTGATGAATCAGTACATAAATTTGCAGTCAATTTTTTTTATGTTCTTCATTCAGAAACTGTTATGCACACAGACACACTAAAACAACTAAACACAATGCAGCATACAAGTGAACAAAAACGGCTAGCAGAGTTAGGAGGTAAAGCTACACTTTGCAGTGAAAGTGTTATATTTAAAAGAGTGAGAAGCACAAACAGAGCTCCAGAGTCCACCAACTTTATTGGTTTTTCCAGAACAGACAGAAGAACACGTATGTGCGAAAAGCCTACACATGGTTGAATTTGCCAGTTGTGCCCATTTTCAACAGTACCTCATATGGTCTGGATACATTTTCAAAGTTTGACACTCCAGATGGACTTTTTCATACATCCATGGGATGTATTTCAAATCTGTGCAGCATCCCATTGTCTGTGTTTTGGACGAGCAGAACTTTTGAAAAAAAAAGATGATTTAATGGATACTCTGTCTGTCACATTCATCCAGTTAATCAGAGGCTTTTAATCACTTCCCTTCCCTCTTATAAGTCCTGCCATTGTATGACCAGGAGTAAGGGTATTAGTCTGAGGCTTTGCATGATGTATCTGCTCAATGGCAGACATAAAATCTGGTAAATCCACCTGCTGTGTGTGGTTAAAAAGTTCACACTCTATTTTCATATTCTCCTGTTTAAAGGCCACCCAAAAATAGTTGTAGGCAAAAATGCATCAGGGGATAACCATTTTCACCTAGAAAAGGGCTCATGTTTAACAGCTTTATGATGACACATTTTAGAAGTTGTTTTTAAGAGACAAATAAATAGCATTGTTTTTCTCAAGTTCAACAGATTATTTCATTTTAGATTTATGTTTTGCAATTAGTAAAGGAAAGCAAAGGTAGTTTCTTGGCAGCCTAGTTTTGTCACCAGACATGACAGCTTCCAATTCTTTTGTTTAATCATCGCAGTTAGTACAAAACTATCAAACACTGTGCAGTCAACTAATGGTAGTAGTACAAGCTGCTGATAAACATAATAAAAAACATTAAGATTTTATATCAAGATAACAGTAACATAAAAAGATCCATTTCTGGTTTATGATGTTATAAGTGCAACAAGAGGAACATGTTACTGTTTTTCTAGCACGAAAGGGACTTGGTGCCTTCTACAAAAAAATCTTCAATGTTTATGCTCGTATATCATTTGGACACATCGGCATATCAGTAAACGTAATACTGTGCATCCCTACTAGCATACACAGAGGAAATGTAGTCTTAGCCTGTTAATGTTAGTAACCAAGTATGTTTTACCCACAGGGAAGTGCTGAGCGACACTGTTTTCATTACACGGCGAAAGCTCGGTCACTATTATTTTACTTAATTTCACTGCAACTTAAAAGACACTCATTTGAACAAATCTTCAAGATCACTACAGTAGTCTTCTGTGAAGAGACCCTTAATCAGAAATAGTTTTACTGTAATTATTAATACAATAATTTCTCCTTAAAATCATTTGATTATAGAGCAGCTTATGATAATGAGCTTAGAGCAGGGTTGTAATATCTAGTGCAAAATGTAACAGAAGGCAAGGACAGACTGAGCGTGCTCACACCACAGACAGCATGCTGGCTGCTGACGAACCAGCATCATTGTAGCTATACTCCACTCCACTCTCCTAAATGGCTAATCTTTGTTGGATCTCACCCTTAATTGGTTAACAGTCTCCGCAGGGCAAGTGAAAGTGGTGCTATTTAAGGCTCCACCATGAAACAGCAACACTTTCATCTTGGCAATAACAGGCAACAATTATATTACCAGATTCGAAAGTGAACCTTCTATCTACCCACTAATCAAAAACGCAGCCCATCTGTTGTGCTGTCTCTTTTGAAACGACGCTTTATCTGCAGCCTGTATGGTAACTGCGTCTGGACACTAATTAACTGCTAAATAGACCACAATTAGAAGGTATTTCGAATAAAATCTGCAGGAGAAGAAAGAGTGAAAATAAAAAACAACAAGAGTATTTCAGGTTTACTCCAACTGTACCACTGATGGATGGAGCAGCATCACTCTTCCTCCTCAGTCTCTCTCTATCGCGCTCTCTCTCTCTCTCTGACACGCGCGTCCGTGCGCACGTGCATCAATTCAACCTTCCGTGCGTGCGCGCTCTCTCCTGCTCTCTCTCTCTGTCTCTCTCTCTCCATCACGCACGTTCAGACTGGCAGGCAGACCAGTCACACACGCGCGCGCACAGAAACACACACGCGCACGCACGCACACACACTTTCCCTTAGCTGTGCTTTTGTGTTTTGTCAGAATTAATGAGAAAAGTTCCCTTGCCCTAGGGGTAATTAGTGTCCTTGGAGTTAAATAAGCTAATACTTAGACACCTCTGGCACAAGCAATTATGTTTGTGTATTGAATAATTGATTCAAAGAGGGGGGAAGGGCTGCTAATCAGATCTGAGCATAATGAATTGATTTAATTAACAGGGGAATCCGAGGCTCTCTGGAAACTGCGCGCATTTATTCAGTAGCAGCGGCAGAGGCGAGCGCGGCACAGAAACTGGGAGCGAGGCGGCGTGAGTTTGCTTTTAGCACTTGTCACATTTGCAATTGGATTTGTTTGAATATAGTTGCTGTTTGGGAGCAAATGAGACCGAGAAAGCGAGACTATTAACAGCGAGAGGAGCCCAGCCGTTCAGTCTGAGCGTCTGATCCGTCCGTGTGCGCACACTTATTACACATCGGCGACACCAGATTTGTATCGTTTTTCATTGTTTTGCCCTTTTTTTGACTCGCATGGAATTTATCAAGAGCACGCAGCGCGGTCTGATCGCTATTTATTTGCGTTACACTTCAGTCCTGATAGTGGGGATATCGCCGCGTTTATAACCGCGTTTGTATTCCGTGTTTGAATTATTATTGATAGAAGGCAGGAAAAAGCGTGCAGGCATTAATTCATCTTTCCAGGGGTGTTTTTGATTTATCGAGGCGTAGTCTAGTCAACCGCGCGTTTCAAAGCCATTTCCAGGAGCAGCAGCTGTGAGCAGACCGAGCCGTGCAGCCTGCATCCTGCTGGAGCCGAGGACGGATCGCCCGGGGAAGGACTCCTCGTTCCTCAGGACGATGGTGTTGGACAAGGAAGAGGGTGAGTAACATCCCCCTCAGCTTGTAGGATGCAATAACCTGAGGGGACCAGAGCAAAGGGGGGAACTGGTGTCATTTTCATGTGTTTACCTCGTGCACCCGCAGCCTCCGCTCCCTGCCGACTCTGTCAGCCTCATCTCCCCGTGACAGAGTGCGTGTTTTCCGGGTAAAGCAGCCCCTGCGCACCGGGGCTGCTCTCTCTTTGCACCGTGAAGTTACACAAAGAGCGTGCTACTTACCCAGCAAACTGCACTTTAGAGTGGGAGAGCTGCTGTTTATTTGGGGCAGGTTTTAGTCTGATGGGAGTTTTTAAGAGGAAGAGTCAGACGCTGCAGTGCATGTGCTCTCCTCTCTTTTTTCTTCCTTCTTCCCTCCGCTCTTAAGTGCTTTCTGCGTCTGTGAAGTTATCGAGGCAGCCTTTGACATCAGCACGGGATGGGAGATGACAGCAGAGTGCTTTTAACTTGATTGCAAATTATGGATAGCGCCGTGCAACGCTCGCTCCCTCACTTTCCATCCAAATAGGCCTCCTTGCATTACTTATCTATTTCAATGTATTTAGGTTAATGGGTGAGGCAATCTAATTAATTTTAATTTAAATCAAACTCGCCTCTAATGACGTCCCATTTTGGATTATGCTGATGGAAAGATGTGCACTGCGTTTATCCCTTTCAGCTCTAAATGGTGCAAAGTGTATATAGATTTTAATGCAACATCACAATAGCATTCACATAAGTTTCCTCTAGTGTTTACAGTTTTTCGACATTTTCTCTGACTGTTTCGCAGACCACATGCTGACACACACCATGACAACTTAAAAACACATTAAGAAGGATATTTCCAGAAGTATTTCTGATTCAGTTTTTGCACATTTGAGATTACTCAAAGCACCCCCTCCTCAAAAAGTAATGGATGCATTTGCAGCCCATTATTTATGTTTGAAAATGGATATTTCATATCTCTGTGCAGCACATCCTTTCACTTACACATCTGAAAACCAATAAAAGGTTTGCGGCACAGACATAAATTGGTCTGTCTGGATGAATCAGTGTTGTGCTGCAAATGCACCTAAATTAACTCAACTGTAAATTGTCTCCTCTGGATGTCTGTCGAGCTAAAAGTTCCCCATATGATTCATGATTCAGATTGCTTTTAACAGTTATTGGCTAAGCAATATGGTAAATGTACAAGGTGATGCAAATGGCATTAGTGGGAAAGGATGCACAGGAGCATGTAATGCAGTCAATACTACATTAACTACTGATGCCCAATTACAGAAGCAGGGAGAGTGGCTTTTAGGAGCATTAGGACTTGCAGAAAAGCTGAGATCACCTGCTGCTCATTGCCTAAAAGCTTCACCCTTTATTTGCTGGTCCCAAGCAGCACCTCCAGCAGTTTTTTTTTTCTTCTTTTTTTGGCCCTGGTTGTCAACAGACTCTGCGTGGATCTGGTTCATTGTGGTGCCTCTTAGCATTTATTGGATCTCAAGTCATAGGCTTGTCAATTCAGCTTCTATTCTAATGCATCCATTTAGAGACTTGTGGGTTTATGCAGAGAGGTGAGGGTGTGTTTTTGGATGTCTTTTTCTCTTGATTGTTTGTGTGTGCATGGCTGCATGTTTCTTAAGTCTTCACATTTAAATCCTTTTGATGCGTAAAAGACCGATCATCTGTCTCACTGGTTGAGGGTTCAAAGCTTGAGATTACTATAGCAGCACTGTATTAAGAGACTGGTTTTAAACTCTGGCCTCTGTTTAAGCAGTCAGCAACAGTTTGTGCTTTAAGTTGAATCATTTAAATGAAACCAGATGGCAATAGTTCAGAACTTTCATTATAATTTTGAAGCATTAAGTCTTAAAGAAATTACTTGGCAAAGTAAATATTATGTAGATAGTGACAAGAAAAAAAAACAGAATATAGCTCATCCTGAATTATTAATTAAATGGCCTAAAGCTGTAAAGTAACAAGGAGACATACACTTTTCAGTCCACAGACCTGATATTCAGGTCTGTTGTGTGTTAAGATCTATATTAGCCTGGGCACAATTCTCTTCCTAAAGTGCACTACATAGTTCAAACATTATAACTTGGGAATATTCCCCACAAAAATTAAAAAATGAGGTAAACACACACTAGCATAATCTGAAAAATGCCTTAAATTTAATGTTCACTGAAAAAATGACAAACTATTCCTTAAACAAGACTAAAGCAAACAAACACAGACCAAGGCCCAACAAGTAAAACTCTCCAAAAATTTCAGTAATATTGGATAAGATGGAAGTTTTAATATTTTGTATTGTAATTTTTTGTAAGTTTTGCATTATCACTGTCAGGAGGAGCTAGTGTAGCATGTCATGTGTTCACCTGTCAATCATGTTTTGATCTACTAATCAAATCATTATTGAACCACAAAGTTAGAACTTAAATGTCTTGATACAACTCATCATCACTTGAGTCCAACAAGCAAAGTAACACATGAAATCATCCCTGTCAGTCCTCGTGTTAATGCTCCAATTTGCCCCCAAATTAACAGCTTAAAAAAACTCAGCCATCTTCTCTCCTACTCCTCTTCCCCCAAAGCGAGTCCACACTGAAGACAGATTTTACTGAGCATTAACAGAACTACAGTCCACCCTTCCAGTCCCCAGTAAGCAGGAAAAAACTCCAGCCACTGATAAATGTCTGGTTGCCTTTTTTTAAGTTAATTTATGACCCTGTTATCATCCTGTCCTGTAAAATTGGCACATTCATAAAGCATGTGATTGAAGCGCAATGCTTCAGATGAATACAGACTGCTGATCTGTCGGCTGCTGTAATAAAACTCGAGCTTCAGGCTCCGATTTTTATTTTGAAATAATAAGAATTGCTTCATTCTTTACCTCTGTTACCATGGTAATACTGTCTCATAGCGATGCTATATTGATTTAGAAAGTGGACAGTAATATTTCTTTTCTGTTATTTGGTTTCTGAGGGTTGATTTCTAATTTCCAGCTGGAGATTACTTTTATATGTTCTTTAAGTCTGCTCCACTTTTTCTCCAAAGGAATGTAATTTGCTCTCCTGTATTTTCTATTTTCCCAGCTTATTGGTTTGCTCTGACTTCAAAATTAAACTTGCCCATTTCAAATATTGAAATTATGTGAGGGTTTTTGTGCTCAGGGCCCCCAACAATATTACAAACACATTGCTTCCTTTGATATTTTCTTAAGTCACCGCTGTGTTTTATTTCTCTTAAGCCTTAATATCACATGCACCTGCACCACTTTCGCAGCACTTTTCCAATTTTGCTCTTCACATAGATCTGTCAAAGTTGTTTTAAAAGTGAATAAAGTTTCACCTGTGCATGCAGGATAACCTTCTTTTATGTTTTAACAGGTTAGCTGCATTACAGTAGGGCTGAGCAATGTTGGGAAAAACACTGCAATACTTCCCTTATTGATATTGATATTTAAGTGGAGCTTCCAGGATGAATTTTGTTTTTCTTCATGCTCAACAGTTTTTGTTGGATTTCACCTCATTTTCCTATTTACACACCTGTTCTTTGACTGCACACAGCAGCCTTCTGACAGCAACTGTGACACACACACACACACACACACACACATACACACACTTAAACACAAGAGAGTGTAGCAACATGTTTCTTCGTAGACTTCGCAAATGAACTTGTACAACCGAGTCCACATTTTTAATCATTTCTGTTAATGTTTGAAGTGGACTCTCTATGAGCAGCTCTATGTTTTACTCACTGTGTTGCACTCCCGAGCATCTGTGGTGTCACAGTTAAGAATGTATTTGAAGATGGAAAGTGTCTTAACAATGTCTCTGTTTAGATGTTTGCTGAAGACAAAAGAGTATTTCTAGAACTTTGATTAAGAGAAGGCTAAGAGAGACTTGGCTCCAAGTCTCCACTTCACACGGTCACTATATGAATTGTAACAGCGCTGTACCTGTGACAAGTGTGATGTGTAGCTTGTATATTTCACACACAGGAAACACAAACTACTGAAATCTACTGATTTGATGTTAGATGGACTTTTGTTATAGATGGTCAAGGAGGCAAATGTAAGAAGTTCTGTTTTCCATTAAGTTTTACATAAATGGCAGTATGATGCTTTTTGAGTCATGTGACCGACACTGCTCATGCAGTGATGTGTGTTGCAGATGAACACACCGAAGATGTTGAAACAATATATAGTTTAACCTCACAGCAAAGTGTCACAGCATCATTTCTTTAAACAGACACGATAAAACAGAAACATCAACATGAAACATGATTTGTTCTGGCTGCTTGGATCATTGACACATGCAGCCCCTCTTATCAAAATAAGACCTACAAGTCAATTTCAAGTATCCACAAATAATCAAAAGAAGACAGCATGACAATTCTGCCATTATAAATTAAGTAAGTCCCATCACACTTTTTAAGATCAAAATCAGAGCTTTATAAAACCCCAGCTAAGATGTTTTAAATCTTTTTAAAGACATTTTAGGGCAATTTTAACCTTTATTTGACAGTGGAGTGAGACAGAGGATAGACTCACAGAGGGGTTGAAGGACAACAAACTGCAAGTTGTGCTTTATTTTTATTACATGTTAAAACACTGTTTTCGTCAAGTGGAAGTTTTATTCTAAAAATACTACATGTCCTGATAATAAAACATCAATTGAATAATCATAAATCAAGTTACCTTGCCCTTTTACGAGGAAAAAAAAACACAAACATAAGAGCGACAGCCTTCATATAGACAGAAAAATCCCAATGCTTACTAAGAAAGTGTCATGTCTGCCATCACTTATTTATTTCCCCCGCCAAGGAGGTTATGTTTCGCCAGTGCTAGTTTCAGAAAAAGATAACTCAAGAGTAATGAAAAGATTTATTTTTTTAGGGAATCTTTGTCATAGCACAAGGAAGGGGTGAATAGATTTTAGTGGTGATTCGAATCCTGATGCAGATTCAGGAATTTTGAAAGGATTTGTAAACAGTCCAGCATTTTCCCTATTGTTGACAATAACTTGCCGGACAGCAGAGATTTGTGCTTTTTGGACACTTTCTGAAATAGCCCTAAAATAGTTTTGGAAATGCCATAACATGTCATCCAAAATTAAGAGGTCATTCACAGGTAAAATAAGACACATTCTGAAAAATTAAATTGAAGCCTTTTGACTGTTTCATATCCCAAGGAACCCCATTAAAATTAAAAATATTCCAGTTTTTATCTTCAATAACAAGAGTAGGTAGATCCCTTTGCAAGATTTCAGACTTCTAAATAAAAACAGTTTGCTTTAATTGATCTCTATGTCTAATTTAACTTTACCATTTGCACAAGTTCAAAACTATAAATGCTGGTATTTTAAATTCTTATGACAGCTATGTATTTGTATCTTTTGTGAAAATATTTCTAACTATAGGGTAGTTTAAAGAATCCTGTAATAATGTGCTCCTCTGACCACAAGAATTAAGTGTTGGGTCACTCTCTGTGACCAAAGTGTCCCATTGCTGATCCATGCAATAACAAAACTTCTCTTATTGGTATGTTAAACGAAACGGCCCATAGCCTCATTTTTATAATGTCCTGTGAGTGTTTCCCCCTCTTTATCTGATTTTCAAATGCAGGATTCCGACAGGAGATAATTTCTCCTGTCACCACTAAACCTCTAGATGCCTATCAGTGCTGATTGTTTCACGTCTTTGAGTGCTGGAGATGTGTATCATTTCACATAATTTCAGCGCGATTCAAAGGGCCTGAATTGAGCCGTACAAGACACGTGTTAGCGAGCGCGCCCACCTGCCTTCCATGTAAATGGCTGCACTCATCAGTGTGCCTCACAAACTCAATTATGCACTCTTGAAGTGTAAGAGCATCCCTTTCATTATTGCCAGAGGCCACATGCTAGCTGTGTTATCATACAAATTCTAGCAACTAGATCCGGCTATACAGCACGCATCATAGGAAACGTGTCGATTCCCTGCTGTGATGTAAACAGGCTTACTTTAATTCACTTTAAAAGATTTTTCTTCTCCAATGTCAAGAGGAATTTGTGGTACATTTCTGGGTTGTGTTCAGAGAAAAGAAAGGTTGCAGAAAGAAAGTGCAACATTGAAAATTAGACGAACGAATGAGAAACTCTAAGCCACAAGGGCAAAAACATATCTGACCGAATCTCACAATGAAACCTTCTCTTTTAATGCAGACATGCACAAGCACTGCTGCTGACTGCTGTTCCCCTGTTCTACACTGCGCCAGAAAATAAACCCTAATAACCTCACATACAGTCAAGCCAAAGGAAAAAAAATGCTTTTGTCTTATACTGAAAATTGAGTCAGACAGGAGAACATATATTGTTACTTAAGGATAAGTGAAAGATGATATTTGCTGATATTTCCAAACTCTTTTTTAGCCGACACTGATATGAGAATAAATACATGTGATTGGCCAAAATCAATGAGCGTCTCCTGTAGAATGAACTTGTCACTCTTATTGCAATTACCCATATGTCCTAAAGGGGAAATACTTACATATAAGACAAATTAAAGTTTTGTGTACCATAAATTATGAATATATTATTTTTCAAACAGTGACAAATGGAAAACTGAAATAAATAAATGTTTTTTGGATGACAAATGTCTTATTTGGTAAAAAATCCTTTTTAAAGAGTAACACTACAGCTTTTTGTATGTATAGGAACTTTAAAAAGTTCTTAACCAACCAAGCAGCTCTTTAACAACAGCTTACTGAGTGAGTCCCATAAAGGTGCTTCAAACTACCAGAGAATGAAATTAAAAGATCAAATAAGTTGTGAGACAAGAGCTGCATTACATATGAAAATCTGTTTTTTTCAGTATTTTTCCCATGCTACCGCTATCGTGCTACCGATAGCAGGAAAACTCCCACTGAGGAACTGAACTTCCTATCACTAACTGTATCTTTATCCAGCAGCCTGAGGGTTCATCCAGTGGACACACAGACAGTGTGTGCAGCGATCAGTACTCTGAATGCAGGTACTGATATCACATCACACTTCATTGATTATTAGGCTTAAAAACAAGAAAAATTAGGTTTCAGTTTCCATAAAGTAACACAAAAGTATAACACTGATATGCTACACATCACATGTCTAACATTGCCAGCCTTGTGATGTGACTCCTGTCCATGTGCATATCAGTTGTGCAAAGTCAAAAGAATAAACCATATCTTAGTTCAGTCCATAGTGCACACTTTTACCTATAAGGTATTAGAGGTGTCGAAAAATATCAGTATCGCAATATATCGTGATATTTTGACTCCCAATATAATATTAAAATTTCAAATCTTAGTATCGATATTTTTTTAAAATAAAAACTCATGTTTTATCAGAGTTGGAAATACAATACAACTTATAAATATGTATGCAGAGGTTTTTTTTCATGCACTATTTAGTTCAGACAGTGACAAGAGAAATATGTGACTTTTTTTTTAACTTACTGTTGTGCTGTCAGTAACTCAAAGCATTTTGTTCCTCGTGTGTTTAATTACAGTTTGATCTGCACTACAGTTTAGGATGATTTCAATACTTTGTTAAAGGGAAAACAATAATTTCTTTGCAACATTAGTTTAATTGTCTTGATGCACTCTGTGTTAAGTGTATGTATGTAACACTGCATTTGACATATTTCAATAGCAATAAAATGGAAAAGTTACATATTCACTGTCTCTAGGTTTTTCCTAGTTTACTGTAGAATATCGCAATATATCACAATATTGTGATATCGTGATATATCGTGATATTATCGTATCGAGACCAAAGTATCGTGATACGTATCGAATCGTGAGGCTCTTGCCAATACACACCCCTATAAGGTATGGTAATTATGGTATCATAATTAAAGTAGCATAAAATAAACAAGTCAAAAAGGCAATAGCCAGTGGTTTTAAAAAGAGCAACAAAGTGATCGTGCTGAGAGACAGTTAAAACCTCCTTGAAGACCTTTTAGAGACTCTTACATACTGACTGTGGCTCATAAAATAGTATGATTAACTGTATATTCTGGAGTTATGCTTATTTTTAGACTTTTTAATGCTACAGTAATGTCACAGTGCACTGACACTTTCCTCATCTTTGTTTTTATGGACGGTAAGCAAACAGCCCTCAGATACGTGAAAATTAGTGACAATACATAAATGATAAAAAAAATTAAACATGATTCTTGGTCTAAATTCCCCAGCCCTACTCGGAGCAGCCTATTTGTTTGTTATTTAAATGATAAACACAGAGCAGATCATTTTAACATGTCAGTATCGATGCAAGTCAAATACGAAGGAGGCCTGTTTGCCTTTCTGTATACAAGCATATCATTAATATACTGACCATTTCAAAATATATCAGTATCAAAAGAAAAGATTTATCACTCTTTCATATATATAAGTAGGTGTTGTCTTCATAGAAGATGCCTGATAAGGGTGTCATTTTTTAAGTATAACCTGATCATAGTTTTTCATTAGCCTCTTCTTAGAATCAGACATGTGGACACTTTTAACATATCTGAAAAGCAGCCAAAAATCTGTACATGCATCAGGGTGCTTAAGTTCTGCTCATTAACTGTTATAGCAATGGTCCATGCTAAATATGAGGAAATGACCAACTGCAGACAAAAACGCTACAACTATAGTAATAAAAGTTCTAAAATAAGCCATATGAACAGGCTGGCTGTTTTTCTCTATAATGCGCACATCACAGTGCCAGCAGGAATTCTTGCTGATGCCATGTTTCCCATTTGCAAAAGCTCTGATCATTGTTGAGGATTTTTTTCTTGTGTTCTCAGCCCTGCTGGTGTGAGTCTGAGGATGTGAGGAAGGTGGCTGGTCAGTTACAGACACTTTGTTGTTGTTGGTGCAGGGGGGCAGAACAGCCTCTAGGGGCTGCTAGTTGGACTTCAAGGCTTAAAGTCTGATGCACTGTTTATGCCTTTCAAACAGTGTTATGTCATTTTTTAATTTAAAATAAGCTTTGGGAATTTGTTTTAGTTGCTGAACCTTGCAGAATCTCTGATAGGGATATTCATTTATGCTAGTCTGCTTTAAAGAGCTCAACAAACTACATGTTGAGTTAATGTCACTGGACAACACGAGTCTGTTGGCCAACATCTAAAGGTTCTTAGTTCACTCACTTTACATGATTGATCAAAAGATCAAATGCAACCAATGAAAAGTCCCTTCAGAGCTGTTCTCCAGACTGTGAAACCAGAAAAATAAAAAGAGGAAGCATCATCTTGTTGGTAAATAGGAAAGCCTGGATTGCCTGCTCTTAAATAAGAGCCAACTCACTGAGAACTAATCTCTCAGTGGATGACCTTCAGTAAATCAAATCTATAATAGCTAATTAAAGCCTGTGAGTAAGAAGGGGTACTTCTTTTCCTATTAAAGCTGGTAGATTAGCTTTTGGATATTGAAGTTTGTGTTTTAATCACTGCTTAATTATGATGTTTGCAATGGCTAATTCAAATGCAAATTATGGATCATATCAGACATATCGCACCAGTGGAGAGGTTTTCAAGGTTTGCAACTCTGTATTTCAACCAAACCTCATCTATTTAATTTTAATTTTGACTGCTGGTTTACTCAAGATCATTAGAGTGGTCAGTACTTTCTTTTTAATGACTTTTTTCACAAACCAAGGACAGTTGACAACAGTCAAACTGTAATGTGACAGAAGCCACAAGCCATACAGGCCAGGAGTCGACAGGTTAACAGCCTCAGTCCATGAAGTGCATGGATACAACCAACAGGCTATCATGCCTCAGATGTTCAATATGTTAATATATATTGATATCAAGTGTTTTAGAGCAAAATAATCTCCACATTTTCAAGATCAACAATCTCAAAAAGAGCAAGAGCTGATCTTAAGTTTGATCTACTTTATGACCAGAGCATCAAAGTCAATCAAAAGTCAAAGAAAGCCTACAATTTCTAAATTTCTCAAAAGCGTAGGCAATGTTTATGTTCCCATGTTGTTTAGCTTGCAGGAGGCTGTCTGCAATTTTATTTAATACATAAAGGACATAACTTTATGCTAGGGGTCTGAGACCTCAACTCGTGTTGTCATGGTTTTCAAATAAGAATCAATGTTAGGGATGTTTCTAGTAGCTTGTTCACTTAAGGGAAGTCTGTTTACCAATTGTAGCCAACACTAGTAGTATCAGTCATCTTACATATTAACCTAACCACTATATGACTTTACATGTCTCTACGAACTCATCTTCAGGCTGGCACAGCCAATAAACATTTTTATCTAAATCATCTTGATTGCTCCAACAACATTCTTTCCCTGTGCTTGTTACATCTAGGTAGTAGATCCTGAAGCTATAACAGCCGGTATTAGGGATGGGGATTTCGACTAATTTCCCCGCCGACTAGTCTCAAATTTTATTTGCGACTAGTCGACTAGTCTATAAGCAAGATAACTCACAATTTAATACACATATTAAGTTAAAAGTTTAAAAGTTTAACATGCAAATGTGTATTAAGGAACAATTTTAGCCCAAACATTCAGGACAAACTGTTAATTTAAATTCTATTGATGTCACAACAACTACTGAATAAAGTTGAACAATTTAAAGAGAAATACATTTCTGATACCTTTGCCAATGCAATGCATGGCATTTATTATGAATACTGCTTCGGTATGAAACTTGGATGCAGCAGCATGACAATTCCAAACGTACAACATAGTAGCCTAGAATAGAATTCCCTTAAATCTCTGGCACTTAAGACTAGTGCACGATTCAATTAACATTGGACAGAAATATAAAATCAAATCAAATAAATAACACTTCACTAAAACTGAAATGCAGGTGGCAAGTTGCCCAGTGCATTATACGAACACTGCTCACTTCAACAACAGCAAATAAAAATAAATAATCCACCATCAATAAGTAAAAAAAATGCTCTGAAATGCAGGTGGCACTTTTCACAGTGCATTATGAACATTGCACATATTCCACATAACAGAAAATATAAATAAATAAATCGCCATGAGAAACAATACTAGGCAGGGTAAGGCTATATTAACAATTCAATTGCTGCATCAGTGAAAGGAGGAATTTTTGTTCAGTGCAATCAACACATCACGCAGAGGCGTGAAGAACAAGATGCATGATGCTTAATGTAGCGTTTAACCGACTAGTAAAATACTAAACGATTAATAAATGAGTAGGCGGTTAAACGATTAAACGACTAGTCGCGCACGTCCCTAGCCGGTATATGGCTACATCCCCAGCAAGTTACAAATGACTGTGTTACAGGTTACACACACACACACACACACACATACACACACACACACACAATCTGACTGGCATTGTGGATTGAATATAAGAAAATAAAAAAATAATTCAAACTCAGTGTCACATGCTGTTCATAGCAAATGTAACTCTACATTAGGGCTGGACAATTAATCGGATTTTGATAGTGATTTCAATTTTGCCATCTGACAATCATAAAAACATTATAATCGAAGAAAAACGATTAATATGCCACACAGTGTGGAGTGTCGTGTAGGCAAGTTCCTGTGCTTCATAGCGCTTCTGTGTTCCCCATGCAGCCACGGCGAGTGTGTGTGACATATGTGGATCAATAATACTGTATGTGCCACTCGCTGGTTCTTTAAACTTGTGTTTAAATCAATACTAAAGTTTTTAAATAAATGAATAATTGTGTATATTAATAGTGATTTCAGTGTCACTTAAAATATTGGGATTCTTATTTTTACCATAATCGTCCAGCCCTACTCTACATGATGTAGGATTGATGGGAGTAATGGTCATGTTTATTTTAAACTACATCTAGGACTGCTAGTGCATCAGTTTAGCCAGTGATTGGATAATTCTTGAGATGTTATTACTAAGTATGTTCATGGTTGTGTTTGTATTAGCTTAGTACCTCAAAAATTACTTACCTGATTGCAAATTTTAACATAATGGTTAAACCCTAAAACAAAGAGACATTCTCAAGGACACTGTTTAAAATAGCTGATGGAGATATCACATCTCATGATGTACTCACCAGTTTAAACTGAAATTACTAATTAAATTAATTAATTAAAAGCAGAGGAAAGTGTTTTAAAAGTAGCATGCATTTTGTCATGTTGGGTCCTGTCCAACCAGACATCATCTGAGTTGATCTGGCATTACTTTTGTTGATTCTGACTTTTGAAGTGTCTCCTTGCACGTATGGTAGTTGTATACAGCCTGAGCACTCTTGTATGCCTCAGATATCCCGTAGTAACAGACATGGCACATTGCTGGTGTGTAAAATAGCTTTTATGATACAGTGGGACAAATTGCTGGCATTAAAACATTATTTCAGTAAATAAAACAAACGTTTTTATGTTGTGTTTTTAAAAGTTTTTATCTCAGCTATCTTTAACAAGTGTTTTATACCAAGCTGGTCTCATTTCTAAACTTAACTCAGCAAAATTTATTTAATTGTTTAAGGTCAAGCATGGCCAAGCAAGATTCCGTGCAGAAGTTTTGTGTAAAAAGGAGGGTCTCTAGGGTAGTTGACAAAATCCAGCAGGTTCAAAACTGGCTGGTTTTATTTTTAGGTATTTTTTTCTCACATCATCATGAGTTGGACCCACAACTTCAAAATCCAGTGCAGACAGTTGCCCTGAAACTGTGGGTTTTTAACAGTGGCACAAAGTTAAACAGCCAGTTTATATCAGGTCTTACATTTTCACTGATCACTGCTATGAAAACAGGGAGGCTCAATATGACAAGTTTATAGACTCCACAAGTTTCAAAAGTAAATAAATTCAGCTTGTTTTATTCCTCTTTCACCTTGCTCCAAGTGATCCACGGCACAGTGTGCTGGTCTACAAACTGGTCGTAAGAGACACCAGCTTAACTTGTATTCAGAGTCAAGGGTGATGTTATTTATCCACTTAGTTGACCAAACACACACAATCCTGATCAGTAGCATGAGTCCTACAAGGATATTGTCAAAGTTAAAATGATTTTATTGAGAACACCATAGGTTGAACTTGAATTGAGTCAGTTTAAAAAAAACAGTCCTAACCTCATTATATTGATGCTAAAAATAATTAAGATATCAGCCCGACTGTATTCCTCTCTTGTAAAATGTACAAGAGACAGTTAATCACATATGACATCACTCTCAATCTTCGAGATTCCCAATCTACACCCACCAACACCTCCCTCATTATTTACCCCATCAGGTGCACGAGTAGAATGACATTAGAGGCCTGTGCTGCCAAATAACTGCCCCCCTGTGGGGAATTTGAATTATTCAAGATTAAAGAGCCTCACACGGAGCGCCTCAGTATGGTGTTCCCTCTTCCCCTCCATTTTCGACACACTGAGGACCCTGAATGGCACACCTGTCTCCTGGCATATCCTTTGAAATAATAAGTGCACAGTAATTGCTGGGGAGTGGGGAAGGATTTTGAACATCACTTCCTGACCTCGTGAGTGACACAAACTTTAGAGGGCTACATTTATTCCTCTCTAAATGCATTTTTAATGCCGACTAAAAGTGTTTGTGCATTATTCTGTTCCGGACGGCGGAAGGTGGCTATGACAGGTCTAATTGTTGGATTTTTTTCTTATTTTATTTTGTCAGGATTCACAAAGTGGCAGATAAGATTGCCTCGTCTATCAAAGTTTAAAAGTATATACTTGGAGAGAAGATGGATTTTTTTTTTTTTTTGTTATTCAATCTCAAATGCAGACTCTGAAAAAATGATCTTGCACCTTGTGTTTAGGGAGTGAAGATGAAGATGCATGCACCCTTTCTGTTATTGACAGCTTGCACTTCAATGAAAAATGGTAAAATGGCAGCTTTTAAGAACGAAACACCTCAGACCAGCCACAGACAAAGCCTGACAGCACGCCCACATGTGATTGGCTTGATGCAAAACAAAATTTTCTCGTTGCTCTGTCAACACTCTGACAGTCCTCCCTCTTTAAGAGCTCTCAGGGGTTTATTTAGGGTTACCCTGCATGATAAAAACCATCAGTGTTTGTGTCTCTTCTCCTCCTACTCGTTCATCTTATCCCCTCACTTTCCTTTCCCCACCCCCTCTTCCCCTCTCTCTCTCTTTCTGCTGTTGACAGCTTACCTTGCAGAGCTCTAATCCACCTCCCCCACCCCCCCACACTACTGAGCGACCAAGTGTTGGAACAAGTCTCCTCCTGTAATAATTTGGAAACTCTGCCAGTTTCATGTCTTAAAAAAAGGCAGCAATGAATTTAATTAGAAAGCTGTTGCATATCTCTGTGATACATTTCTTTTAATTAACCCCATGTGAATAAATTAAAAATAATAGGGGGCTGAAAAGTGTGGAAAAACACCCTAATGAAGTTTTCTGTTAATTGGGATGGAGACTGCTGCCAAACCACAGTGAGAAGTGAGCACCAGGAGCTAACAATGCCTTCTGTAAGCCGCAGAAAAAAGGGCCCAGGGCCTTCGTGCTGACTTCAAGTGTAAGAAATGCACCTCTGACGTGATGGAAATGACCGTGGGCCGGGAAAAAAGGCAGTCCTGTTCCAGGCTGCTCTGCTGAGACTCCCCATGCCGCGCTTGAAGCCCAGCCAGTGTTATTGCAGCCCTAATGCGGCTGACTCATTTGGAGCGGATCAGGAGTAATTATGGTAGGGAAAGTGGCTGCCGACCGTGGGGGTCAGGACACTTGTAACATGTGAAAAGAGCAATTATTCCAGGAGACAAAACCCTCCCTTATCCCGGGCAGTGCCAGGGTCAATGCAAGGGACGGCTGGGCTCCGTTTCACCGGGGCTTATTAGCAGCAGCAAGCTGCAAAGTTTGAGAGAGTGCATCTTGTTAATGAACAGTCCCCTCCTCATCTGCACCAGCTCTGTCTGCTCGCTCCCTCTGCCTCTCTCTGCCTGCCGCTTACTGTGGGTGTTAATTATGTCATAATCATAGCATGCATACAGTCCCTGAAAGCACCTCACAGACCCCTGCATTCATACACAACCATCTGGAAATGTTGCACCCAGTACAGTAACATAGAAGGCTCTCATACTCGACTATAAGAAAAAAAACAGCATGAAATGTAATATTGGCGTGGGCCTTGTAAGACCTCATTTCTTGGAAGAGTGTGTCGCTGTTTCACTTTCTGTGAGCATATGTGTGTGTTAAGGCAGAAACATAAATCACACATGTGAATCAGTGCTCTTTATTTTGCTTATCACTCATAATACAGTCATCAGTCTTCTTTCAAACTGGCGAGTGTATTCCAGATGATTCCATTATCAGCAGATGTCTCGTGTTTTTGTCTTTTTGCGACAGAGAAGCGCGTCCGTCTATGGGCTCAATTACAGGGATGACGGAAGCTGAATGAAAGGGGGCCGATTCATGCACACAATGGAGGAAGACATCTGCATGAGATCCCCATTAACCTTTAGTGGCACATACCCTGGATTAAGGACGCATTTTATTTGGTATTGCCATGGCCACAGTGTTTACTGAGGAGGCTGAAAATAAAGGGGCGTGGTTTAATTTCAACCCTGCAGCTTCTTAACTGCTGACTTAATGGGGTTTTAACACATATTGCAAGTTTATCTCTTACAGTCTGCAGGGGGGATAATATGATGGATTTTCCTTTAAGTCACTTTTGATATGACTCACTCAGTCATGTCGAGTTGATAATATAGGAACCTCATGCTGCAGTTATCAGCCATCACTGTGTTTGAGCTCTTGTTTCGGGGAGCATTCATTGAGTGATAGTGATGACAAATGCTCTTGTTTCCATTAAACGCAGGACTTGGTATTATAGTGTCTAATTTCCCCGACAGTGTGTATGCATGCACCCCGCTGCCACACAACTCTCTCTTATTTGCTGCAGCTGGGAGTAGGAATTATAGGGGCCCCCGAGAGGAGGCCCACCCAGGGCCAAGCAGCTTCCACCTCGCTGAAAGCCCACCGCCCTCCCCATGTGTCAGGAAAGGCTGAGTGATTCTCATCAAGATCCTTTACCTCCCAGTGAACCAGGAAAGTCTGCATCCCACCATGGCGTCAGTGCTTTTAATTGATCAAAAGACATAAAAAAAAAACAGAGAATCAGATGTTAGTGTCCCCTCTGCCATTAAGGCTGAGTGCCTGAGAGAGCAGCTGCTCCTCAGGGAGTTTGTGTGTTGTAGTGACGTGAAGACTGCGAATGTGGAAGTCATTTTCCTTAAGGCGCTGTTTCTCTACACTTTAGCTGTCAGCAAAAAAGCAGCTCTTGAGTCATTTTGAAACATGAAACATTTTTTGTAATTAGTTAAATCTTCTATAATTTTATTTAAGATCAATTACCCCCCTTCCCTCGTGCAATAACATCCACAATACTATTGTTTTTGTAAAAACTTAAGTTTTTTTCATACATTAGAGGTGTGAGTTAACCTCCATGCCTGCAAGTTTATTTTGTAAAGTTGAGGCCATAAAATGTATCAAGACCAGTAGCTGAATATGACAACACAGAATTAATCTATATTAAAACAACCGTTATTTATTTCTTGCAATGGAGTGATATCGGAGAAGTAAGGTTTCTGCCTTTTAGATACTGTATACAGGTTCCACGTTCTTCTTTAAAATGTTCACATTTGACCTCGGCCAGTTGGTCAAACAAACACGGCTACATTAGAGGTTTTTCTGAATTTTCCTTTTAAAAAGACCACCTGTACAGCATTAGCCTGAAAATTAAACATAAGCTAATTTTTGTTTGATTTAACCCTATATTTTATGTAAATCACCAATGATAATCATTTAGTTCAGTTTACACTTTCATATCAATTACAAACAGAAAGATCAACATTTTGTATTTTTCTTTTCATGAAGTTAATTTAATCTCTTATGCAATCAATGGGTGTGTTATTTATTTTAAACTTATACCTACTCTGAAACTCAAAAAATGATATTGATGTTGGATTTATAATTGTAACATTTTTTTCATTTGTAAAATTAGAGAATTATTAATGTTTGATTTTAATGTAGTTATTTTAATACGTTGATGGTTTTTGAATGAATAGTTAATTTCATATCTTTGCTGTCCAGTAGAGACCAGTTTAGTGAATTTGTCATTTTTAAAATATTTTTGTTATAAATCAGTGCAAATGTCAGGCCAAACATCTGTAAAGAGGTTTCATGAATTTCAAGCAAATATAAATAGCTTTTTTCTGGAAAGTGGTGGTTTTAATGGTGCAATGTTTCTACTCGACATTAAAAAATAAATAAAAACGTATTTTTAAACTCATCATTTTACACTGAAGCTGTCTTTTATTGCAGTATTCTGTGGCAGTTTTCTTCTGATTGAATTATGCTTCCCTCTTTCAGATCAGTGTCAAAGTTCTGACATGATTCTTGTATATGGGGTGTGGCTTTACCTGAAGGAGGCTGTGCATTGATGATTGACAGTTTTCAGAGGTTTTTCCTGCCTTTCCTTATTATGTTGCCTTCAGGGAACGAAAGAACCTGTGAAGGGTGGGACTGAATGTCAGTAATTGAGTACAAAATGCATTCATACTTCTTCCATTGTCTTAATGTTTGATATGACATAATACGTGCATTTTGTTTTGAAAATCAACAGACTGGTTTACAATTAAAACATCAATTTTCCTTTGCAGTAATTATTACCAGACCATAGAACACCTAAAAGCTGGGATCTGACTGTACCAAACTGAAAAAAAAAACAGGATCTATCATTAGATTGGCTGGAAACATTATTGGTCTCTAATGATGATTTGTTCCCTAACAGCATCCACCATTTACAAAAGAAAAGACTATCAAACATCCGGATTTGATACTTTTTGAAATCATACAAGACAGAAGATAGTGATGTTCACAGGCAGACATGTTCAAGTCCTACTGAACAGAGGTATAACAAATGATACTAAAAAGTAATTAGTCAGTAAAGAACTCAGAAAAATGTCTTAATAATAAAGTCTTAATTATCAGACATCAACAGTGAGTAAATGACATGAACATTGTTTACAGAATGAACTGTGGGTACTGCTGATGTTAGCTATGCCAACAGAGCTCGCCATGGTCCTCCTTTCAGTCGAACTTCCATATTTTGTGCTGAATTTGGTCACTAATCATTTTGGGTAAGTGTCAACCTGTATATGTAAGCTAATACATTTTTAAATACAACTTAACTCTTAACTTTTATGATCAAAATACTTCCAAACCACACAGTTGAAATGCAACCAATGCTTCCCTTTGCTTCAAAGCATTCACTCAACTTTTTTGTTTAAACCTAGATTAGAGGTAAGTTTGGCAGCAAGGCAGCAGTCGTTACTGTTACCAGTGATAAGCTGAAATAAAATGGAGGATGGCCCCTTTTACAGTTTAGACAAGGTATTTGACTGGGCTTTCTGAGTCTGTGTTTATCAAAGAAATGAATGAAATAAATAGGCTACCTTACTTACAAGTGCTAGCTATTTTGTTAGCTGAATTTAACAACTGACTCAGCAGTCTGCACACATGCTTAATTGTAAACAGAATGTCTTTGGGTAAGGTGCTCTGTTTTGCATTAAACAGTCCACGTTCTGTTTATCAAGTTTTAAATGCCTCCTCAATGTGAGATTTTACTTCCACGCACATACAAAAACTTTGCTGCACCAGGACTTCCACATCTCCCCCTCTTTATGGTGCCAGTGGCTGCATAAAATGGCTTGTTCCTCCTGCACCCCAGACTAGAGACGCTAGTGTGGCTTCCAACCATCGTTTCATTTGCAGTTTCAGCCCATTGGCTAGGGCTGGCAAGCTCTGCGTGGAGCAGAATCATTAGAATGAATGCAGAGTTGTTTAAAACATGGTGCCAAGCAGTGTTGAACAAACCTATTAGCACAGAATAGACAGGTCAGCCAATCAGAGCAAATTGGGCTCATTTGGGGATGGGGCCTTAAGGTGACAGGAGCTCCAACAGAGCATCTCAGGCAGAGAGAGAACACAGCTGGATCAGAGGTACTCCGTTTGCAAGAACTAGTGGGTTTTTTATTAACATTATTGATTGCTAGCCTATTTTAGCAGCCATGAAAAATTAATATTTAAACCAGAGTTAGGGTGATATATAAGGTCTTTGAGTAAGTTATCAAAATAGATATTCTATATTTGCCTGTGGTTTTAAAGAAATTCTCACTGTTATGTGATCTTGGAATCCAAACTAGGAATTCATGGAACCCAATAACTACCATCTGATTCATTGGTAATGAAACTAATAGCCTGGCATCAGATAACACATATAAACTTAAGCATCATAAGGTTTGGTTGGGAATTACGCTCATATAACATTTAGTTTTGCACCCACAGTTTGAAAGGCAACCTCTTTTCTTATAAAACCCATAATTTTACCATTACTATGACCATTTATTTCAGACATGTACGATTTAAAATCTGGTGCAGAAATATTAACAGACAGCTCCCATTTTTGATGTTGTGGTTAAGCAATGCTGATTCATTGTGAAGATGTTTACATAAAGGTATGCTTCATCGCCTTCTACCACCTGTTCACTTTATAATAGAAACATATCAGTGATAGAGACTGTAAAACAGTATGGAGAAAATCGTCCGATATTCACTCAACCTTGTCCATTCTGAGGAGATGTGGTTCTGGCCTCGCCTGTCTTATAAATGCATTTCTCTAATATCAACACTTCCTGAGTGCTCCAAACAGCAAATTTTCTCTTAAAACCTTAAATGTATCAAAAAAAGGTTAGGAGACTGATGTGATTTTCCTGATAGCTGTAACGACAGAAGTCTAAATGGGGTAACATAGAAATTGGATGCTATCTCTATAATGGAAAATACATGCTCTGACAGACTGCTTGGGCTGTGAAAAACTAACTGTACATATTCTTGAAAGATACAATCTTAAAGAAAGTAGATGGATTGGAGAAGAGAGAAATGACAGGCCTTTACACACAGTACTAATGGCAAATTAAATTCGTGCTCAGGATGGATTTTTGGCAGGCCGAGTGCTGTCTCTCCACTTTGAGGGCTAAAATGCATCCCTTGTTGAAGAATGAATCGTGATGTTGAGAGGCATGCTTTTGGTGACATCAAATGACACTGGAAGGTCAGTGGCACTTGTATCTGTTAAATGGATTGGATTAAGTGGAGGCTGCCTCCTAGTCTGCTGCTTCCTTTCATAATGCAGCTTTTCTTTTCGGGGGAGGCGACGACTATGGGAGGTTCTGTTCTCCTCCACAGTTTCACAAGGCGCCAGGAGTGGTGACAGGTGCAGGAAAATGTCTCGTGGCATTAAGGGAATTGAAAAGACATTTACTTTACACACTCATTTTTTTCTGTCACTGCTCTTTGTTTAGGGGGTTAGAGCTAGTGGCTGCTACACTGCTATTAAAGCTGTTTTCCAGGGGCTGCTTTGGTTGAAGACATCAAACCAATGTTTGTTCCCTGCAATGGCGTCAAGAAAACAGCGTCAGTTCAACAAGCAAACTGGTTTTCTGGCAGACATGAAGCATTTCTCCACCCTCCACCCAAAAAATCTTTTGCACTATAGGCTGACTACACACTGGAGTATTTTATGACTGAATTTGGAATAGACTTGCCCCTAGATTTAGGATGGGGAGGGGAGGGGGCTGTTTTTAGTTCTGGGCATTGCAACTGAGCATTTGTCAACATAAAATTTGATTTTGTGGGGACAATGTGATGTGAAGACTCACAAATTTATACAGACGTGGACAAATTTGTTGGTACCCTTCTGTCAAAGAAAGTCAAAACCCACATGGTCACTGAAATAATTTGAAACTGAAAAAAGTAATAATACATTTTTAATGAAAATTAACAAATGAAAATCAGATATTGCTTTGAATTGTGGTTCAACAGAATCATTAAAAAAAAACGAAAAATGAAACTGGCCAGGACAAAAATGATGGTACCCTTAACTCTATGTTTCGTTGGATAAACTTTTGAGGGAATCACTGCAACCAGGCAATTTCTGTAACTCTCAATGAGATTTCTGCACTTTTCAACAGGTATTTTGGTCCCCTCCTTTTGAGCAAACTGCTCTAACTGTCTCCAGTTTGAAGGGTACCTTCTCCAGACTGCATGTTTCAGCTCCTTTCACAAATGTTCAATAGGATTTAGATCAGGGATCACAGAAGGCCCCTTCAGAATAGTCCAGTGTTTTCTTTTTAGTCATTCTTGGATGTTTTTAGCTGTGTGTTTTGGGTCATTATCCTGTCAGAGGAACCATGATCTACAACTGACACCAAGCTCTCTGACACTGGGCAGCACATTAAGCTCCAGAAAGCCATGGAAGTTTAGAGATTCAAGGCATTCTGTGCCACATGCAGCGACGCAGCCCCAGAACATAACTGAGCCTCCTCCATGTTTCACAGTAGGTACAGCGTTCTTTTCTTTGTATGCTTCATTTGTGCATCTGTGAACATAGAGCTGATGTGACTTACCAAAAAGCTCCAGTTTTGTCTCATCTGTCCAAAGGACATTCTCCAAGAAGCTTTGTGGCTTGTCAACATAAATTTCTGCAAATTCCAGTCTTGCTTTTTATGATTTGCTTTCAACAGTGATGTCCTCCATTAAGTCTGCTTTGGCTCAAACTGGATGAATGGTGCGATCTGATACTGATGTATCTAGACCTTGGAGTTTTCCTCTAATCTCTTTGGAAGTTGTTCTGGGCTCTTTGGTTACCATTGTTATTGTCTGTATCTTCAATTTGTCATCAATTTTCATCTTGTGGCCTCATCCAGGGAGGCTGGCTACAGATCCATGTACCTTAAACTTCTCAATAATATGTTCAACTGTAGTCATAGGAACATCAAGCTGCTGGGAAATGGTGTTATGGCCTTTAACTTTAACATTCTTGTCTATAATTTTCTTTCTAATCTCCTGAGACAACTCTCTCCTTAGCTTTTTGTGATGCATGTTTGGTGTGGTACACACCATGATACCAAACAGCACAGTGACTACTTTTCACCCTTTAAATAGTCAGACTGACTGATTACAAGCTTGGAGACACTTGTGATGCTATTTACAGGGTACACCTTAGTTTAACATTTCCCTATGGTCAAATAATTGTCAGTTTTTTCTTGGGGTACCATCATTTTTGTCAAGGCCAGTTTCATAATTTTATTTTTTTAAATAATTTGGATGAACCCCAATTCAAAAGCGATGTCTGATTTTCATTTGTTGATTTCAGTGATTTCATTTATTAATTATTATAACTTTTGTTGGTTTCAAATTATTTCAGCGACCAACAATTTTGTCCATGTCTGTGTATGATCACATTTTTTTCTGTAGATCAGCATTTTTTCAATGGTAGGGTCTATATAGCTTGGATAAACTCTGTTGTTGATTCCAGTAACATAAGTAACTGCAATTAATGTTACAAAGAGCAAAAGGCAAATGGTTGAATGTATCCTGCCAGCCAGTGGTCAGAGGCTGAAATACAAAACAAATAACTGTCTAAAATTCAGATAAGCTATTAGATAATAAAATGTTGATATTTTTTAATATGTCATATATATTTACATAGAGTTACAGCACCGTGTAGCAAAATTACCAATATATTTATGTATCAATATTTTCATTCATCCTGATTTAATTCTGTCTGTGGAAAGGTTTATGAATTGGGCTGAATTCTTTGAAAAGTGTTTACTGCAGATGTTAACAGGCTCATATTATACAAAATACACTGTTTAATGGTTTCATGTGTCTATGGTCAGTCTACAAACCCCTCTAGATGAGGACACTCAAGTAATGTGTGCTCTGACAGTCTGTTTAAAAATGTCCCCCCAGTGATATCATTAGGGGATAATGCTTCCTCCCACAAACTGTTGACAACCCCTGAGCCAGAGTGTGTTTAGCCCTCAAGTAGCTATAGTAGAGCAACATGTCTACGCATGGTTTTACAGGCAGAACAGAATCCTCTTTATATCTAGTTAGTGGAATATCAGAGTCAGAAATAGTTTATTAATCCCCAAGAGGGAATTATTTTTTTGTTTCAGTTGCTCTTGAAAACAGTAGGAATGCCATGTATAGACATTAAAATAGATAAAGTTATAAAATAATTTAAACAAGCAAAGTTACAACATGCAGAATCTTTAAGACATATCAACTTCCTCAATGAGGGAAAATAGATCAATAAACAAATAACAAATTAAATTGAGACTATGAACAAGGCCAAGGAATTCAAAAAATCAGCATAACCAATATACATAATACAGTATAAATACAAATTTGACAACACTGTTTGACAGTGGAGAACAGTTGAGTAGAAAGGCACAGTTTGACATTCAGAATTGTTCACCAGATAAAACATTTGTTTGAGAACAAATTTCAGAAGTATCTGTCAATATATTGGATGTTACCTAAGCACATTAGAACATAGATGAACAATCGCAGAGTGAAAACAGTGAAACCCTCATAAAAGTAATGAATGTATGGTTATATTATTCTTCGCACAATTTATTTGGGAAGAATTAAAACAGTCTCTATAGCATCTGTAAAGTATCAACAAGTATTGGTACTGATACTTATCAATAGTATCCCAACAATACTCTGAACCACCACAGCCTGCCCAAAAATAAATTAAGTGTATCAAATTTGTTTAAAATGTAATGATATGGACAGAAAACTTTCACATACTTCTTACCATACACGCATCACATTGCTGACAGAGCTTACTTCCAGTGTTTCTGAAGTAGTTCTCAAATAGTCTAAAGTAGATTTGATAGCTTTACGCAAAGTGCAAACCAAAATTGTAAGACTTCTCACAATTAATAAAGTTATTAAAAACTTTATGTCCTTAGTTTTCAAAACTCAAATTTAAGACCTTTAAAGACATTTTGAGGGACCTGCAAAAACCCAAAGACAAGTATAGAGATAAGAAAGTCATATCAGGTGTACATACAAACACCATACTTCACAAGATAGAATGTAACAATGTGTGCGTCCCAACAAGAAAGTAAGCAGTAAACAGTATCTCCAGGATAGGTTAAGCTTTGGCCTTTTTACACCTGATGTAAAACACACTGAGGAATGTTTAAGCATCATGTAGCGGGTGGTGGTCTCAACCAATTAGGAGTAGATCCCTGTAGGTGGAGAATCAACCTTTTTGTATCATTTCTTGTCTTATTTAAAGTAGAATAACTAAGTATGTGTCATAAAAGGCAAATTAAAGATTTTGGGGATCCCTTGGGGATTGCTGCAACTGATCCTTTATCTTTGCACAGACTTTAACACACACATATACACACACACATGTACACGTACACACACAGGCATTTTTTCTCCCCTCATTAAGACTGTTTTTAGTTCTGTAGAAGTCTGTCAGGCCAGCACTGTTGGCATACCTGCAGAGAGCTCCCCTAACAAGCCGTGAAATGCAGGTAGAGGAGTCCACCCTTAGCCAGTGTGGCTTGAATTTGAAGCTTTTTAGCTTCATTTACACTGAACATTGGTATTTATAGCAGGTTTTCTGATCCTAATGTGCCAGCTTCAAGGGGCCTGTTTTGGGAAGGAGGGGGGTTAAGGGAGCTGGAAGGCAGGCAGAACACTAATTGATGGCTCCCATCCCCAGCACTGAACCAATAAGCCTCTCCCTTCACTTCTGATAAAGAAATAAGATGGCTCAACACCACCACAGCACTTACTGACACATAAACCAAAGCCATAAATTTAACTAACAAGCTCTCCTGTTTCTTTCACCTCTTTTTTTTTCTTTTTAAGGGGGAAACGCTAATTATATTACATTCAGGGCATTATTGATGTGTGGATGGCCAAGAATTGCAGGGCAAATCTGGATCCAATAAAGCACTTTGAGAGTCAATTTAGGTGTGCAAATATGAGTGTGTGAGAGAACGAGAGGGGAGAGAGAGAAAGAGAGAGAGAGGGAAAATATGCTTTTCTATTCCAAAATAGTCCTTTGAAAAGTAGTGGAAGGTTTTTATGAAAGAGAACAAACCTGACAGGCTTAGCAGAGGAAAAAAAAAACCTGAGCGCAGAGTGAAGCAGTCCCCTGTTGCCAGCTGAAGTTGTGTTTATCACCGAGCAAACCACAGAAGTTACAGTAAAATGGCAGCACTAACTACACAATGACCCCTTTCACACTCAACATTACACTGTTGCAATGTGTTATAAAAGATGGTAAATAAAAACTATCTAGTCTGGACAAAGTGTACCTGCACACGTCTCCAAAGTGCAACTGTTAACAAGTGACATTTTGTACAAAACTCTGTATAGCACGTGTGTGTGTGTATGTATGTGTGTGTAAAATGGGCCTTTATAGACATCCACAAATACAAAATGCTTGCCTAACCCCCTGTCATGCAGAGTGTCCAGTCGTTTTTTGAGGCATAGAGAAATGTGTTTTGAAAGTAGAGTGGCAAGTGGCGTCCACTGTGTGTTCTTTTAGACGGATCAATAGCTCAGTGTGTGAGAGAGTGTCTTAAGAGCTGTTGTCTTGTGCTTTCAGCTGTGGCAGACCTGTTAGTGCTACAGAGGGAAGCTGCGCACCCCTGCCTCTGTACCACCAGTGGCCTGAGGGGGGCTTTTAGTCCAAACACAAATGTCAAGCACACATACACTATTAGTGTTTAGTGCAGTTATTAAATGGACTTTATTTGTCCTTTAGGAGGCTAAAAGGCACGCTTAAAGGGAACCTGCGTGACAGCGGGGCAATTTGCGAGTTTGGTAACTTAGGCTTGCTCGTTGCAGACACATGAGTACAGATAGGAGGAAAAGGCTGTAATGCTCTGAGTACTCTGTGTGTGTACTTGTGGTTTGCCAGCGCTAATGTGTGTGAGGCTGTGTCAGTGTGTGTCCCCGGGTGTGTGCGTGAAACACGGAGTGGGAGTGTATGCTAAAAGGCACTTAGGCCATAACATATCTCACTGGGGTCTGGTAGCAGCGTTTTTGTGGTCAGAGGCTTTTTAAAAGGTTAATGTTAATCTATACCAAACAAAGCCCATGAGGAGCTTTTACAGCTGTGGACAGTTGAGTGAAATGGGCTTTGATGAAATGGTAGGTAACTAACACAGCTAGCTGTAAATACCGCAGTAAGCAAAATAAACACTGTGACTTTTATCCTGGGGAACACACCCGCGACATGCCCCTTCCTCAGGAACCTGCTGCAAGTGATCATGTAACATTTGTACTACAGCATGTTCTTGGTCGCACAAGTAAGTCAGGGCTTTGTAGTCCAATGTGACCTGTGTGCCTATCTACATGGAAGAATGTTTTCTTTAATGCATATGAAGCAGGTAGGCAGTGTGCTGTGGCCGCTCACATGCAAGGCCAGGCTTAGACACCTCGAGAAGCAGCCAGCTTATCAAAAAAAGAGAACATGAAAAGTCACTCTCGTTCCCGGGCCGTAAATCACGCGTGGCTGTTTGTCTCCTTATCACTTACAGGTGTGCCGATGCTCTCCGTCCAGCCCAAAGGGAAACAGAAGGGGTGTGCCGGCTGCAATCGCAAGATTAAAGACCGCTACCTGCTCAAGGCCCTGGACAAATACTGGCATGAGGACTGTCTCAAATGTGCCTGCTGTGACTGCCGCCTGGGGGAGGTGGGCTCCACCCTCTATACAAAAGCCAACCTCATCCTCTGTCGCAGGGACTACCTAAGGCAAGAAAGACACACACAATCACCTCTTAACACTCACAGCCAACACAAAAGCCTCGCTGGTCCAAGAGCTGTTTGACATGAGACAGGTTTTTTTTTCCCTGCTGGGAATGTTCGCTTTTGTCTCTGTTTATTATCACTACTTAAAAATCAATCTAAATTTTGTACTTATTAATTTAAACAATCGATTTTGGATATAGATTTAAAAGGGTTTGATACTATTTTATATGTTTAATATTATCAAACATTAAATTTTATTGTAAACAGTATAGTAAAATGGACATTTGTGGCAATTCAAGTGCATATTTTTAATGTTTTTTCAGTTTTTTAGTCTACTGTCAAAATAAGTATAAACAACCACATTAAAATTTACTTATTAATTTAAACAATCGATTTTGGATATAGATTTAAAAGGGTTTGATACTATTTTATTTTATGATCCAGCTCCCAATTTGTGATGATTAATGGTTTGTAAGTGTAGAAGCTTTAATAAAATATTTTTTGCCACTTCTTTTACATTTAATTGCTGCACATGGGTAAAGCAGTTTAGATCAAGTTAAATTCCCAGATTGGCAAAAAATATAGCCATTTTAGTGCTTAAAAGTCATTACTGTGATGTATCTTACAAATAAACATAACTCAGATCGGATATACTATTGACTTTGCAACCAACTATGAACAAAAAACAGCAAATTACTTATAAAATGTTCACAACAGTGAGTACTTTAAGGATTTACAGTTTATATTTGTTGTTGGGTCAAAACAGTTAAATATAGATTCAATTCTAGTATAAATGCCTGTTTTAAATGTATCACGAAATTCTACTTTATTTATAATAACAGTTCAAATATTTAATGTTTCACAACGGCTACACTACAATAAATTGATTGCATATTTTTTCTGTATTTTTGACTTTGTATTTTAGAGACTTAGTAGGTTAAATTATAAAGTAAATGCTTATGATTTGTATCTGACCATGTGCCTCTCAAGAGGTTGCTGTTGCTTTTTCTTTCTTATGCTGTGTGCTGCCTGGACATATTCCCACCACTGAAGCTGTCTGTGGGCTAAAAGACAAAAACTATTTAGCTCATGGCTCAGGGAGCATCTCCAACATGGGGGAGGTCAAAGTCAATGACACAGTATTGGGGGGATTTTAAAAGTACTGTTTGAGCACATATTTTCTAAAAGTTGGAACATTTTACAGAGTGCAGGGATTTTTCTTATGGGTAGACAGACCATGGACGTGTGAAGGAAAAGATACTATATAAAAGTACATTCTGATTGTATGTAACCTTTAAGCTAAGATAAATCCACCAACACAAACTCATTTGCTAATGTGATGTTCTTTGTGCAAATTTTTCAGTAATAACTTGAAAAAAGAACTCTCATGATGAAGCAGACAAGGACTGTGTTAAAAACTGCGTACTACAGGATCAGAATGATGTTTTTTGGGCTGCAAACTTGATAGCCCATGCAAAGCTGAGCTACTAACCGGTTGCACTGAGGATTGCGTCTGTCAAATAAGCAAAATAGCATGCACAATCTATTTGGCTTCATGAATTTGCAGAATATATGCAGATTATCAGAATGCACAACAATGCTGGGAGGAGGAGATGCAAATGTAATCATTTAGCACCTACAATGTGATTTATCCTCAAATTGACTGTGGTTGGCAGGCGCAAACTGGCACGGCATAACGCACACTTAGTTGAGGTCATTGTGGCAAGTAAGAGGGGTCGCATGAACTGAATATTTTCCTTCATTTATTTTCACTTAATTTTTTTGCTGAATGACTGAAAGATTTGGAAGCTGTCTGTCATTATGATGGACTGGAAAAAGAGGGACAATCCAGTATACCACATGCGTGAAGTAAACTCTCTGGTTTGTGCTCTTCATATATTGTGGAGGAGGTCATTTAACCCATGTCAAAAAGATCTCCCCCATAGCCAGAACCACTCCATTTGTCACCCAGAGCACTGACGGCGGGTTTAGGTGCTGTCAGTGTGTGTGTGATGCTCAGTCTGTGTGTGCCTAACTGTAAAACTGCTCTTCACATGAAGGCTTATTGGTGACGAATCTGTGTAACTATGTGAATGCTGTCATTTACATTATGTTTAATTGGAATTCGAAAAGGAAATTTAAAATGACATGAAAAAATATGGCATGAGGGAGGACACTGTCTGTCAAAATGACAGACAACAAAAGATTACTGCAACTTCTGGCCAGAAATAAAAATAGTAGAGACATATCGTCTATCCAGCCAAGCCAGTTTTGAGCTGTGTGCTTTAGATGGCCTCCCAAATGTTCTTTTTTTTGCTGGAATGGTAAGATGTCTCTGTCAGAATTCACCAGTGTATTTATTTGCCTCCAACTCACTATATTTTCCATTAAAGACCACTCTGCTCTCCCAAACCCTCCATGGTGACAGCTGGTAGCACAGGAAAAATCCTCATTCAAAGAGGGTGGTCCGTGCCACTTTTGCGCCATTATCAATTGTGCATACAATAATAGTAGATCACCGCAACATGCCCACTAATGTAAACATGTGCAATATTTCAGTTTGCACACATAATTCGTTATTTAGAATCTTAGTAAATCTGGCCCCTAGTGTGCTAACAGCAACATGATCTGCAGATGCCAAAATTACCCACTAATGTGGAAAAAAGTCAGCAGTATGCATCTGACCGTTATGTTTGTTATGTGTTATGTTTTCACAAAGCAAAACACCAACAGGTTGGAGGTGTGTAAATGGCAAATGTACTACTGTTATTAGCATTAGTGTTTATTAAGTCACATTTACAGTGCAGTTACGCCATCAAATCTTGATAAATCTGTCCAAAAACCCAAATAAATAACATTTTATATTATTGGCCCTTGGCTGGGCTATTGATAACTTTTGTTTCAGGCCAGATTCAGCAAAGCCAGGTCTAGCATACTGTAAAATAACAGCTGGCTGGCAGTCATACAGCATACTAAAGACAAACACAGAATGCAGTACATACTACACACAGTTCAGCATTAGTATGTAGGCGTCTTTGAAAGCAGCTTAGCTGTGTGTGTATGTGAGGGAGCACCCGGCAGGCTTGTTGCTTCATCAATGTCTTTGGCTCTGTATCTCCTCCTTCATATGCCCCTGCCATCTGCTTGTTAAATTAAACATGACCATTTCCTGGGCGTTAAGTCACATTCCCAATGAGATCCTACCATTTATCTAAAAGAGAATCCCCCAGGGGCCGACTTAGGGATGCCGGTGCCCTAAAATCCCCCCACCCTCTCCCCAAACCCTTTGCTGTCCAACCCCCCCTGCTCCCTTTCCCTTTTTCTGTCCTTTTTGCCTACTTCTTCCTAATCCTAGCTTATTACCCCATAGGCTTTTATCAGTTAATGATTTTGTTTAAAATCAAATGTAAAACAATAGGTATATATTTTCCCAATCAAAGAGACCCTTAATCAACTTGGTTATCTCCTGACCTCACTCATAGATTTCTGACATCTCACTTATACCTCAGCTCCTTCTCTGACCTGGAAGAAGGCTGCAGCCCACTTGAGAGGCGCTTAGGGACGTTACGTTAAGATAGGCCATTACCATCCATCAGTTCCCACCCACAGTTAATGCTTTTAAGATGCAGTGAGAGGTCCACTAAGACCTGATGTTGCCCCCAGAAGGGGCAGATGGTGCAGATGAGGTAATAATAAATGGGCAAATGACCAAGAGAAGGCAAAAATGATGAAGCTCAGAGTTTCACTTGGTAAAATACATCTGCTGAAAGGACAGCAACCCCCAACCCCTACTGAGCCATAAGTGCCTAACTGGCACTGTGAGGGAAGAAGGAAAAGCTTTCTCACACATTAAGCCAGTGAGAAGTAGAGGTCAGAGAGGGGATGAAAAACTGAGAGTGACATATGAAATCAAGAGTTAGGAATAGTGAAATAAGAATTAAAAGGGAAAAGAAGGAGGAGGGATGAGGAAGCTGTCTGCTGCCCTGGACCGCCTAATAAAATCCATCCCACTCGCCTGCTCTTCAGCCTGCGACAAATGCAGAACACTTAATGGCTGGAGATGCTTGAGATGAATTCTATTATGGAACAAATTAAAAAGCTTGCCTTAAGTACAGAGGAGATGCAGTTTGAGAGTGTATCACCTACTTTCAAACAGTCTCAATCCTATTTCCTTTTCATTCCTCCTTCCTTTCCTTGAGTTGAGAGACAACGGTTTCCTTCACCTGCAGTAATGGAGTTAAATCTGTGCGCTGAATTAGCCTGCTGCACTTCATTACAGACGAGCCGCTGGATCAAACACACTTTGGTTATTTCCCAGGGTTTGGAACCCTGCCATGCTCACATTAATTATTATAGGAGCTCCATCTGTGATTGTCCTTCGCTGGCATTAGCAACTTATTGAATGCACTCCCCCTCTCCTGATTCCGACACACCATCACACACAAACACACAACGCACACCTGCCTTTAACTACGTCCTCTTGTACCCTCTAAATAACTACACCAGTGAATAAAGTTCACTTTTTAATGTCCCTGACATTCACTTTCCTCTTTCAACTGAGATTTTTTTAGCAACTTGGCCACGCTCTTTCATTATAAATGAGAATAATAGATTAATTAGCAATTTCCTTTATGTGGAGAGCCCAGGATGGTACGACTTCACCAGAGGGTTGACAATCTAGTCATGGTGTGATCATCAGGACTGAAGCCTGAAATCATTTCATCTTCTATTTCATATATTTGAGAGGACATAATAGTCATCCACTTATCAAAATGGGTATAATTAACTCTAAGAGGAAAAACGTTTTCAAGATAATGAACATTATAAGTTATCCACAAACGGATGAAATAGCAAGGGGAAGATGATAGTTCCATCTGGATGTGACTGTTTTTTAAATCTGCCCTCTTTGTACTACTTTGGTAAGTAAAACAATTTCTCCCCTCTTCCTCTCTGAGAAAGATAGAACAGAGAGGTTTACACTTTAAAAAGACACAACTGTTGGGGAGGGTCAGAACATGCCATGCATGCATTAGCAGCTCTTCCTTTTCATGGAATCTGACAAACCTCCGTGCAGCCTGGGAAGTCTCAAAGAGTTCAGAGAACAGGTAGGGAAACTTCAAGAGCAAAGGCCCAATCTGAGGGAAGCAACACAGGGAGGCAGATGATGCAGTGAAGCAGCTTCAAGGGTTTTGAAGTTAGTAAAGCAGCGAGTTAAAAGACCTAAAGAAGGCCCTCTCTTCTCTACAGACCCTGTGTAATAACTCAATGACACAGGAAGCAGAGATGGCCTTCTTTACATTTCTGCCATCTGCACACAAAGTTTAGATTTTTAACCTCTATGTATGAGGTCTTTGGCTCTGTTTTGAAGGCAAAAAAATACTTAAACTCATTGGTATGCAATGCAAGTAAAACCTTAAATTTGATATTTAAGCCAATATCTTATGTAGGGGTGTAACGGTACACAAAAATGACGGTTCGGTACGTACCTTGGTTTTGGGATCGCGGTTCGGTACATTTTCGGTACAGTATGGTAACAACGCAAAACTATTTGCTTGTTTAGCACGTTTATTTAACCAAAAATTTGTCATAATACAAACTTAAAACCAAAATAAATTCAATCTGCTGCTTGGTAATACAAATAAGTTAAATAAAATAAATTTGTAGATTTGTTTATTTTTAAAAGATGGGACAATACATGTTAATGAACATATAAATGTAAACATGTGAGATTATAGCTGTGTGGCTAATTTCCATCTCTAGTCCAATTTGCAGGTTGCTGTTGTACAATACATTTATGCACAATAAAAACAAAACAAGACAAAAGAAAACAAAGACAAAATAAACCACAAATGTATGAAATTAAAAACAATGAATTTCTTTTTAAATTCCTGGCTTAAATGTGGATGACTGGGTACTGTATACCAGGGCTCAATCACCTTTAGCATGTGTTTGAAACCAGCATTTTCCACAACTGAATATGGTCTTAGATCCTATGCTATAAAAACACAGATGGATGCTGTTATCGCTTTGGCCCGATCTGAATTGTCTGGGAGAGGCTGTTTGAATGCAGAAGGCAGTTGAATTTGCGCTAGTGATTTTTTTTCCTTACCGTGGAAATCTTTACACTTGAGTGGTGCCGTTTCAGGTGAGTTAGCGTGTTTGACGTGCTGTCGGAAAATACCTGACTTCAGTTGAACAGTATCGGCACACCGCTTGCATTTAATCCACCTGTCTTTCTCCATTGCAAAATTTCACCAGGAAGAAAAAGTGTTCCCAAACAGGAGATTTCAGCGACGGGGGAGGGTCTCCAAGCTCCAGTTGATCGCTAGCAGTAGCCATGATGCACAATTCAGACACAAGCTCCTGTGGTTACAAAAGCTCTTTGATATTTGTCTTCTGATTGGCTCGCCGTGAGACGTCGCGTCCACATAATATGTACATGATCGCAAGAGCACGAATCACAGACCACTTTCCTCATGAATATTAAAAAGCCTTCCCTAACCACGCCAATCGTAGACGAGTACCCCCGTGAATATTAAAGAGCCATGTGCAGCGGCTAACGCAAACTTACTGTACTCGATTGAGTACAGCAGTGTACCGAACCGAACGTCCTTTTTGAGCGGTTCGGTACAGATACATTTACCGTTACATCCCTTATCTTAGGTGGACTGACCGACGAAATTCAACAACTTGTGCCTGCTTAAAAAATCATGAGAATAAAAACACTGCACTGATTCTAAGTGTAATGACACAGATTTAAATACAATCACTTAAGGTTAAATCACAGTATTGCTCCTTGTGCTTTTACACATTGGCAAAGTCAAAAAAATATCCTGCAGTATTTTAGGATTTGCTGAATGTATGAAAGCAAATAACATCATTTTGAAGACACAAAACAAGTTAAAAAACACAACAGCAAATTAACCCCCGCCCCCCCCAAAAAAAAGCCTGAAAAACTAGAATTGACAACTATGAAAATGTAATTTAAAAAAAAATCAAACCAAAAAACATAATAATAATGAAAAAAAACATTTTAATGTGTTTTTAGTATCTACGACTGTGTTTGTGATTTGGTATTGTGTTTTTGATAGATTGTTCTTTCTTTTTTACTTGTTTTTATTCCATTCATTTTCATATTTGTCCTTCTGTTGTTTTATTTGGAGTAATGTTCTTTTGATGTGCTGGATTTTGACTTGTCATGTTCTCTGATTTGCCATTGTGTTTTCAGGGTTGTGATTGTGCTTGTAACGTCTTTACTCTTTGTTTTCTGGTTCTTGTTATCACTTTTTTCTTGTGATGGGGATTTGATTTGTAACTCTGTTTTTTAATGTGGCTGTGTCTTTTTTTGGGCATTTTTTAATATTTGTGTTTTGTAGCTCTGGGCTACCATAGCACCTCACGGGTGACATTTATACTCTATGCTATGTCTGCACATTAGCTGGAAAATCCTCACTCTGTTGTCTGTCCTAGTATGCTTTTTCCAATTTTTGATTGATGCCATGATTATGTTGCACAACTTGTCAATAATAAATAGGCTAAATTGTCACTATTGCATCAGAATGCTGACTTTCTGTTTTTATCCCTTATGTTCTGTGTTTTGGATTATGTTTAAAGAAAATAAATTCTCCGAAGAATATAAAGAATACATGTCTATTTAAATTTCTCTTACAACAATGAGCAGATTTATTTAGTCATTTATGATTATTAACAACTATTTATTCTATAAAAAGATGAATAGTTATCACCCTTATTACCCTGAATTTCTATATTTGACAGTGTATTTAACTTGTTGCTATCACTGTATTAGCTTATGTGTTGTTTGTAGCTGTTCATAATATCACAAAACAGGGTTCTGAGTTCCTTAAAAACATTTTCTTCAAGTCAATATTCAGCCAGCCTGCATTCACTTTATTTTGCATTATTTCATCAAAAATCAAAGCCAGAATGTCTCACAGGTTGCAGCCTCAATATGCACCCTTAACCCTTATATCCATACAAATAAATCACAGAGCATCTTTTAAGGAGAGGGCTTTCTTTGCTTTAAACTGTGTTGCAGTGCTGATGATTGATCAAAAAAAAAATGTGTGCGCTCACCGTATTATGAACAACCAACTCATATTTTCCGGAAACTTACCTTTAACACTCTATTTGTATGAGAGTTTTTTAAAAAATTATTGATGTGATTTTTTTCACTTTACTTCAGAGGATTTTGATTTATTTAATCCAAATGACCAGGGAAATTGAAGTGCATGAGCCACTGCTTTCCTACAATGCAGGGCATGTGTCAGAGCAATATGAAGGAATTCAGCAGGAGATAGTCAACTCAGAAAAGGTCAATTTAAAATGTAATGAATTCATGAGTTTTTTAAAGCTGCAACTTGAAGCACTGTAGCTGTTTAACGGTGTATTTACAGGTTAAACTTTACAGATAACAAATTAACATGATTCTTTTACGTTAACAGTCACCTTTAGTTGACATAACTGAAACATGAATAAAATGAAAGTTTCCCTTAGTGATAATACGGTGGAAACTGTTTCATTAACACAAAAGCGTCTGTTTAATGTCTTAGGTCACCGTGGCTAACATTGCACATATGCAGTGTGATTAACGTATATGCACGTTGCTGCAGTGGGAAAATGCTCTATTGTTCATCCTTAGCACACAGCAACATCTGTTAAGACAAATAAACCCTATCAGAGTTTATATTAACATGATGTGTCCATATGGGTCCAGACCACAAATTGTTACTTTTACTCCTCATGTAGAGTTGGTACTTTAGCCCTCATCATTGACACTTTGGAGTTTAAAGGCGTTTTCACACCGACCACATTTAAAGCACACCAAAGAAGTTTTGGGCCAGGGTTTGGTACGTTAGTGTCAATGTGAATGCAACCACTGCACTTTGACCAAATCAGACGGTCCGAGACCTCCATAAAGGGGTGGTCTCGATCCGCTCCATCTCCCTACATTTGGTGCGGTTTCACTGGTGTGAAACAAAGTGGTCCGAACCGATCTACTTTTGATGCATTACTTCCTGTTAATCCCGCGGTTGAATCTTTTGCTTACTCAATTTGTCGATTTGTTTATTCTGGTTGAGGATTACATTGATTTACGAGGGTCCAGAAGGTCGCTGATGCCGTCTCAAACACGATAAAAAAACACATTTGAAGGAACTCCTTCTTAGTTCTCCTCCGTAGCAGGTTTGGTAACCAGTTACGTGCATATCGCCCCCTGCTCTTTCATACTAAGTAAATACACAAGTGGGTCCGGGCACAGTTCGATGTTGCCAGTGTGAATGCAAGCCAGTGGGGGAGAGAGAGGGGGGCGAACCCATGGTGAACCACGCCGCAGCACGGTTCAAAACAAGTGGACCTAATGTGAAAACGCCCTAAGTTTTAAACTTTGTAACACTCAACAGTGGAACTTTTAATCAACACTTCTGTGTAGTTTTAAGAATGCACTCAGATATATTTTAAACTACCTATGTGTTCTATATTAATTAACTGCATAATGTTGCTGTATTTACTTACTGTATAGTAAAGTGGGAAATTAGCAAAAATGTGGATACAATTTTATATTTGAACAGATATATTAAAAAAAAAACAGTATTGCAGTTTTATGAGTTTGTGGACTTTTGACATCTGTTGGTACTTGTCTAATAGAGGAGGCAGGCTGACTGACTACAAGTGCCACTTACAGGTTCAGAGTTTCGAGTTGAAGATCCTGATGTGATTTCTATGCATCTGATTTACCAAAACATAATTTTCGCACTTATTTTTGATGCCAGTTCTTTCCACTGAAGTAAATTTTTAGGGATTTGACCCCATCCAGAGTAAAAATGAACTCTGCCCTCTCTGAAATGTTGCCAACACCATCTTAATTTTCAGTGTATAGTGCAGCATGTGTGTCATTTCTTAAAGAATCCTTGGTGAAAGTCTGCCGAAAGTTTATCCCCCATTCTCATTTTTGTAGGTGATATTAGCTCAATAGTTGTTCAAATTAAAATGCATCTACCTAACACAGGATAATGTAATGGCTGGACCACGCAGTCCATTCATGTACCGCCTTTGACTTAGCTTTCAAGAGCTTCAACGGGTCTCACTGTGCCAAATTGATTCAACTTTGTGTCACTTACTTCTTCATTTTTGTAGGAGTATGTTACATCCTCTGACATCAGATCCCTTTACTTTTCTTTTGATTGGGCTTCTGTGTGTGTGTGTGTGTGTGTGTGTGTGTTCATCACTCTTTATGCACAGCTCCACCTCAGCTGTTACTCCAGAGATTGCCGCAGCACTGGTTCAACTCTGGTTGCTTTTAGCTTCATAGGAGGAGAAGAGAAAAGTGTAATGTGTTTGAACAGTTCTCTCTGCTGCTGTAATTTCCTCTTAGCATGAGCAGCCCAATTAAACCCAATATAGATGCCACTTTTTAACTCAGACACATAAATTGGTGGCTGGAAAACTGTGTGATAGGAAGGCATCAACACCTCGTGCTCTTAGACAAAAACTTCCATGTTAAGGAAAAGGTGGAAGGTTTTTCTTACAAAATCAAAAGTCAGTACATTGTTCATGGATTAGAATATGTTAATCCATTTTGTTTTATCCTTTACTTAACTCCTACTTTTTTCAGTCTCACCATTTTTATTTAATTTTTGAGTACAAACATTCGTACTAGATTCTGAAATATAAGGCAAAGTTTAGAATAGCTCATAGAAGAAGTCTTTCCAGCCTCCCAATTCCAAAAAACCCCAGCTCAGGTCAGAAACCAAACAGAGAACTTAACCCAGACTTAAACAGCTTGAAGTTTTGTCTGTGCTCTTATCCTCATACTTTCGTGCAATGACTCACTTTTTTTCTCCTCAGCTTCAAGGTTTAACTTGCCTGGAATGCCTCAGGTATGAATAAATAACTTCACTAATTAATTATTTAATTAAAAACTACATACATTAAATAGATTTGAAGGAGTTCATCATAAATTATGATAATAATAAATACCCTAACTCAAACCTGAGAATAGAATAGAACTTTGTCATTGCAACAAGTAGCAATGACTTAGTAGCCATGTTCTTATGGGATGTGTTTTAACACATCTTTTCATTTTTAAGTAGTTAAAGCTGGGGTTGGCGATCTGATTTAGATACACTTTTTGTAATACTGGTTAAAATGGTCTTTATGACCCGATGGTAATCAACTCATTATGTGTTCTTAAAACAGAGTGAAAAATATCCGCTATCTACAGCAGGAGTAAACCAGGGAAAACCCCAACCAATAATCTTGCCTGGATACCTTCTTTTACACCAATCAAATCCCGTCGCCATTCTGCGTGCCTGCTGCGCGTGCATTTTCCCGGCGTGCACCGACAGTGCGTGTAGCAGGTAGCATGTAGCGTGTAGGGAACAGACTCCGCTGGAGAATGCTTACCTTTCAAGTTTTGTCTTTGGAAATAAGGGCAGTCCGCTGTGAGCAGTCCCACAACACCAACCAAGCTCCAGTATCCCTCACATTTAAGACAGATGTACAAGAAATCTAAAATAAACTCTGTTTTTCTAAGTTTGTTCCACTGTTGGCTCTAATCTCGCGAGAACTGCCGCCCATGTTACTGCAGGTGGCAGTTCTCGCGAGACTTCTTCTTCTTCGGTGGTTGGCATCCATCATTTTGGAGCATTACCGCCCCCTTCAGGCTAGAGACAGACAGCTAGTTCTCCAAAATCGCCAACCCCAGCTTTAAGTTGAAGTAGTATTTCAGTTTTACAGCTCTATGAAATCAAAACAGCAGTCCTGTAATTCTAACAAAGTGTTACCCTTGGATTCTTGAACAATGACAGGTGCAGTGGTGTAAAATTAAAAACTACATTCAATTGAATGTCCACTTAGGGCTTGCTTTAAAAACCCCAGGAGTTGGATTCACACCGATAAAAAAATACCCATTTTGACAGCAGAAATAAATATGCTTAAAGGGACTGTGAGGAGAATCTGTTTCCGCCAACATTAAGACTCTGCTACCCATGAGCACGCGCGACAACTGTCATAATGCTGCGTTCCAGTAACCTCGGAACTGGAAGTGACATCATCTCTGACTTATTGGCGTTCCAGTTGAAGTCGGAAAAAAACATGCCGATCTATCAGGCTATTGTTAGCTGTTGTTAGCACGCCCTGTGTTGTATGAAGAATGTGATTATCACTATGGCAGCATTTTTGTAAATATAAGTCTAACAATACGATATATACAGCTGATCTAGAGCGACACACTCCAGTCAGAAGTGCAAATAAATTGATTATTACAGGAGCTAAATAACTGTTCACACTGGGGGCATCCATCTTCAATTGTAAACTCGGGGGTGGCGAGGTTTCACCGAGTTCCCAGGAGGAAATTCTGACTAGGGGGATGTTCCAGTTAGTTTCCTAATCGGAACCCGGAAATTCCTACTTCAGACTACAACTTGAACGCACCACAAGCCAAAGCATGAGTTTGTTTTAATGCTAATGAATGCAGCTCGGACCTTCCTGAGAACTCTGCATTGCTTTACAACTTTTTTTTTAAGAACTTACAGGATGCAAAGCAACGAGGTAATGTATCTCTTTCTAGTTACGTAGTGGTAGTTTTTGATGTGTGACAACAAGCAAGTTTTGGAAAACTTAGTATCGTAGTTTTGTAGCCAGCTATATATCACTACGTGAGCCCGGTGCTCTAAGACATGTCCAAATAATATAAATTTGCTCTAGTTTTAATTGTCTTGTTCCCGAAGTTGAGTATCCAGGCCAGTCCAGCCCTGTCCGACCCGACCGGAAGGCTAAGGAATAGCATTTATGGATAACCTATTTAGATGCTATAAAACTCATCTTAAAGTGTGTATTTCGATCAGGCATATATCTAAGAGTGAGACTTTTTTGTAATTACTTAGAAACTCCTCACAGTCCCTTTAAAAGAGATCATATTATGGTTTTTCTCATATGGTATGCTCTGTAGTGTGTTTAACATGTCTCCTCTGGGTGATATAATGCTCATATGCTAATGTGTACAAGACCCCCCCCCCCCCTCCCCACACACACACACACACACACAGACAAAAAAAAAGCAAAAGGATCTCTAACAGACAACAAACTCAAACAGATTGAGAATACAGCTGGATGTGGTTTGTGAATGAGAATACATCATTGTTGCTAACAGCGGACTGCAATGGATAATGGAGAAATGAGTAAATAAAAAAACAATAAATTGTTGCATTTTTAAATAGTATTTATCTGGAAAGTTGTGTTAAATCAGGGTTGTGGTGGATAATCTTAAACATATCTTTTTAAAAAAGCATTTTGCTAGTTGTCAGTAATAGGCTCTCCATTATTGGAAGAACCTACTTATCTCGACTCTTCTAGCAATTGTTCTTAAAAAGGGTTTTTTAGTTGTTTCTTATTTGTTTTTAATTGTGTCTTACTCTGTAGCACTTTGAGACTGTGAAAATGTAAAGTGCAATACAAATAAAATTTATTATTATTATTATTATTATTATTATACTGACGGGTCGTGCATTACAGCTGTTTGCTGTGAGACTCACACAACAAACTTCACTACAGCTCATTGCCTCTTTCTGAGTTAAGGGCATGTATTGGTTGTGCGCATTCAAGCTGTACAGCAGCGTGAATTCACAAATACAAAACCCAAAACCAGTGAAGTTGGCACGTTGTGTAAATAGTAAATAAAAACAGATTACAATGATTTGCAAATCCTTTTCAACTTATATTCAATTGAATATTGAAAGACAAGATACTTAACGTTCGAACTGGTAAACTTAATTTTTTTGCAAATATTAGCTCATTTTGGAATTTGATGCCTGCAACATGTTTCAAAAGAGCTGGCACAAGTGGCAAAAAAAACAAAGTTGAGGAATGCTCATCAAACACTTATTTGGAACATCCCACAGGTGAACAGGCTAATTGGGAACAGGTGGGTGCCATGATTGGGTATAAAAGCAGCTTCCCTGAAATGCTCAGTCATTCACAAACAAGGATGGGGCGAGGGTCACCACTTTGTGAACAAATGCGTGAGCAAATTGTCCAACAGTTTAAGAACAACATTTCTCAACCAGCTATTGCAAGGAATTTAGGGATTTCATCATCTACGGTCCGTAATATCATCAAAAGGTTCAGAGAATCTGGAGAAATTACTGCATGTAAGCGGCAAGACTGAAAACCAACATTGAATGCCCGTGACCTTCGATCCCTCAGGCGGAATTGCATCAAAAACCGGCATCACTGTGTAAAGGATATCACCACATGGGCTCAGGAACACTTCAGAAAACCACTGTCAGTAACTACAGTTTGTCGCTACATCTGTAAGTGCAAGTTAAAACTCTACTATGCAAAGCCAAAGCCATTTATCAACAACACCCAGAAACGCCGCCGGCTTCGTTGGGCCCGAGCTCATCTAAGATGGACTGATGCAAAGTGGAAAAGTGTTCTGTGGTCTGACGAGTCCACATTTCAAATTGTTTTTGGAAAATGTGGATTAGTCTGTATAAGTGCCCAAGGCATGGGTAACTTACACATCTGTGAAGACACCATTAATGCTGAAAGGTACATAAAAGTTTTGGAGCAACATATGTTGCCATCCAAGCAACGTCTTTTTCATGGACGCCCCTGCTTATTTCAGCAAGACAATGCCAAGCCACATTCTGCACGTGTTACAGCGTGGCTTCATAGTAAAAGAGTGCCGGTACTAGACTGGCCTGCCTGTAGTCCAGAACTGTCCCTCATTGAAAATGTGTGGTGCATTATGAAGCGTAAAATACAACAATGGAGACCCTAGACTGTTAAACAACTTACACATCAAGCAAGAATGGAAAATAATTCCACCCGAAAAGCTTCAAAAATTGGTCTCCTCAGTTCCCAAACATTTACTGAGTGTTGTTAAAAGGAAAGGCGATGTAACACTGTGGTAAAAATGCCCCTGTGCCAACTTTTTTGCAATGTGTTGCTGCCATTAAATTCTAAGTTGATGATTATTTGCAGAAGAAAATAAAGTTTCTCAGTTCAAACATTAAGTATCTTGTCTTTGCTGTGTATTCAATTGAATATAAGTTGAAAGTGATTTGCAAATCATTGTATTCTGTTTTTATTTACGATTTACACAATGTGCCAACTTCACTGGTTTTGGCCTTATTGAATTAATGTGAATGCCTCTAGATATAAACATAGGGGAACACAGTGCTTTTGTGTGAAGGTACGGTGGCGAGCATTTTAAATATGATGACTGCTTTTGTTGGACTTCAAGGCTCAGCTTCTGTAACCGTTGGGTGATGTCACTGAGCTTGCAGTCATATTAAGCTTGCGAGGTTCAACACAGTCAGAGATCAGATGCTCAAAAACTGAAGCTTTTGATAATTAAAAGGAGAAAAGAGGCCAAACCCAATATGTATTTGGAACATTTGCGAGAACAAAACCACAGTATAGTTGAAAGATAAGAAGGGAAACAGCCGCAGGAGTCACACATGGCTTTGACTGAAGGTAGAACCTAGTGTCGGGAACCAGCTGGGCTCCCCCACTGGGCGTTTTCACAACCTGTATGTATCAAGTGAGCACCATGTCCACGGCCCAGCAGGGTGTAATGGAGATGGGTTAGAATAATCCCATGAGCTGTTGAAGGTGAGTGCATGTCAGACAGTAAGTGACCGAGGCTCTCTAGGTTCTTTTATAGCCTTGGTTCCCTGAAGGAAAGGAAAAAGACATCCCTGAATGACCCTGTGGTCTAGTATGGAGCTCAGATGCAATGAAACCTGGAGAAGATCTGTCTTTATGTCACTGCACATGTGAGGCTGTGGATTTTAGCTGATAGGGACACTAAAAGCATTGTTAAAACACTGAAAAGAATGAGTAAAGAAGTAATTAAAAAAGAATCGATAGGGTAGGATTTATTTCACATTTAAAGGCTGTTCGACTCTTTTAAAACCATGTTTTGAAACACTAAAAGAAAAAAATGAATGCCATATACCATTTCATGGGTTACTTCATGTCATTAATTTAATACCCAGACTTTTCAAACAAAAGTTTTTTTGCATATCATAAAAAAGCCATGAAACATTTCACATTTTAAAATGTAAATTTCCTCAAAACTTGATTTTTTTTTCCAGTTATTTTTGTTAATTCATACACAATGAAAAATCTAAGTTTCTCCTATTTCCCAAAAGGGATTTTAGTACTTCCTAATTATTTGATCTATCTATCTATCTATCTATCTATCTATCTATCTATCTATCTATCTATCTATCTATCTATCTATCTATCTATCTATCTATCTATCTATCTATCTGTCTATCTATCTATCTACTGATGTAAATGCTGCTGCTGTAGCTTTAAACTGTCCCACAATAAACCCCCCAAAATCAGGCCAACAATAAATAAAAAAACAAATCAAAGGAAAAGTGACAGTAAAACAATGCTGAATTGGTGAAGAAACTATACATCTTCTTTCTCCGGTTTCAATCATTATTGAAGACCTCTTTCAATCAAAAAAATGACTTGAAGACATTTTACAATTAATATTTTTAAAAAGTGAATTAAGACTTCCTAACATTGATTCCCAAAGTATGGGCCAAGGCCCACTGGTGGACCAGAGGAACCGTAGATGGGCCGTTAAAGGTCCTTTTGCAGGGTCACACAGTTAGTTAAAAAAAGACTTACAAAGGAAAAGGTTACATAACGCTTTTTCTCTTTATTGCGTTACTTAACAAATTAAGAAAATACATACACAAAAATAAACACTTGAACATAAATCAGCATGGCAAACACAACCACTTAAAGAAATCTGAATATGATAAAAAAAGAAAGAAGCAATTTTTTCACCTTAGTCGAGACATCAACAGATTTGTCAGCAGTGATGCAAGAAAATCATAATACACTTAAATGAGATGCTTGAGTGCTTTATCAATATCCCATAAATTAATATAATCTAGATCCATGAATGCACTTTTTTGTGTTTTACCCAAGCCTCCTTTCTCTAGCTTGAAGTAACCATTGAACTATTTGACTTTCCCTTGCTCCTCTTTTTTACTTAAGAAGACCACTGACGTGTACAGGCCACGTGTGTATTGGTATAGCTCATTGGATATGAAAAAGAGCTGCTGAAACTCATCACATGAGACGGACTACTGCTGCATACAAGGCTTATGTTTGGACTTATTTTTGGCTTGCAGCAAAAACTTTGATGAGGCATGCCATTAGCAAGCTTTGCCATGTCAGAGTTCAATTCTGTGGCAACACAATGATTCTGTGAGCAGATGTGGTCCAACAACCAATACAGCATGAGAGCTGACAGCCAAAGTGAAATAAGTTGATACCTATTTAGGATGGATATCATTAATCATTGTTAAAGTCTAAATTATCACGCTAACATGTTTCTGTGTCTGTGATTTTGAGTAAAGGTGGAAACACCAACAGCATGCTGAATCATTTGTCCCTGTAGTAAAGCATTTAGTATCAGTTGATATGGACATTGTCAATACATAGGGATGGGAATTAAGATTTTATCAATACCAATGTTGGTAGCAATCCTGCTAATTGATCCAATTCTTTAATGATTCCCTTATCAATTCCTGCAGATTTTGTATGTGGTCAAATGTTGGTCTGATTTTCAGTGTCAACAATGTCAAACACATGTCACAGCATAGATAAGCCCACTCACTTAAGGTTGTGTAGTAGGTGCGATTAGAGTTAGGTCACAATTCTGACGCTCCTGAACCCTGTCAGCGGACGAAATTGATCAGGAAAAGAATTAATGATATGGATTCTTTGATGGAGCTGTTAATGATTCTCAACTGGAATTGGTTTTTCAATTTCCATCCCTATCAATACACAACAACTACGTCTTCTACCAAGAAAGTCCACAGGGATTAAACAGGGACTTGATAAAGAAAAAGACCAGCAAGCACAATCAACTATGACATGGGTAGCATTAAAATATTAAAATTCATCATCCCTCTCCTGTGGATCTCTTGCATGTGACATTATATGTTCGAGGTGTGGCTATTTAAAAATGACACTGTGCTTATGAGGATGGACCCGTATGATTCAAAGTCACTCCAAGTGTTGTATGTTAAAGGTTGGGTATTCAGGCATAACTGCTGTAAGTTTTTAGTCAGTGATGTCTTTCTTGAAGTGCACCTGTTTTTGCTAAGGTGTCAGAAAATGATAAGTACCATGTGTGCCAACTCCTGATCAAAAGGAAAAATACAAGCAAATTTGAAGAACATTTTGTAACAAACTGAAGAAACCTAATTTTTATGAGTGATTTGGACTGTTTTGGGACAACTTTGGCACACACTTTAAACATGTTTAAATTTACATGCAAATTTTTCCAAACTGTCTCTTTTGTCACTCGGGACAATGTTATCATTCTTATACTGAGTCAAAGGTAATTTTGAGCAATTTGTTCAAAGCAATTTTCAGATGTTTTTGATGAGCATTGGCACCCAGGACAATCATCATTTTGACAATTCTCTCTGCCTTTACAAATCTTTTCTGCCATTCATGTGGCATGCAGTGTTCTCCATACACCTCAGTACCAAAAGATTCAACTGCTGTTTTATTCAATTTTACAAACATTGAAGCTAATCATCCACCATTTTAGCAAAACACTTGCACTTCAATCAGTAGCTAGCAGTGAACTAAAGGTGTCGCTTGTTGAAAACTTACAGCAGTTGTGTGTGAATACCCAACCTTTAATATATAACACCTGCGGTAACTGTGAACCATGTGGTTTTATGCTCACAAGCACAGTCTCATTATCAATAGTCACACCTCATATGTTCTGTCTCCAGCTTGACAGCATAAGAAACGTCATTAGTGTTAATTATTACTTATGGTAAACTTGAACATAATCAACCCCCAGTATCTTCTACTGTGCAGTGGTTTGTTCTAGCAAGCTTTAAATGTAAGAATGTAATAGTTGCTACTCGTATTATAAAGCTTTTGTCCTCTCAGAAGCATTTAATAGGCTTAAGCTTCTTCTAGCCATTTAAGTGTCATCCTGTCAATCAGTGTCATCCAGCTAAAGAAGCTGTTAAAACCAGAAAAAACATGTGAATGCCTCTATATATGTATATTTTTTAATCTAACACATGTCTGATAAGCCTATTGAAACATATTAATGAATCACTTGTCCAAGATGTATTAGTGAGGGCAGCAGCAAGATGTGTGTTTGCAGTGAGGTCAATGCCTGTGCACCAAAAATTCCCTAGTTCCACCATTTGTGTTCCACAGACTATTAATATTGTGCTACTTTTGGTTACTTTAATGGCCCCAAAACACACCCAAGATGTTCTTATTGGCTTGCATGCAGTGTGCATTATCGACAGCGGTGGAACGTAGCCATCTACTTTAGTGAGTGACGTCATGTCTGCAAAAGTCTCAATCAGGATATGTATCTTAGGTCTAGATTCCTGCCCGTACACGACACTAGCTGACAGAATGTGTTTGTTGAAAATCTAATGTACTGCAGCAGAAACTGGGACACTAATACTGGGTCAATTTTTGGATCAATGTCTGGGAATTTTTTTCCATGAAAATATATTTTTAAAGATCCGCGTGGACCAAAACAGCTTATTTGTGCATGTCCATTGGTTGGCAGTTGTCTGCTGTATTTACTCGAACTGTAAGCAGTAGTAACAATGTCTCTGTTTAACACCATGTGAATCCCTCTCATGGAACATAACAACCTTTCTCCCTCTGTCTCCGTCTCTGCCGCTCCTCTGGGGCAGGGGCTCCTTATTAGAAGCATGGTTGCTGGATAGACGTTTTCTTTAACAAGGTGAAAGCAACTGAATGGGACTAGCATAAACGAGGAAGAATATCAACAGTGTGACTCCTCTGTCTGAGCCCTGCATGTTTGGAGGGGAAAAAAGTGTTAAACATGCTGGTGGATTGGCAATCTGCTGTTGCCTTATCCCCTCTTGCAAAGCTGTGAAACGGCCCTTCTCCTCCTGCAGAATATATAAATCTATCTGGGCTTCAGAATCTCCAAATTAAACATAGGGGCAGGCGCTTGGAAAATGAAAATGTAAATCGGACTTAGAAAAGCATTTCGGTTCCTTTGCTTTGAGTAGAAAAAGAGATCTACACGAGTGCCTCTTTGCTCTGTTTGTGACCTTTATCATTTGGCTCCTATCTAATACGCCTAAACAAGCAGCAGCCCTGTTCAAGCAGGGAGTCGTCCGCCGTGGAGCATTTTGTCAACTCTTCAAGGTTACATCTCCCATCATTGTCTCAGCCCCGAGAAAGAAAGCACAAACGCAGAAAAAGAGGAAAAAAAGATCCTTGTAACAAATCTTTTGAACTTATGACTACATTACAGATCCAAGCCCCTCGTGTAAGAATCCAGCTGGCTTTGCTTGGAGAGATACACTCATTAGGTATTTTTGAAAAAAAAAAATAACTCAAATGCTTACCATCAGATCTGTTTTTGTTGCTTCTGTCACGTGTGAGTGGGGGGTTCTTTGAAGAAGTGTATTAAAAACATGTGATCATTTTAATTAGATCATTAGCCAAGAATTAGGATCTATGCTTGTGACTCTCATTAACAAAAACACCAAGTGGCTGCCAGGGAACATTTGTACGCTACATTCAATGCATTTTACCCTTTTTTCTTCTCTGTTGATGCAGTTTTTTTCTGCTATTGTTCTTGCTGTCAGTACTTTTTTTTGTTTGCTCTTTTATTGCATCAAGGTAAAGGGAAGGTGGGTTAATCTGTTGGTGCTCTCTCTGTCTTTCAGGCTCTTTGGTACAACGGGGAACTGTGCAGCCTGCAGTAAACTGATCCCAGCCTTTGAAATGGTGATGAGAGCCAGAGATAATGTTTACCATTTGGACTGTTTTGCCTGTCAGCTTTGTAACCAGAGGTAAGAACGGGAGGATCATAACTACAGTGCAACATTGCTGTCTAAGATGACACAAATGAGGTTTTGAAAAGGCATTTTTTTTATATATACTGGGAGTTATCAGGTCACCAGGATTCTGAACTTTGATAAGGTTCAGTAAAATCGATCTGTAAATACTTGTGTACTACATTGCTGCGAGAAAAAAAGAACCCAGTCACATAGTGTTGGCTCATTTCTTATAAGACTTTAAAGATGCATGTAAACACAGTAGTCTTACTGGTGTTGTCCTAAATCAAATGTCATGAGGTCGGAACAACATAGCTATACTGCTGCTGAGAATGATTACAGTGACATGGAAACCCCTCAGTTAGACAGAACTAGGCCCTCCGCACATGCTTTACAATCTCCAAGCCAGACTTTAACCTTATACTGAACATTTACTCAGCAGAATTCATAAGTCATAACGGCACGCTTGGGCTGTCACCTTATAATCAATATTTGAATAACCATTCGAGCATGGGGATACGAATCAGCACTTGAAGTACCTGATATTAGGGCTGGGCAATATATCGATTAAATCTATTAATTTGAATTATTTTCTGCAGAAGATTTAAAAATAAAAAATCACGATTTTATTCATTTTGAAAAAATATAAACAATGAAATTTTACAGTTTTCATGATGGTGGCCCTGTCAGATTTTGCACAAGCACTTTTATTGGCTTGTATTTATCTTTTTTTAAATTAGATAAAATATTGGTCAGAGACAAACACAAAAACAAGCTGGGAAAATCCCTCAGCTTTCAGTGTTTATGCAGGCAAACCTGCCTGTGTTAGAACTACATATTAACATTTTATTTCACACACTTTGATTTTAAGAGGCAAATTGTGATTGATTTAGGAATATATTTTGACCACATAAAGGCAGAACTTGATTTATGTCAGTTTTTTTGCTTTGAGAGGAAAAAGAAATCGAGTTTTGTGGGGAAAAAAATCTGGGATTTTATTTTTAGGCCATATCGCCCAGCCCTACCTGATAAATAAATATATATAAATAAATAAATAACATTTTTTCAAATTTAGAATGTACTGCATACTTATACAGATATACAGACAATACTATAACAGATGTTGCATCACAAATAAGCAAGATTTCCAAAACAAAAGAAGAATTACAAGAATTTGACAAACCTATTACATTGGTGAGGAAAGGTGGAGTATTTCTGTAGTTTTATTTTAGTGTGGACACTAGATTCTAAAAAAGTATATACTTTCTTTGATTACAAGTGTTTTGACCAAAATATGGTTCATTTTATTTTCCCAAAAACTTCCCATCCCTGCTGGACATGTTCCATTCACAAACTCAGTAACTCTGGGTACTTCAGACTCTCCAGTTTCAGAGTCTGCATAATGACTTCAGGGTGTCGTTTACAACCGTCACATAGGAATTTCCTACTTTCAAGACCAAATGAAACACACAGAGATAATCTTTGTTATTTTGATGACTGATAGCTTTAACATACCTTTTTTTACAAGATGGGTACCTGAGACTCAGACTTTTGGCTAGAATAGATATGAAAATTAAATGGCTTTCACATAAAAAAAGGCACAAAAAGAAGTTTATTACAGACATCAAAAAAAGGTACCATAAAGTATTTAGCAGTGCCTTTGTGTTTTCTTTTAAATGAGGATGTTATTAAAATCTTCAAGCTTGTGGACTGGATTATTTTTGGAAGATGGAGGGGCAACCTTCAGTTTTCAAAAATGCCGGCTTATGTGTGGACATAATAACATCTTAATAACACTTAAAGACTAAGCATCTATTCCATAAGACAAGTGTGTGGACCAAATTGTATAGATGTTTGGCAACCCCACATTGTTGTGCAATTTAGAGAATATTACAGCACTGCTATTTTTGAGACAGTAGGATGTAGAGAAACATACCACCCTTCATAAACTGCAAATACGTTCAATGTTATCTTCTCAAATTAGACTAAAAACAATCTGCTGGTAATTCAAAACAAAGCTAAGCTACTATATGCCAACGGGTAGAGCCAGTAAAGCCTCAGAGCACCACCTAACAGCACAAGAACTGCTTAACACACAAAATATAGGATTATGGAGACATAACACACATGGCTTCTTATCAACAGAGCACTTAAAAAACTCATAACAACTATCAGTGAGGGAAACGAGGAGGCTTCTGAGTGATCAAAACAGAGAGAACCCTGTTTCTGCCTTACCATGAAGTAAATCTAACTATCTTCTAAGGCTTGCCAAGCTCAAGGCGTCACCATATCCTGTGTGCACTAAAAGACCATTGATGCAGCCTATGGTTACATTTGCGCTGGAATTGGACCAACACAAAGGGGACTGAGCTGAATGTTTAGTCCAACATCATATTCCAGCTACTTCCTAAAGTAATCCAGGTGTTTCTACTGAGGGTCCATTTCAGCTAATGACATCACAGATAGCTAATCTTTCCTTTACTAAGTGTTTTTCAGCTTTTAAGCCAAATAAAGAGTAGCTGCCTGTTCCTGTTATTTTTATGCTGAAGGTGATGTACTTCTGCATAAGTGGCCTGCTGCTGCTGATGGGTCAGACTTGAGCGCAACACATCAAGTTGTTGTTCCCAATGCTAATCTCGTACTGATACTCAGCTTATGCTTCTTTTGGCCTAATTTAAAAGTGTCTGTGGCATGAAACTGTCATATTTGTCAGTTTGTGAGCAAGCCCAGCCGGGTGGTTCCCCCAGCACCCCTTCAGGCTTTTCCTGTTACTGAGAAACTTTTGAGAGACTTCTAGTAGACTGTGTGGGCCCTCCCGGTAATCAACATCTACTGACTGTAATGCATGCAAACACACATTACCCTGAGGCAATACTCCTTAGCTCTCTAAGATAAAATAATTTTAAGAGAGCTTGTCACATCCTGCACTACTCTTGGTTTGTTTAAAATAATTCTTACCAACCAGGGCGGTTCTTTGTGTCCAAGGTGTTATATCAGGTTTTAGAGGTTCTTCTGCAGCACTTTGTTCTTGTGCTGACCAGCCTGAAAGCCAAGGTGCTCTGCATATTTCACACAAAAATGTATGCTTCGTACCTACTGTCTTGGCCATTAACAGGACAAAGGTTTAGCATTTCTGTTGTTTACCATACATGAAACTGGGGTTCAGCCCTTCTTCTGTAGTTTGTGGTTACACAGTCAGGGGTCCTCTGAAGTTGCCGCAAAAGCAACCACTCTCAGAACCCCAGTAAAAGGCAAATTTACCTGACTTCCTTCACAGAGAGCCAACGCAATGTCTATGAGGTGGTGGCTAATCAGGCCAATGCAGACCCTCAGAGTGAAATGAAGTGGCAAAAAATTGGTTAAAATTCTGTGTAGCACTCTTTTCACCCAGGCAACTTCAGCCCTGTCCACTAGGAAACAAAAACATCTTTGTTTGTAAAACATTCTCTGTAAACACAGCATCATTTCAAGAAATGTGTTCAGGCCTGTAAGTGGAGCTGAGTTTGGTGTTTTTAAAACTGTATACTCCCCATATCTGCAACCTTTATGGTGGGGGGCTGTATCAGCAGCATTATGTCCTGTTTTATTTTGGTGTTCCGTTTAGTGACTCTTGCTACATTTACTTGGTTGCCCTTACCTTGCAGTCAATTTGACAGAGTCTATCTATGTCAGGCCAGCTGATCAGCTCACTCACTCACCACCCTACAGCAGCATCAGATCAGTGGTTTGTTTGCAGGATTTCATTTACTTTCTGCTAAATTTACAATAAAAACATTAGAACTGTACCCAATTGCATTGTTTCCCTAAAGCTGCTTTCACACCAAACACGACTCTGCAATCAAAATCACATTGTCCACTGAAGTCGTGTCAAGTGTCCATAAATACCTCATTTTGGTCACTGTCCCTGTCGTCATGGCTCAGTGACGACACGTCCACTTGAGTTTCACCAATCATATCATACATCATACATCATATAATAGGAATTTTAGGCTGACATTATTCCAACTGTATCCTTTTCACTCACCTACCAACCACAAAACACTGCAGCTGATGGCCCTGCAGCAGCATCTGAATTTGAAAGTCTGTCTAGACAGAACTAATGTACTCACTGTTTACCACATGGACATAGATTGTTACTTTGTAGTCCGGAATAAAAACAGTCTGTCACAGGTACCGTCACACATGCAAACACTGCAGATTGGCTGTTGCTGCACAGCCACACACGGCATCGCCTGAAAAGACCAACTTTGGCGATGGCAGGTCGCAATTGCCTTGAACGCGGCCGACGCATTGCCAGAGGGTTAACCCCACCCAATCCCAGCTGTACATTGACTTTGCATGCAGAGTGATTGCAGAGGATGCTCAAGTCACGTTCAGTATGTAGCCATCTTTGGTGTGTTCCACCGTTGAGCCAGCCAAATCAAGAGAGCAAGGAGTTACCAGGATTTTTGAAAATCCCAATAGAGGGAGAAGTATCCAATATTTGGCTCCTTGAACTTGTATTTTTTAACTTCCAACTACTTTTTTCAGTTAGCATTGATGAAGTTGGATTCCCATTACTGCCATGGTAACTCAAATTCAAGCCTTTTAAAAAATTTTAAGATCTCTTCACAAGTTTAAAATTTAAATTTGTGTAATGTCTTCCTGTTTAGGGGAACAAAGTATCTTTAATCCTCTTATTATTTTCCTTTGTGACACAATGCCAGAACTCAGTGGTTTGTCCTTTTTGAGCCCAGCTTTGTAAATTCTTTAAGGCAAATTGATGTGAAATTAGCTTTTTATTCTGCAAATATAGGACCTACAAAAATAGAGTCCTCCACAGGTTTGATGCTCCACTATGGACAGTCAGCCAATACAGGTGTGAAATGGTGTTCCTTTTAATGATAGGGACCATTATAGAGAGCCTAAGGTATGATACACATTGAATCTGATGTACCCAAATATTGCTTTTTGCCATTAATATACTGTCAGTAATGGCAGCACTCTTGGAGCGGAACGTCCTTTGCATGCTTGTCAGGGGTGCTGTGACCCTGTTCCTGCGCACAGCACAAGCCCATTAACCTTCTGCAGGCCACATTCAGTTACCATAGTGAACACCTGCTGTAAGGGAATTATGACTGCAGTCTCTCTCTCCTCAGCTGGCAGACATGAAGCCAGGTCTCATCTGGCACACTATTGCCATGGCTGTTCAACCAGCCTGGCTCATTACTGGAGCCAAGCTATGCCCGGCTATATTCTTATCTTCTCTCCCCGTTCAGTCACATTATGGAGCAGTCACACAAACAAACTAAATCATAGTGGAGAACATCAGTAGGCCAGGCTGCTGTATGTTATTTTCCCCCTCTTTAATTCGCTGAGACTGAAGAGGAAAAAGCATTCTCGAGCACTGGAACTAAACCTGAGTGTAAAAGGCGAACCCTGTGACAGAGTCCTGTGGAAACTCTCGCAGTGCCAGTGGATCTTTTTTTTTTTGCCAGGCTGAGGAAGAGAGTTGACCTGCCTTTTATTGGCTGCCAGTGCTCATGTCTGCTCACTTTGAAATGATGGGGTTATAGTCTGCTTTGTTTTGAAGCCACACATTTATGATGACCATCAAAAAATGAGCTTTGAAGGGGATGAGGCCAAGTGTCAAACCTAACCAACGAAATATGTACAAATCAGGTGAAATGCTTATTACCTCCTGATCTTGAATGAAACATTTCCCTGCCTAAAGCGAGGCCAGTCAACACACACAACAAAGACATTCTGTCATAATCCAAAGTAGACCTGCTCACAACAATGGCAATGGCATCTTTATTGCATTTTGAGTATTTGCAACAACAAGATGTGTAAACCAATAAAGAAGGTGTTATTTACACACCATGTATGTGCACGTTTTCCTGTATGACAGTGGTCCAGATGCAATGGCCATATTTTGCACCATGTTGATGCAGTAAGATGACACTTAAATGCCTTCAGATCAGTTAGGTTAATCACTGGTTATATTCTATTCTTATTACTGTAATTCTCAGTTATAATATGCACTCAATTATAACATGCACCCCATTTTTCATACTATTTTCCTGGAAAAGCGCTATATTCAAATAAACAGCGCATCCAAATTTTGCCCAAACCTGACTTTCACAGATAAATGCCCTAAAGCTTTTCATGTTGTCCATCATCCAACCACAAATGCAGGCTTCACTCATGCCAAATTTCCTACCAGCTTCTCTGTTGCCCACTGCTTCTGCCACTCCAGTCACTTTTCTTTTGAATGCTGCTGGGTAACTTACTCTTTTTGACTACATTTTTTTATGGTATCTTACTGTTGTACAATTATTCTCGGTCTTATGGTACTTAAAGCAATGACTCCACGTCATATCATATTTTATACATCCCAGCATGCTCAGGCGTAGTGTGCTGACCAATCAGAGCGCAGCTATCAACATGACGATGTCTTCGACCAATCAAATGTAGCTATTTTCGAATGTGTTGTAACTGCCATGTTTGCGAGACAACATATTTTACATCTATTGCTTGTGCTCGTGCACAATACGCACCCAAAATTTCGACCTTACTTAAAAGAAAAAAAAGTGTGTTATATTTGAGAAATTACGATATTAACAGCGTATAAGTAGCCTTTCCCAATCAAAGTACGCTGTCCCTCCATTAAAAATGAAAAATGCAACTCATCTATGGTCTATCAAAACCACTTGCAAAACCACTGAATGAACTCTTAACTTCTTAACTTTTTTTTACTCCAAAAAATATTATTTCTGTGTGTACATTAAGAGTTGTACCTATTTTTTCACTTGTAATATTAACCAATTTTATTATGATTTTTGACTTTTCAAACTACCTGAACTAACTGTGATTGATAGATTTTTATATCAGATATATAGAGGCATAGTAAGATATTTAGTAGAGTGTCACTGTTTAAATCAAAATAAACTGTGACACTAATTCTGTTTTCCAGTAAAAATAATAAAAAGGCAAACAAGTAAGTTTAATTTGGTCTTTTCTGTAAACTCTAGGATTTAAAAACGCATTGCAGTATTTCATTACCTTCAAAGGGGCAATACACATGTAGTTTTAATTAACTAGAAAAGTACTCAGAGAGCACAGAGCTCTGCCAGCACCACAGTCCTCACCCATATAGCGATTTTCACTATAAATATTAGGGCTGGGACGATACGCTTTTCTCTTGATTTTATTTTTTACGATTTTTTAGGTGCCGATTCGTTTTAAATTGCGACTCTAGGATATTGCAGATTTTTGCAATCTTTAGTTAGCTTTTTTAACAGTAGTTAGCTTTTTTAAATTTGGAAAAAATATATATTTTTGAATCCCGATACTTATGTGAATCGATTTTTTCTCCAACCCCTAATAAATATTAGTCCTACCTTTATTTCATCTAAATATTTAGATTCCTTGATCATGAAATTTGTTTAAAAAATTCCTGGATCCAGATGGTGATCCAATTCACCCAAAATCAAATCATTTGTTTCCTTGTCCCAATCTGGATATTTCCTAAAAATTTCATCAGAATATGTCTATTACTTTTTGAGTTATGCTGCTAACAGAGAAACAAACAAACAATCAAAACAAACAAACAGACGCCAGCAATAACGTAACCTCCTTGGCGGAGGTAAAAATGACCCCTTGTGACCTGTCTGTTGTAGCCCTATGGCCCACCAGAGGGCTATGGCCAACATGCTTGAAGGTCCTGGTATACTGTATTGTGTGAAACATTAAGAGAAGCTGAATGGAGAAGCCACAATTTATCAAACTTGTAAACAATGGTGGCCTACTGCCCAGGGGTGGACATTCACTGACCTGGGGGCTGTGTGCAGCCACCTTCCTCACTCTTTGCGGCCTCCTGAGTCAGTAACTGGAACATAAGAAATAACTGTGAAAATGTGAAATGTGAAAAAGCCAAAACCTACCTTTGTGTTTTAATATTGTTCCCTGTTTGTCTCTTTTTTTTTAACAGGTTTTGTGTGGGGGACAAGTTTTTCCTAAAAAACAACATGATTTTGTGTCAAATGGACTATGAGGAGGGTCAGCTGAACGGGAGCTTCGAGACACAGGTTCAATAGTTGGAAAAAGCTCTGGCAGCAACAATCGGCTCTATACTTTACACACCAGACGGATGTTCTGCTGCACTTGAAGAGATAAAAAAGACAAGCGTCTGTCTGCTTGCCTGCAATACTTTTTAAGACCCCTTTATCGGTCCAGAAGAAGGACAGTGATGTAAATGTTTAACTTTTTGCCCCTCCCATACCCCAACACTGAGCAGTTACAAATTTTGATGTACAGTTGTGCCTGCTTAGCTGAGCACTGTATTGCTTGTATGTTTTTGTGAAATTTGTTTCTGGTTTGTTTGATTTTTCTTTTAGAAATGGTTCATTGGAGGGTATGTACAGTCTGTTTTCTCTGTATATATAAACTGGAACATTTATTTTATGAAATGTAATGCAATTTTATTACTAGTGTGAATTAAAGATTCTTAAATGTTCATAGTGAGTTTTTTCTCTCGGACCAAAAAGCCAAAGTTATGGAAGAAGGTTAGCTCATGTCTTCAGATGTAATCATGTCTGCTTAAAAGAACGGCAAAGCTATAAAAAGCCTTGCACGAGATAGCATATTTGAAGTCCTTCTTCAAAAACATGATGCAACGAAACACATTTTATTACATTTTTCAGAATTCTGATGGAATTAGAAATGCTGTTTCAAATGAACTTAATAAGATTTTATTTGGAATAAAAGAATGCTTCTCCAAACTGTGTTGTTGTGAACGTCAAAAGGTGCAAGTTGAGCTGTGCAGTGATTCATGCTTCACTAATTGCCATCTGATTATGAGGGTGAATTGGCCTGAAAATAAAATGCAACAGCAAATAAATGAGAGAGAAAACAAATGCTCATGGAGGCTGAGCTCATCCAGACTGGTGAGCAGCAGCAGCAGAGGTGCAGGGCTGTGTTTATAAAGTCTCCTCCTCCAAAGACTGAGGTGATGAAGCTGCGTGATGCCGTTTCTCTGATGAGTTTTTATCTAATACACCAACAGACAACAAGCTGGATAAGGCTGTCATTATGGAGCTTTTCATACAAGTAACCAATCAAGTCAATGATGAAATACAGAGCAAGTGGTCATGTGCTTTTTTTTTTCTTGACAAGAGCCTCTTAACCTCATGAGTATACATTTTAAAGTTTATTTTAAGTCTTCAAGATGGTTACGTCACGCTATCAAGTCAGCACAATACCGACCAATTGATCCTATCCTACACTCTGGGCTGGAAAGTAACTAGTTACACTGACTCACACTACAGTGATTAAGTGCATGTTTGTGTACTTATACTCTTTTCAGCAGTTCTTAATTTCAGTGCAAACATCAGTATTGTCACTAATGGAAAAATTCTATCAAAGTACTATTCAAACAACAGAGGAGTACTAAGTAAGAAAAAGAAAAACCCAACTGGTCAATGCTTTGCATCAACTAGTGTCATCAGTATGACTGTTTATATTATTATTATATTAGTAAATAATAATGCATTTTTTCCACCAAAGAAAATATCCAGACAAACGATGAGTTTTTTATACATAAGAATACAATACAGTTGCATATCTGAGCTGTCTGATAGCAACTGTGGTGCTCACAAAAACATGAAGTATCATGTTTCTTCATAGACTTCAAAAAATGCGACTTGCATACTTTAGGCCTGTGTTATTTCCCATTTAAGACAAAGTCTAAAGGTAGTTCTGCTTAACTACCCCCTGGTTTACTACTTTCTACAAGCCAACCTTGTTGCGTACCTTGTTAGTATCTGTGACTGTCATAGTTTAAACCATTTTTGAAGATGGAAAGTCTCTTGACAAGGTACTATTTGGTTAGATGTTCACCACAGAATTGAATAAGGTTTTTTATGATTACAACTTATAAAAAGAGCAAAGGAAGGAAAAAAAATTACCTGGAAGTGTGCTTTTAGCATGGTCACTCTTTAAAACTTAACAACTGTATCAGTTCCGAGAGCCATTTGTAGCCTGTGTATTTTTTTTACATTTTTTCATGCAGTGAACACACAAAGTCTGTTTGTTTCCTAAGAGTGAAACCGTACTGACATCTGTTGTTGAAAGACAAGGAAATAAGGAAACCAGAGGATTTGGTCTCCATCAAACAACAAACAAATGGCAGCATAAAGTTTTTCAGGTCCTGTGACTGACATTGCATGTCATGCAATATATGGCTATTGCATAGGAACACATAGGAACACAATGCAGTTGCAACCTTCAATGACATATTGTGCAGCCCTAGTTATCACCTTACCAAAATGTTACTGTGATACAGATACAGGCTATTAACAAGAGAGAACTAATAATATAATAATATTTTTAAAATTACATATGTCATCATTGACTCTGCTTATTGATCAGATTCTAAACAGATTCCCTTATTGATAGCTGTGGGTTTTCTAGCCACACTGCAGAATGACATCTAACTCCATAACTCCATCTTGTTGTTCATGGCTTCTGTGGGAGTGTGGAATCATTGTTTTTCCCACAGAACTTCACTGAATAAATACACTTACACTTAGTGATTTAAAATTCTTTAAGGAAGGCTGATTAAGTCGCTTCATTCCGGTAAGAGTTGTTCACTATTTGGTCAGCAACAATGTAGAAGTGTAATGCTATGACTCACGGTGTACAAAGATCCTCACTGGTGTCTTATGATCTAATGTCTTAAATAGCAGCGTAATATGTTATTCATATGTTGTAAATCAGGGTTTTATTTGTGTTCATATGTTCTTAATTAAGCAAATAACTGGCTAACTCATCACAATTCAGCTGTTGGTAGTATTAATAATAAGTACTTTTACTCGAGTGGATTCATAAAGTGCCTCTTTTACTTTTCCTTAAGTAAAATTTTGTCAAATGCACTTTTACATGAGTGCAGTAATTCTGTACTCTTTCCATCCTTGCCTACAATATCAAAATATTCCACAAACTTGACTTTTACAGACAAAAGAATTCATTATAAGACCACTGGCTGCTGTTTTCTACAAGAATGTGCATTCAAATACCAAACTAAATTGCAAACACAAACTATGACAACACTGGATGTATGTAGCATGAAGAAACACAAACCATGAACAAAAAGCTGGTCAATATATTACAAATTTACCAAAATGTTAACTCCACAGTACATGTTTAAATCAGCCCTATGGACTCCTTCCAGGGTGTCATTCCTCATTCCCGCCTCTACCAATGTCTGACTCCATCCACTGTCCTCTCGCTGTCCAAAGAACAGTCCAAGAATTCATACTGAAAAATAGGACTTTGAAAAAGGCTCAAGGTTCCTCAAATTAGGGCATATAAGAAAGAGACATCAACTAATCAAAAAAAAAGTAATATATCTTCTTGACTAAAGCCTGGGTAAATACAGAGTAAGGACTTACAGATGGGTGAAATGTCTGGCAGACATATTAATCTACTTCCAGTGGAAAAGAGCAAACTTAGGAAACAATTTTAAGATATGTCTCACAGCAGCCAATACTGCTGAATGGACTAATGCGAGCCTCTCCAACAGTGTTGGACAGCTGTTAGAAAACACCAAATTCAGTCCTGAGGAAAGCCACATCTGGTTGTAGAAGTCCTCCCCACTGCCATAGCCCAAGCCAGTGCTTTGTTTTTCTTCTCTGAATGAACACTGTGCAAGGGAAGCATGTTTAGACCACAACAACAGTGGTGCTGGTGATAGCATAGCACAGGCTCACACCCCTTAATGGAGCTGTGGCATAAGAACCATATTACAGTGGTACATCAATGAACAGTGGAGCTGTGGGTGAATAAGGTGTTTTAGAATATACCCACATGTAAAGGCCTGGTTAAATGTATAAAATATCTAAAGAAGTATGTTACCAAAATAACAATCTTGGACATTCTGAAAAAGGCAGTAACTTATTTGTGACTTTCTGTGAAACATATGTGTATTCGAAAAGAACTGCACGAACCCCTTAGCTGAGTAAGCTGAAAAGCTCTGCAAAAACTAAAGACTAGTCAAAGAGCTTATCTGTCCAACCTCTGCCTAAATATCTGTTTTTATCCAACCATGTAACATTATTTAAGTGCCTTCTCCTGACAGGGCGCAGAGCAGCAATATAATTTGCTCACATATAAATCATGTACACAAAGAACATTAATTAGAAATTCATTAAAAATTCAGACTCAGCGGCAGGTGTGCAAATAAAGGATTAGGTAGACATCAATTATAGCACATAAGAGAACATTTTAATTGCAATTCCTGGATTGATTTACAGAGGGAAACAATCAGGCTCCATGCAATACGGCTGATTGCTCATTTTCTGGGAAGATAATGAGGAAAACACCTCACCAGGTAACGCTGTTCCCAGCTGTAAATCCGCACACACACATTGATTTTGAGTGGTGTGTGTCGGTGTGTGTGTGTGTGTCATGCTTTTGCATGCACAGACACATGCAGGCTTATATAATGAGAGCTCACAAAGATGTTTTTAATACTAACACTACAATAAAACACATTAAGAAGGAGGAAGACGCAAACATGCACACGCAGATACAGAAACACTCAAGACAGAATTACAAATCCCGACACATGCACACTCACATACGCAGAAAAACACACGCACTGCAGCTTGGCATTTCCATCTGCTTGTGTTGGTGGAGAAGTTCTTAAGCACCAAATGTTGTGCTGTTATGACTCAAGTTTGTGAATTCTCCAACCTCCTCGGTGTTCCTGATTACTGCATTATGGCATCTGCTTAATTAGCTTGGCTTGTGTCATATGTTGCACACGGGGGGGTGTTAAAAAGTGCCCTTCCCTCTTGCTCATTATCTGCCTCGATTCATGTGATGTATAATCTCTCCTGACAGACATTGGTATTGACATAGGGACAGCTGTCAGCAAAGCGTGGTCATAAAGGATGCACAAAGTATAAAAAAGGCACAAGGAAGGCTGATAGTGAAACTAGTGATTCTGTGTTTTCTCCTGGATCCATGAGCACCGCAACACGTCTCATTTTACTGAATTTAATTTTATGGATGAGGGTTTTTTGGAGGAAGAAACCGATAGTTAGCCATGCATTTTGATTACTTCAGGTAATATAAAAAGTAACCTCCTGCCAGTGTGTTTTCTAAATTGGTGTGGTGTCTAACTCTTGGCAGGGAATCAACCTCATTATTGCCATGTGGGAAATTCTAATCATTATCTGCCTAACAGCTCAGGACAACCATTTTATTACAACAGAAGAGTGCCTTCTTGATGAGACAGAGGGTTTGTACCAGAAATGTATCTTCTTTAAAAATCCTTAAATCACGTGCTGCCAAACTTTGAAGGTCATCTCTTAAAAATATTCTTAACAATGTTCCACGATATCGTGGTTAAGCCAAAGGCACCTAACAGACGACCACGTACAACAACCTTTTCTTACTCATAATGCTGCAAGAAAATTTAAATCTTTAATATTTGCGAATGGCAACTGCGGATTTACGTCTCCATGAGGTATGCATTACAAGAGTGAAAACACAGCGATGGGGTGCCTGGCCTCTGACCGTATACCTACAGTAACATATCAGTGGGGATTATTGTGCAAAGTTTGACAGAAAATCCCCGAAAAGAATTCATAGCAATAAGTTCAAAAGCAAGGCACGATCATGAGGCTCCATGACATGTAGGGTGAAACCCAGCTCAACCCCTTAGCCCTTCCTCTTTGTCTTACCCCTTTCCCTAACCCTTAGCCCTCTGAGGGCCAAGGAGAAGGGGTGAAAACACACTGCTGAGAAACTAGATGCCACTCGATTCCCACTATGTCATCATCCAGAGAAGCACGCTCGTTGTGACATAGGCAGATGTGACAATAGCTATAGCTATAGCTGCAAAAGCTAGCATGTTATAACAAGAAATATCAAAATAGAACCAATAATCCAAAACATGTTTGATAGTTACTTATAAATAAGTGCTTCCTTCGGTCTTAACTCTGCCTCGTGTTGGCAGGCGCAGCCGTATTATGGGTAATTCTCTTACCCATTCATTTCAAGTGAAGTCCCGGTCTGTCTTCATTTCACGGGATGTGTAGCCCTTGGTCTTAGCCCTTCTCTTAGCCCTACAGAGAATTGGGATGCCCCTTCACTAGACATGAACGTGCAAAGCCAACGGGTAAGGGAAGGGCTCAGCGGTAGAACTGGGATTCACCCTTAACTTTGTCCCTCCAAAATTTCACCTGTTTTTTTCTTGAATGGACATTTGTGCAGAAAAAATACAGAAAACAACTTTAAGACACTATGTTTACAAGAAGGCAGCCAACATGATGCCAAATAACCATTGACCTCTGATCTCCAAAATCTGAAAAATGTGCATAATATGACATTTTGAACTCATTAACCCTTTCTTGAGCAACTGCATTAAGGAGCAAAGGATGACCAGGAATCCATGGCCTTTAACCTAGTTGGTTCCTCCTTCTTTAAGATTAAATTTAAAGTGTAAAGCCTGATGAAATCCTTTGAAGCTAAATAAAACATAAGTGCATCTAAGGTTGACATTTAAAAGTAAAGCAAGATCTACAGCTCCATGATCTAGTAAGCTAATAGGGCTGTCACTTTATATTCGATATTCGAATAATCGATCGAAAATGGGGGAAAATATCCGTAACCGAATAGTAAATAAATATTCGAATGTAAAATATTGAGTGTAGCGGCACATTAGTGCGCCTGGAGCAGTGGACCATTCCCTCCACCAGACGGCGCTCTGAGCGCAGCTGTACCGTCAGCCACATCCACTGCTCTCTTGACCTCAGTAAACAAAAAGTTTCCGCTCTGAGCGGAGATTAACAGCACTGAATCATCTGAGGAGAGCTGTGTGGAAGTATTTATCTATCTACACCGTTGATGGGAAACTTAAAATCAAAGATGATGCTGTGTGTTCTGTGAAATGCAGTTTAGTCACTCGTCCTCCACTTATTTGTGGGCTCAGCCGTCGGCTTTTCATACAAGCTGAACGGCTGAGTGCAGCAGTGCTTCATCAGAGTTTAACCCCCCGTGTGACTGTGTGTTTTCGGCAGGATCTTTACTGGGGGTGGGGGGTAATGGAATATCTTCGATTATTTGGGTGCATGTCTGAAAACCGTTCGAGTTTGATGCATCGTCATGGAAACAGCCATAGAAACTGCGTAGCTGACCAACATAGCTAAGGTAACCCCGACTTGTCAGACAACTCGACGGACATTATCGATAACATCACGACAACAGTACATTTTGGCAGATTAGACAATTAGATGACTGCCCGACGGCTGTTACTGTTATGTGAAGCACTACAAAGCTAATGTCGCTTACCTATCCAGCAGACGGATGGTGACATCCGTGTCCGTTTTCAGGTCTTTCAATTGGCGGAGTTCCCTCCACCGTCGGAAAGCAACACCAATGTTGACCCGGGTCTTCGTTCTTTCATGGTCAAAGCCCTTCTTTTTCACTTTTCACCCCTCTGAACTTTTTCTTGAGGGCTGTTTTTAAGCCATTGCTACTGCACCTTTTGTATCTACGCAACCTACGACTCCCCTCCCCCCTCTGTCTGATCTGCGCATGAGTATGATCGCCCCCTGGATGTGGGGGGGTGTACTCTGTTTTGGTTACTCGGCCCGAGCCACAGTATTTACCTGCTGAAATTCAGAGCCAAGGCGGTGTATTGAAACTGGACTTTTTTTTTCAACATGCTGTCAGTGGGGACATCTTGTGGATGGAGAGGAGAAATACAGTGAATTTGACAAATACTGCATTAGATTAGAAGATTAGAAGATCGCTGACTACACCTTTAAGGTGAGTTAAGGACTATTAGTTTCAAGTGTGCAACAATGTTGGACGATAAAAACAGTTTAGTGCGCCAGGCCTTAAGGCATTAACACCGCCTGGTTATGGTGTGATTACAGAGTCATTACTCTTTTGCCACTCAGTAGACACAAATGGTTTGAACTCACTCAGAATGCTACAGCATAACATTGGACATGCCTTTATCAAGAGTGAATAAGGGCATCTGACCACCTAAAAAGTGATGATAATACGAATGAGGTTGATGTATTTTTGTGTCTGTGTGCATAATATTTATTATATAACAGTTTGTATGAATAATCTGTTTTCTTCTCATGAGCCATTACGCTGTCCTTCAAACAGACAGCTGTGACCTTCCAGCCGCAGAGACACAGCTCCAGCATTTGTTTTAAAATGTGGTGAACACAGTCATCTTAAATAAATGGAAATATGAGCAGAAATGGAAACCATGGTCAAGTGACTATTATCCCCCTTGAAAATAAACTGAATTTCACACCCACTCAAAAACTCCAACATATGTTCGATTGATGCCTAATGGGCCTACTCCTGCTATTCGCCAGAGACTGGAGAGGGCAATTAGTCACATGTGGCTTTGATTAGGCCGATTCCACAACAGTGCTGGAAGGAAGATGGAAAACAAAATACTAAATTACTGCTGTAGCTCTTTTTGACAGAATGCAACCAAACGGAAGAAGCCATTAAACTCCACGGTAATAACAGGTAAATGTGAACATGTTAACTATAGTGTGTTGCCTTGGGCTAAGATTATGCATATTCTACCTACAAACAGCCTGTGCAGAGTAATGCATACAAAACTGAAATAAATGGCTACAGATGCATGAACTTGCCCTGAAAGAGGTTTGCTTACTCTGTGATCTCATTCTTAAACGAAACCAATTTGCCTAGAAATTGGTTCTAAGGCCTAATGCTGAACTCTGTACATCAGCGCCACCACACACACATGCACACACACCCACACACACACAGCTTTTCACAAGCGCACTTTCACAGTTACACTGCTTCCACCCCTTCCCTCGCTGCAAATCATGTTTGACTTTGAAGTGCTAATTTTGGAAGTTTAGCCAATTTTTATTTGCTGCTTTGAAATGTATCCCCTAAGCTGCTGCACCAGCAATGAAATATACAGACCTTTACAATGAGGGATAAGTGACCAAAATGAGAAGCGCCTGGTTTTCTTCCTAACATTATATAACTGTGAATAATCCCCACATTGCTTTTTTTCCCTGTGCCATCACTGCCTCAATTTATATTCAAAAATATTATGCAGACTTTTTTTTACTTTTTTGCTTATTCCTCAGCCATTGCCCAAAGTTGAAGCTGAATCAAAATAGTTTAAATACAATACAGCAGACAAAGCACTATTTTTTCTCCATTATTAGTATTTTATCAGTGTTTATGAAAAAAAAAAAAAAACTGAAATTAGTAAAATGAATTGTTTCTGATATAAACAATTTCCCCAGGCCACATATTAAAACTTTCAGGACTTCAACACTGCAACATTAGTTTATTATTTGCAAGTGAAAAACAGTTTTGATCTTCATTTATTGAAGTGGAAAACATTTGTTATGTCAAACCTTTGGTGCAGTTTCAGACAATGCTGGGCAGCTATCCAGTGCTGAGTATCACAGGACACATCAATTCAATAAGATGTCCAATATATAGTAGGGCTGGACAATTAATCGAAAAAAATCGAAATCGACATTTAGACACTTTAATCAAAGTAATTATACTCATGTCGATTATTTTGATTATTTTCCCTGTGTAAGTCACGTTACTGCACCCCCTCCTTATAGTCTACATTCACTTTAGCCAGGAACGAAGGATGTGCTACCAACATGGAGGAGACAAGAGCCAATCTATCAGAGGACTTAGTAGCCAAGAAAAATACAATCTTCAATGTTTGTGCACATTTTGGATTCTGTGCTGAGGACATTGAGCTGAAAGAAGTTAAGTGTAAATACTGCAGGAAGACCGTGTTGATGACCATCGGTATTACCACTAATTTGTTTCAGCATAGCGTAAAATAATCGTTCATTAATCGTAATCGAGGTACGAGCTTCAATTAACTGTGATAGAGAATAGGCAATATCGCCCAGCCCTAATATGTATTTTGTAATATGGATAATATCACAATGCAGCAGCATAGAAATAATCGATACTTTTCTTGAATTTTATATTACAATATCTAATTAGCAGAGAAATATAGAATGGTACTTATAAAGTAAATCTCATGTTAAATTTACATTTCCAGCAATTTACTGTCATTTTCAGAGAATTTGACAAACACCGAGGTGTACCCATATTTGTTTTCTTGAGCAAGTAATTTATGTCGCAACATACTTGTTTACACAGAGACACAAAATGAATAGAATACACATGCTATTTTGGACAGAATTAAGTTAATCATCACAACATAAGTTATCATAACAAACTCAAGCTTGATGTAAGGTGGCGATGCATATCTTTTTATGGCAGATGTCAGATGTGTGGATTTTCCTGTATGCATTACTGATGACACCAACATTTTGAGTCTTCATATTACGAAAACTTACTTATTGCTTTCAAAGTCAGAGTCTATTTGTGTACAGAACTTATATAAAATGCTAAAAGCATTTAACTCTTGAAAAAAAATCTTGCTTTTCAAACATGCTCATTCAGTGAATATGAGGTGAAGCAAAGTGCCAGTATTACTGCTCATATATGGGATCTTTGTGGCTGATCTCTACAGTCAATATATTGGCAGTATAAAACAAGCAGTCTGAGGGAAGCAGGTCTCCAAGGGATATTGAGTTGATCCATCATGTAGAATATAACTCTGCTTCATCACCCATAACACAAAGGCATTGCACTTCGGAACTTCTTTGGGTAGGTACAGTATTCTGCTAGCTGCCAACCTTGCTGTTGTCCACTTTTTCTCCTGCCTATTAAATTACACTCACGTTACTGTCATTAATCTCAGAGACACAACCATAAGAGGTCAAGAGAAATCTTATTAACAGCTGTATTAACATGAAATCCTTGAATTTGAAGCCAACATATTTATTATTGGATTGCATTTGTCAGAAAAACTATATGTAACATAAAACATTACCCGCACTGCGCAACCCAGAGGATAATCCCATGCCCAGCTCCAAGGGCCAATAAGAGCGCGACAGACAGACGGAAGCACTGGACTGAGTTTGTGGTTTTGGACAATACTCACAACGCCATATGCATACTGAACAATTCAGCAGCTTTTAATCGAATGAACCTAGAATACAGGTTTGACAAGCTCCCCAACAGCAGTTTTTGGCTGTGTTGGCAGCGTTTTCCTGCAGAGTGAGCTGGTGGCACAGGGAATCGGCACTAAAAAGAACTCAAAGAACTCAAATATATGTTGTATGCTTCTGCATATACACACTGGTCACACAGCACCTCTTTAATCTAGAGTGTAGTGTTGCGTGTCTACAATGATTTAAAGTTTTTGCACAGCAATGTGGTAAATGTGAGCTCCGTTTGAAATCTCTAAATGAGTTTCAAAAAGGTAGAACGTGGTTTTGTGGAGTGTTTCTACTGGTATGTGGCATTATCTCAAGCTATATGCAAACCTTGATCGATGTGGTTTGTCAGGATTTAGCCTTGCAGCAAATTAGTCTAACTGCTTTAGTGGCTGCATAAAGGTGTGTTCACAGTTGTGACTTGCTTGTTTTGAGTTCAAACTTACTCTAAGAAGTCTTGAAGGATTTAATCATGGTTAAAAGGTGACTGAAAACACTGCAGATTAGAACACTCACAGGTTAACAGCCGTCTGTAAAGCTTCATCAATGATAAGCCTGCCACTTCCAATGAAATTAACACTATCACTAACACTAGAAGTTCTTGTTCGTATTTACAGTCACTGCCTTTATTTAAAATAGTCAAACCAGAAAATTGTATGCTCTCAGCTTGCAGCTTAACTCAGTGTAGGTGAGAGACAAACTACAGACATTTGCACAGACACTGACACAGAGGCTTATTAAACAATCTTTCTCTGATTCTGAACTAACTCCAGTTGAGTATCACATTTCCATTGGAAATGTAATTGAGATCTATTTTGATGTATAGTGCTACAAATAATACACTTACTGCAGAGAGTAAAGTTAATTTGACATATTCAGGTCACATCACCCAGCCCTAAATCAAGGCCACCACAATATCTTGGTTGCCTAAAGTATAATTAACCCAAACATGGGAAAAATACCGTAACCATATAAAAAGCAGTCTTCACTGTTGTGATGGCTGCAAGGATGACCTCAATCACAATGCCTTTTTAACAGTATTCAGCAGGAGGCAGGGCATTATATAGTAAAATAAGTTGATCAGATTGGCTGCTCACCAAGCACCCTGCCTAATAACATGGAAAGCAAAGAGCTTGAGGGAGAGAAGATTTGGAATGTGGACCCCTGCTCTGCTCTGCTTTAACACAGTCCTAGACTTGGCAATAAATTGCTTTGGTAATCAGCTTTTTGAAAAGCTTATTTACTGCTTGTTTTGTGTTTATTGTACTTCTCAGAATGAAATACAAAATTGGATTTTATTACATGTGCAATTTTCTCCTCTCGTAAAGAATAGAGCGAGAGAGAAAGAGCACCTCCTTGTTGAGTATGGATGATCTACAGAGGATGCATACTGTATATTATTTTTGATTATTTCTCTGTCATGGTGCAGTCTTCCTACTCCAATGATTGGATGAAAACATTTATGCAAGAAATGTATAAATAGAGGCTGATGGATCAAAGAGTATGTAGCCCTCAACATGCTATCTACCTATATAGATGGGCTTACAAATCTGGGACTGAAAGAGGTCAGCACATACAGTTAAAACCAAATTAATCAAAACCCCACTGCAAATTAGGTTTATTGGAAAAATGTACAAGCTTCCAGCTTTTTGCAATGAACAAACAAAACAAGAACGACTGAAATAGCTCAACACAACTAATATTATCAGTCTTTTTAAAATAAAAAAAGGCCACTTTTAATGATTATGCAGTCTAAAAATTATTCAATCCCTTCATGACAAGCAACTTCAGTACCTAGTTCAATACTCTTTTGCTTGTCTGATCTGCTGCAAACGTGATGCATAGCCAGACATCAGCTTTTGGCAGTATTCCTGAGGAATCTGATGCCCCATCCGCACAAAGACAAACAGAGGTCTAAATGCATATGTTTTTTGCCGAATCTGCGTATCATCCATACCAAGACGGCGCTTTGGGGTTCTGTAAACAATCCTTTTTGAAACCAGGTTCCAGAGTGGAAAGATTTTAAAATGCCGTATCTGCAGCTCCGTGATTACTGGCTCTCCGCAACTTTTCAGATACGCTTACGTCATAGTTCCATATCTTCATTGACAAGCATGCACCACACGCGGCAACGACAACAACAAAGGCAGCGTACGGTGTAGCATATGTGCTGATGAAGCTAGTGACCCTACTATCCCTGTTGCAGCAAAATCTCCTTCCTCTCAATCACCACTGAGTTGAACAAACAATTATCAAGGACACATTACTCTGTTAACTTTTGCTGCAAGTGCGCATGGCCACTGTTTTTTCGTCTGTTTCCACTTGTTTCCGTTAGATCGTTACAGCGCCCCTAGAGGTCTGGCATGTGTTTTACAGCATTTTCATATGTATCGAGTGCATTCATGTAGACACACACATTTTCTGAGACACCTTCATCTTTATGACAATCGTTTTTGAAACTGTTAAGCATTTTGTCTTCATGTGGATGGGGCCTTAGTCTCCAGTTCACTGATATTTTTGGGTTCAAGTCAGTCGACTGTGACAGCCACTCTACAATCTTCCAGGAAGTCTTCTGAAACCAGGCCTTAGTAGACTTTGAGCTATGCTTGGGATCACTGTCCTGTTGGAAGGTCCAATGATGCCCAAGCTTCAGCTTCCTTGAATTTCCTGATACTTGATTGAATCCATCTTACCCTCCACATGCTGCAGGTTTCCAGTGCCAAAGGAAGCAAAGCATCCCAAAGCATCACAAAACCACTGCCAAACTTCACTGAAGGCATTGTGTTCTTTTCAGTGTATGCTTCACTTTTTCTCCTCCAGAACAGAATCTAAAAGCTTCTGTGGTTTATTTATATGGTTTTGAGCATGTCCATGGTGATTTCTCTTGTGCTTTTGGGTCAAGAGTGGTGTACGTCTCGAAGTTTGGGTGTGGAGTCCTTCAGTGTTTAGTATGCTCCTTATTGTGCAAACAAACATCTGTGTCTGCTGCCACCAAGTCTTGCTGCAGGTCTTTTGTAGTCACTTGACCACCTGCCTCCTCAGGAATCTGGTGGCCGCTGTTGATAGCTGTCTCTTTCTGCCACGTCCAGGTAGTGTAGCTGCTGTTTCCTCAACTTTGAACTTGCAAACTATGCTTCCAACTGCATCTCTAGGAACATTCAGTGCTTTTGCTACCTTATTGTATCCTTTTCCTTGTTTGTGCAAGGCAATGGTCACTTCTCTTAACCTTTTGGACAGTTCTTTTGACAGCCATATTTCTAACATGTAATCAACAAAACCCTAGCAAGTGCAGGTATTTGAAGTGTGCTTCAGATAGTACACCTGATGCAGCTAATGAAGCACTTGATTAGTTGCATTAAGTGTGCTTAAGACAACACCTGATTTGCAAATTTGTGCTATTTGTGCTCTTACAAGGGATTCTCTTCAGGGATTTGAATAATTTTGAGACTGCAGTAGTCATTAAAAGTGGCTTTTAATGTTTCAAATTTGAAGAAGCCTCTAGTAATATTAGTTGTGTTGAGCTTTTTCAATTGTTCTCGTTTTATTTGTTTATTGCAAACAGCTGGAAGCCTGTAAGTTTTGCCAATTAACCTAATTTGCAATGGAGGTTTAAAAATTTCCTGTAGACAAGAAATGCATCCGTTCTGTACTCTGTTAAAAGGATGTGCCAACCGCAGGCATAATCTTTAGATGACTGACATATTTTGACTGATATTGCCCAATATCAAATTTCTTGTCTTTGTGCTGAGCTGTGATAAGAAAAACAGCTTTGACCAAATAGTATGCAAGTTCTTAGCAAATTAGCACTCTATTAACATAATTGCAACATGTTTCTTTACAATGGCACTAATTGTGTATCTTGACGAGTTACTTTTAAACGTAATATTATACAATACTAACCTTGCATTGGGGTTATAATTATATTTCTGTGTATCAGCCCACTGAATTATACATTCCAGTCAAAATTACTGAAATGATGTGTAACTTGGAGATTAATGGTTTCTCTTGCACTTATCATCTTACTTGTGCAGCTGCAACATTATATTTGCACATTTGTGTCATTATATTTGGTCAGAGCACTGACAAACAGCAGGACAAGGTACTGTAGATAGCAGGAAGATGCTCACTGAACATCCACTTCACATAACTGACTATCTGTTTTAAGCATTCTTTGTGTGTCTGTGACAGGTCAGAATCAACTATAGACTGAATATGAATGCAGTCACTTGACCACTTGCCTCCTCAGGAATCTGATAGCAGCTGTTATTACCTTTGTCTTTCTGCCATGTCCAGGTAGATTCGACAAATACAGTGTTCTATTGTCTGACTATTCAGGTTAAAATTAATGTTCATTGATTATTAATTATCACCATTTTTATGATTATTATGATTATTTTTTATCTGGCTACAAGAAAGCAGGTACACCACACAATGGAAGAACAGTGGCTCATATTCAGTACATTATTTCAGAATAACTTCTAAATCTAGTTCTATTCAAATTCAGCAATTATTTTGGTGGCACAAAGTAACAATGAAATCCAAATGAGATCTCTGTAGCACTGACATACTTTCTGCTAGCAGGTACAGGATGCCTCATATATGATTAATTAATTGCGGCAGCCTGCCATCTGTGTTTTAACTGATTAAATAGCTCACAAAGTGGGATGCACCTTTTGATGTGAACCTTTGGGGAACTGGTTCTGTCTTTGTATTTCTACCTTGATTAAGAACAATACTCCACCACTTCCTCCAGCCTTCTATTTCAAAGTCTCTTTAATTTGTGAGGAAAGGACACAGAGGCATTTGGGGTGCTTTAAAATCTTGCCCATTTCCAGCAGTCGGGAGGCTGTCTCACTCTTTCCCTCTTTTTGTTTTTTTATAAAGTGAATGTTTCACACAGGGCTGGGCCGGTGAGCAAGCATCGAGCTTTCAGATAAAAATTGATTCCAGTAAATTCTCACCTGAGATCCATCACGGTGAAAGGCTTTAAAAGGTCACACATGTAATAAGTTCCTATGGTCTCAGTCCCTCCAATAATAGGCCTTTAGTCTGCCATGGAAGGCTGGTATATAGAAATAATTGAGTAATCTGTGGACCATTCAATTCAATCGTGGGACTCAGTGACAGTGCAAGGCCTGCTGGGCTGTGAAGAGGTTGTTCTGGAGAGTCTTTCAGCTGCCAGGGAAATGGTTTGTCCCCAAAAGCCATGCACCTCCATCTTTGCAACGGCACAGTGGATCACTGACATTTCAGAGGCTCTTCCAGGCCTAAATTGTGCAGGACTATGTCAGCATTTTATGTCCAAGTAAGGAAAGATTATGACGTGATATGGATGTATTGCTCAGGGCACTCATTAAATTAAAAGCCCTATTTATCCTAAGCTAGCATGTAGCTTTCATATATTCCTTTATATATGTTAATGTCAGAAACATTTAACCTGCTGGGGGAATCAAGTCCAAAAATAGAGGCTTATAATTTGAAGCAGTAGCCACAAACCTCTCTACGTTAGAGGCTACAGTATTTATTTGGTATCCCTGATGACAGTTAAAGAAAAACAATACAGAAAAGAAAAGTGATCAGCATCTAAGTGTGAAACTTGATTTTTTTTAAATTAACAGCAATTGCAGTGTTACATATTGAAACCATCCTTAGATGCTGGAGCACTAAACAGCATATTGATATGTCCTGCAGTGGTGTGGCCAATGGCCAAAGTACTGCATATTTTGGTGGTTTAAGGAGGCCATCTGCATAACTTACTGTTTTTTTGCAAATATTCAACACGAAAACAAGATCTTTGAGATGCAGGGACACACCAAAACTCTTATTTTGTCTTACAGTTCTGTTTAAGCATTAGGCACTGTCCCTGAATGGAATGGCTGAAAAAGTCTTCCAGGACAGGTTTTATGAAATTAGCCATGAAGAAACAACAACAGTGTCATCACAGCTAACCATTTATCATCAGACTGAACAAATTACTGTGGCTAAAGCGTTTATCTAACCTGACACGCCAGATGGACAGCCTACTTGCAGGCACTGGTTGCTCCATTGATCCACTGTTATTGGAAGACTGTTACTGATTTCTGTGGGGGTTTTTTGTGTGGAAAGAAATTATCTCTGCAGAGATATTTAGAGTCAGCTACTTCAAACACATGGCATTCTCATGATCTAGTGTTGCTCTGCATAGACCGATTGTTCACTATTTGCTGATGTTTCTATCTTTGCTTAACATCACACAGACAATGGCTTTTGACTGCTTGTGTCTCCTGTCTGCCATGATTATTTGTTTTTGACTCCGATCCCCTTTTATCCCTTTAGGCTACGATGGGCGCCTGTCACGTACACAAGTAAACAACAAAGCATTGGAGTGAAGCAATACTATATAGTCAACATGTTTTTGTAACTTTCAAGGTTAAAGTAAATAGACAGTAATTGATTCACTAATCCCTCATTTGTTCACAAACTTTGAAAATAATTACCAAATATATCCAACATAATTTTAGCGATTAATTTTCTCCTGTTATTCTAATCCATGGTTTGTGAATTGTGTATTTTGAAAAATGCTATCTTTGCCCAGTCTATTTGCCTAAAAAAGTTCAGAAATACACTGGAGGGGTTCCATTGTTGTTCATTACTTCAATGAAAATCTGGTGTGTCTGGTAAACATAGCAGTTAAACATCTTTCGTTCTGAATCCAAGACTTTGCATTGAACTAGAGTAAGCCAGACCTCTGATTCTGATTCTCATATTGAATAATTTATTCATAATGCAATTATAACAGCACTTGTTAACACCTTGGCTCTTATATGAACCACATCATTTGTCACTGCATCTCTTTATCTATGTTCCATACAGCAGCCATTTCAGTGCACATTTAACAGTATCCTTATTCAATTGTATCCTTCTGACTCCAAAAGAAAAACTGTCTGTATCTTGCTTGAAACAGCATTCCCTAAATGTGATGCTCTGTTACTAACTCAGCAAGGACAGGAGGATTTTGAAGCTCACATGATTTAATAATACAACCACATCAACATGCAATGGATGCCAGCCAGTGTATGGAGGACATTCTGTCTTGAAATGTTTGCAAACTACAACAGCATTTCTGTTCACAATAGCCTTTAAATATCATTTTATTTTCAGCAAAAGAATTGTTCCAACCCATCAAAGACGCATTTTCCACACATACACATACACAGAACACGACAGATTTAGAAATATGACTTAAACCAGAACAGATGGCCCTTAAAAGTAAAACACAGTAATTCAATCTGGCTAATGGGAGGAAAGCCACAAACTGCCTCCATTCTCATTTCTTTGACTGAGAAACTCAGCTGAATTGCTTCTCCAGCTTTGATGCTCAACCCTTCTATCATAGTGTGTTTCTGTGTTCCCCATGCATATTATAAGACATTTAAAAGGAAAACAGTGTATATTTACAAGACATGCCTCACCATGTGCACAGACAGGAGCTATTAGTGCCTCGACAGAGGGGGAAATGCATTGTAATTGATTGTTACAAAAGATTACCCACTTCAAGGAGCTTCAAGCTATTTCAGAAGTGCATTTGAGGCGTTAGAGCGCCTAGCAAGGGAGGCTTTCTAAGCGCCACACATTCACGCTGACATGCAGTTTGCAAAACAATTACCATGTGCTGATGTTTGATCTTTGTCCCCACTTTGGTTCTTTTTAAGTGAGAGTGCAAACTCAGTCGCCAGACATCAGGGAAATCATCGCTTCAATCAAAGGATGTCACTTATGGGACACATATTCCTCACATATGTCTAAAAACTAAAATAAGTTGTTACTTTCATGATAAATCTAAAGTCATGACAAAGACAATGAATTGCTTTTCAGAACACGGTTTCTGAACAATTTCGTAGCTCCTTCTAATTTTAGAAATCTCAAAGTTAGTGAATAGCAGAGCAATAAATAATTGTTCCAAAACATGCAGAAAGCTTGGTGTGAAAAGATTTTTAAAAAATTTCTACATGGACAAGGCTGTGTATCTGAGAGAACTAAAATGTCTTTGCCTCAAGAATACAAAAGTTGTGTCTGGTTTTAATTTCGCTCACTATGTTTCACTATGTTTATGACAGGATCTCCAGTTACAGAGGCACTGCATTTTCACAAGCTTTAATTGCCCAGTTACTGTGACTGTTCTTTTCAACTTCATACAAAAATATCCACAGTCTGCTAACAAAAGACTGAATAAATGGCTGACTAGAGGAGGACACACTTGTTAAAAACTTCTTTAGATGATATAAGCAGATTATATCTGTCAAAACTCACTCGTGATAGTGTCATGTAGAAACATTTCTTCTAATAATAAAGCTGATATGCAGGCCATACATTAATAAGTCTTTAGTGAACCTGTTAAGCACCACAGAGACCAGAAACAAGTAAGGATGATCAGTTCAATGGGAGAAATAAAGCTATACTGAGACGAGGACCAGTAGAGAGCGCAGAGAAGGTGTAGAGGTGGGTGATGTCACTAGCATTACAAGAATGATCTCATGACAAAGAAGGCCATGTTTGTCATTTACTGAATTTTAGGGCTGAAATGATTCCTCAGATAATCCGAGTAATTCCATTACAACAAATCCTCAGGGCAAATTATGTCCACGAGGATTCATTTAAATCTGGACCACTACACAGCAAACGGTGTTTGGCATTGACAGTCATCTCTGGTGCAACGCGCCTGCTGCTTCTGCTGCTTCTGCTGCTTCTGCTGCTTTGCAGCTGAAATGTAGATGTGCGGCACGGATTCTAAAATCATGCAGGAAGAGAAATGAAAGAGGCAAAAAGAACAGAGCCTGCAAAAGAAACGGCAGAAAGTATCTCAAGTGTGGGATCACTACAAGTTGAGACGAAAAGAAAACAGACACTGCACACATTGCAGCGTGTCGGAGTTAGCTTAGCTTATTAGCATATCGTCAATGCTGTAGCACCTCAGCAGTAAATATCCAGTCTGTGTTTCAAATCCGCAGACGAGACACAACACGATAACACTCACGACACATTAGCAGAAGCAATAAATGTGATCAATAGGGGTGTAACGGTACACAAAAATGACGGTTCGGAACGTGCCTCGGTTTTGGGGTCACGGTTCAGTACGTTTTCGGTACAGTATGGGAACAACGCAAAACCATTTGCTTGTTTATTAAACCAAAAATTTGTCATTATACATACTTAAAACCAAAATTAATTCAATGTGCTGCTTGGTAATACTAATAAGTTAAATAAAATAAACAACAAATGTATGAAATTAAAAATAATGAGTTTCTTTTTAAATTTCTGGCTTAAATGTGGAAGACTGGGTACTTTATACCGAGGCTCAATCACCTTTAGCATGAGTTTAACACCAGCATTTTCCACAACTGAATATGGTCTTAGATCCTATGCTATAAAAACACAGATGGATGCTGTTATCGCTTTGGCCCAATCTGAATTGTCTGGTAGAGGCTGCTTGAATGCAGAAGGCAGTTGAATTTGCACTACAGTGTTTTTTTTCCTTTCCTAATCTTTACACTTGAGTGGTACCGTTTCAGGTGAGCTGGCATGTTTAACGTGCTGTCGGAAAATACCCGACCTTAGTTGAACAGTATCGGCGCACCGCCTTCATTTTGTTCCACCTGTCTTTCTCCGTTGCAATATTTCACCAGGAAGCCAAAGTGTTCCCTGACAGGAGAGGGCGACGGGGGAGGGTCTCCAAGCTCCGTTTGGTTGTTAGCAGTAGTCATGATGCACAATTCAGACACAAGTTTTTGTGGTTACAGAAGCTCTTTGATATTTGTCTTCTGATTGGCTCGCCGTGAGACGTCACATCCACATGATATGTACATGATCACAAGAGCACGAATCACAGACCACTTTCCTCATGAAAACTAAAAAACCTGCCCTAACCATGTAGACGAGTACTCCCGTGAATATTAAAGAACCATGTGCAGCGGCTAACATAAAGTTACTGTACTCGTTCGAGTACAGCACTGTACCGAACCAAATGTCCATTTCGAGCGGTTCGGCACGGATACATGTACCGTTACACCCCTAGTGATTAATAATTGAGATTAGGTCTTAAAAAACAAAAATACATTTAAAAAATTCAAAATCAGCATCTCGTTCTAAATGCAAGACCTGGTTGCTCCAAATAATCTGCAGACTTGCTGTGAGTAGTTATTTGCTGTCTATCACTCTCAAAAGGGCAGTTTCAGCTTGGTTTTGTTCTTACTGTTACATCCTTTTCACATAATGTACATATCTGAAAGACTTTTTTAATACAGGTGAGCTTTGGAGTTTTGTCAGTGAAAGAGAAATGTCTGTTGTATGAAGTTACAACTGTGCTTCCCTGACAGGTGCCTCGTTTGGAATTGTTTTTTTTTTTACCCCTCTCCTTCCTCTTGTTTTCTTTGCTGCAAACACTTTGAGTTACATATGTTGTAGGAAAAGTGCTATATAAATAAAGTCTGATTGATTGATTGATTGATTGATTGATGAAGATTTATTTTGGTGTGGGTCAAAATGAGTTAAAAATACTGATATACTGATCAGAGAATAAAAGCAAGATTTTGCAGTCTTAAAGAGTATGACCATATAGGCAGGATGGGCAGTGAATCACAAATTCCCACCCAGAAGGAAATTGCTTTCCTGTATGCGTGCAATATAGCTGGAAACTTGTAGTCAGTCTTTGGAGGAAATATATTAACCTGCTGGGCCATGGGCGCAAACTTTCCACCCTTATTGTTGACAGCTTTTATGAGCCTGATGCACTTTGTGATGTATAGCATAATAACAGCGACCATGACTGTAGGGCCTTTCTCTTAATATTGGCTGCCGAGAGGATCAGGCAAAATTATTGTAATGAGACTAAATTTCCATACAACAGCAAAATGAGTTCATTACTCTAAGTTATAATGGTGGAGTCACCGAAAGAAATTGATGGTTTTATTAAGCTGGAATTGAATTTCAGCTATAAACAGAATTACACAAACAAGAGGACAGTAAAATATAATAATAATAACATTACTGTTATCAAAAAGGTTATCAGAAAGGCCGCTGCTGTTTTTCATTCAAAGACAGATTTTTTTCAGCACATGAACAGCTCAGCAAGGTGGCATTTGAGCAGTTGGTTGTCAGAAATGATCCAAAATCTGCAAACAGCTGGGCAAATGGCTGTAGTAAGGTGAAGAAATGTTAATATCTTTACATTTCTCTACCTGGTGGTTTTATAGGAAATTCTGGATATGCATTAACATCTGCTTCAGTGGCCCTCCAAAACTTAAAATTGTCCAATAACTAAAGAAACAAGCTTACAGTGTAGAAATGATTATACTAAATGTTATGATAATACCTGAACAGATTAATTTGGGCATGGTTACTGGGTTAAAAAGAATTACTTCAGGGCAGGCATCACACAGCTAGGGCGTAGTGTTTAGCTGATTAGCTTCCATTGTCATATCCAGTTTCATTCAGTATATAGAGCTAGGGATGTGCGCGACTAGTCGTTTAATCGGTTAACCGCCTACTTATTTATTAATCATTTAGTATTTTACTAGTCGGTTAAACGCTACATTAAGCATCATGCATCTTGTTCTTCACGCCTCTGCGCATAGCTGTAAAGTCTCCCGTTTTGGCCGGGAAACTACCTTATTTTATCCCTCTTTCCCGCCGTCCTCCCGTATTAATACTTTCCCGTAATTCTCCCGTATTACAAAAAAACATTCCTCTGCCTCTTAATGCCACCTGCAGTAGCCTGCATGTTTGTTTTCCTCCTCTTTTACTACCAAAGAGGCTGAATGTGAAGATGGCTCACTACGTCTATCTTTCTTAACACCGGGGTGCATTGGTTCTATAGTGGATTTAGTGGATTTACAGCCGAGTGAGCATCTGTCAAACATGCGATCTTTGGGGTGAAGACGGGGCCGCTCACGCGGACACACGGAGAGAGCTGAAGTGATCGTCCTGAGGAGTAACGAGGAAACAAACGCTAATATGAATGATGGCACAAAAGACACGGTTCTTAAGCCGGCTGCCCCAGTTTGAAATGTGTTGGTTTTAAACAGGATGAACAAGGTGTGAGCTCATGAACACCGACGAGCTGATATGTCGCATTTGTTTGAAAGTAGTGGCGACGAAGATGTGCAGGTGCAGCGGAGCCTTTGTCCCGACAGTCAACACTTACTGAGGTGTTTGGTCGGCAAAGAACATATAGATAAAAACCCAAAATGAAGCGCTCACAGACAGTGTCGTTCGCTACATTGCGAGAAGTGCAGCCCATCAATATGGTTGAAAAGCCAGCAGTTACAAACGTTTGACAGATAGTACGAATTGACTGGGAGAAAGTACATGTCACAATTCCTGAACTGTATAAGCTCCATTTCATTTAGGCCACAGTTTTTATTGTTGTGTGAGTTTTGTTTTTTCTTTACAGAGACAGAGTCTATTTTTTTTTTGTTTTTGACTAGTATCATTATTTTTATTTACATGCAATTTTGCTAAAAGATAGGCCATTTCATTTTCATTGCTTTTTTTTCTCTTTTTTGTTTGTTAAATTTACAATATTTTTTGTTCAATTTATTTTATTTAAAATATCCTGACCTTCCAATTACAGTTAAATATTCTTAAGAAATGAAAGTTTCTTGAATCGTGCACTAGTCTTAAGTGCCAGAGATTTCAGGGAAATTCTATTCTAGGCTACTATGTTGTACGTTTGGAATTGTCATGCTGCTGCATCCAAGTTTCATACCAAAGCAGTATTCATAATAAATGCCATGAGCATAGTCACAAAAGTAGAAAGTCTGACACTCAGGTCACTGGACACAATTATCAGTCAAGTTAAAACTAAATCTTGCTTGGTTTGTTTGTTTGTTACTGTCTGAACTGGTGCCTTCTTAAACTGAACGACCACCAATTGAACAAGATCTGGTCAAATATGAGAGCCGAGGGTGTCAGTTGGCGGGTAAACTGGACAAATGTTGTGGTTAAGCTGGTGGAGAGTCAAACACTTAAATTCCCCCACAGATAGGATAAATTTGCACTCATTTATGGAAGCTTGAGTAACACTTCAAAGTAAAATGCACCACATTGGGAGGGGTGTAAAAGGTGTGTTCAGATAACTTGGGCCCTCTGAGCAACCTCTCTCCAAGTCAATGTACAGCCGCGATGGTGCAGGGTTCATCCACCCGATGAACCCCGCGCTACCCAGACACGTCTCTCGGTCACCCGAGTTAAAAAACATTAAAAGTCCCCTGAAACAACATTGCTTCAATGGAGATTTTAAAGTGTATAAGGACACCAGCACAGCCAAAGATGGTGCCAATATAAAGCTAGCCAAAAGAAACCATCTGGACTTATACCCATTGATGAGTCTTTCAAAAATTCCAAGAAATTTCCAAAAAATGACGCAGGGGCTATAAGAGATTTAATCATGGAAATGATGGCGCTGGATGACCAGCCCTTAACCCTCAATCACTTTGCAGATAATTATTGACCCAATAATTATCATGCACCCTTAGCCTATTCTATGCTGGGCTGAAACAGAGAGGTTCATAGTCATGTCAATGTTATATCTGGGAGGATATAAAATTGTGTTGAGGTCCAGTGAACAGAAATGTTCTTAAAAAAGATTGTGAGGTTGCAGGTTCAAGCCCAGGTCTGGGCGACACATGGTGATGTGTCCCTGAGCAAGACACTTCAACCCAAGTTGCTCCCACTGCTGCGTTAGTAGTGTGTAGATGGGCATGGAAGGGTGTGAATGTGTTAGAGATACTAATGGTTAACTAACATAGAAACTCAGAACCATAAGTGAATGGGTGTGAATGGGTAAGTGTGACCTGGGGTGTAAAGCAGCTTTGAGTAGACAAAAACTAGAAAAGCACTATATAAGCTTAAGTTCATTCCATTTACCTCTGACTCCTTGACGATGTCTCATCTGCCCAGTGCTTCATTTGGCCTAATTGTGTCTGTAAATAATTGTGTAAACATGTTCGTTTTTTCGAAAACAGGTATGAAATCACGCACGTGACGTCTTGAGTCATAGGGTGCCTCAGTAGGTGTTGCTGATTGGTTTGTATATCGTGAGGTAGGTCTACTGCCCTGTGGAGTTCTTTACCAACACAGTTATTTGATAGGTGTTTAATATAAGACCTTCAAAGAGATTAACCAAGTAATTGTAAATTGTAAAGTATTCTAATATTACACAGACCTAATAACACAAAATGACGGATTTTTTTTCTCTTGATTTTTTCTCCCCCAGTGCATCTTCTGACAAAAATACATTTCCATGGCAGTTTGGGGGAACACCATGCAGTCCTAACTGCAACCACTCAAAAAAGCACTTTTCTTCAGGTAAGGCTGGCATCACTATCTCGTGTATTTATCAAACAAAGTATCTGAAGTCAGTCTTCCCAAGGTAAGTATCGTTGTTAGTATCTAGACGTCTGCTGAGGACTTCTTCAGATCCTCTAAATTAGCTGATTATGCTATCTGTCAAGCCCAGCTGACACTGCTCATTAAACCTTTGTCAGTCTCTTCACCACACAGCCCGCAATAAAGCAAATTATTGCTCTTTTGTAATCCAACACCTGAACACTTACCCTGTATATTTTAGAAATGATGAGCAAGATGGTGGATTCGAGGAGAAAGATTTTGGGGCTTGATGGAGGCACTGAGAGTGGTCTTAATGACAAAAACACTGGTACGGAAACTAACATTTTTCTTGTTTTTGATGTTGTAACAGCAAGCTAATAGAAGGAATAACAGATGAGGGATCCTTTTTTCTTGTTGCCAAGGCACAAACAGGATGCTGGCAGCTACAAAGATTCAATTATAAAAAGTACAGAAAATAATTAGAAAAAATAATAGCACTTGAAAAAAATCGCCCCTCCAGAAATTGCGCATAACAATAAATCCGTTAATTAGCTCATTAATATTCAATTGGGGTCAGTGGACTTAATGGAACCTTTTTCATGGGCCAAGGAAATGTTTAACACTCACTTTTCCTCTGCCTGTTCTCATTATCAACTATGCACAGGCGGGCCTTATCAGCGCTCCAGATGGCGAGGAACAATGCAGCACCATTATCGTCTTACAGCAGCGTGTGTGCCTTGTAACCGGTGTGTGCCTGGGACAGTGAAGTATAGATACTGAGGCATTTAGTGTAATTGATATGTGGTATATATCGTATTGTTTAGGCCTGTTTGTTTGCTCTGCTGGTATTCAAGGCGAGAGGAGAGGCAAAGATTGATTTTCACCGCAGCCATTCCCGCTCTCACCGCGGGTCACAGATAACTTGTCAACACAGGTTTTTGGGGCTGGTGTAAAATGCATCAAGGCTAAACTCTCTCGGGCATAGTGGAGGATAGGGAGTTTCATCTCTGCAAACACGAGCATTCTCGTTGCAGTTACCTTGTGCACGAGACAGATGTTTTATTCAACAAGTACATGAGATGGAGGGATGTCACAGCAAAAAGCCTTATACGTCTCTGCCTTGTAAGGCTCCTGTTCTGAGGCAAACCCATTTTTAGTAATGCATCAATCAAATTACAGTGACTTTAACCTGAAAAAAATGACAAACTAAAGTACAATGCATCAGTTGCAATTAAAGGAAGGAACCGTTTTTGTTATGTGAAAATCAAATAGAACTATGAGATGATTTCTATCTTATTGTACTGCTTTGGATGTCAGAGAAAAGGGGGGTTAACTAGGGATGCACAGATGCATCTGTTTAGCATAAATGTTGGCTGACATGTGTCCCTTTGACAAACATTAGTAACTTTACATAAGATAACATGAACAGATGTCAGTTGCAGATGTTCATCTGCTGTGCACATCAGTTGTGTGCTTTTAACAGAGACACTTAATAGCTAATTCAGGAAAGATGGTTTCATTTGAAAAAGATAGTTACTGTTAAACTCTGTTCGACTTAATGTTATGAATCACAAAAAAAACAATCCAATCATGGAAGTATAGCAGAAGTAGTACTTTAAAAAACAAAGTATCTGCATAGGAATCAACTGTTTTACAATTTGTCATCTCAACAAATCAAATCCTAAATCTTGACAATCAGTGCGTGGTGATTTTTAAAGCCAAACACTGTGGAAAAATTTCCCAAAAGACTGTTAGTTGGGAGGCATTTAAGTTCACTCTGCATTTGCAAGTACATTAAAATACTAGTACAATATGTCATTTCATAAACATACCTATGTTATTTCATAAACAGACAAAAGAGGTGAAGCTGGGATTGGATTGAGCAGTTAATAATTCCAGTCGAACCATGATCAGGCTCACTGCAATTTTCAAATCCAAGGAGATGCAATATTTCTCCTAGGAGGATCTGCAGATCTTTGCAGTGACACACTAGGTTATTTTTTTTAACACCAGATGTTTCTTCTGATATTCACCCCATACATACAGCCCGTCATAGATTAAAAAACAAAGTGTTTGCTGGGGTGCCGGTTTGGCAGAGTGGTTCGCAACCAGGCACATTCCATATATATGCTTCTGCCAGTCTGGGTTCAAAACCAGCCTGTGCCCAGTTTGCAGAGTGTCTTCCCCTACTCTCTCACCCCCTTTCACAAGCCTATCCACTGTCTCTCCTACCAATAAAGGTACAAAATGCCCAAAAAATACATTAAAGAAGTGTTTGCTTACTGCTTTTCCGGTTGCTTTTATACTTAGTATTAGAAATGTATAAAGGCATTTTTAATCTTAAAGCAGCCACTGTTCGTCATCTCATATGTGCGTTTAATGACAATTTAGTGTGATATTTCCAACTTCATTGAAACACCACATCTAGCTGCAAAGGAAATGTGTGTATTTGGATGTTCCCTGCCTCTTTTCTCTCTTTCTAAGCTTCTCAAAGATTCAGATTACTTCAAGCTATTTTCCCTTAACATACGACATCAGCCTATCATCAGAAAGCAGACCAAGACAGAGCCGCTCATGCATACACAATTTGGCAGGAAATGACTGTGTCAAAGTCCAACGTAAAGCCAAGTTTAATTAATGTAGGTATGATGAAAGCTAAGTTGTCACTGCGGGGCATTTTACACCAATGACATTTACATTGCCTTTGTTAGGGGGGTGGGGGTCGCTCCGCCAAAAAATCAAGTAATACACCAAGTAATATGCAAGCAAGGATTTTACACTTGTGTGATTTTCTGAGCAGAGTAAATAATGCAATCTGCCAAGAAATCTTCATTCACTGACAGTCAAAGGGGAAATTGATGCCACTTGTTACAAATATTCAGTGCATTTATTTTTTATCAGTATTTTTCATAACACAGAGGATTAATGCACCTCAGTTTGGAGGATGAACCGTGACATCGTCATTTTCCATTAACTTGCTCCATCTCTTGTATCCATCATTATATCTACAATAGTTAAATGTCATCCAACATTTTCAGTCTCATCAAAGGTTATCCACCTTTTAAAAAAGTGTAGTCGAATATTAAAGCAAAGGGTTTGCTGTTTTCTCTGTTTAACACAAAACAGTTTTTTTTCTACCGAGATAAGGGATGCTGCTGTTGTTCTTAGCAAGTCCGTTTATTGACACCATTCTCACAGCAAAGGGAGATTATTGGAAATGATAGATAATCGCCTGATAAAAGAACATTTTTGTATCAAGTCAGTGATGCAGAAAAATACAGGGTTTGACTGAATGACTTAAGGGAGATTTTCCAACATCTTCTTGTCAACTTGGTGAAACTAAAGACGCTACAAAGTGAAATTGAATTTGGCTGGCTGAAACAACAAAGAAAGCATTTCTAAACAAATAAATGTCTTTGAGCTGTGGGAGCTAACGGCAGAATGGCTCGGATTGAATGTGCTGAATCTGCGACGGCTATCCCACAAATAGAGGTGATCCTAAATCATGTGCTTAAAGGTTGCAGCTTGAGAGCCCAGGTGTCATGGATAATTCCCACTCAGATATCTATAGCCCCTACTATCTCACCCCATTCTCTCTCTCTTAGCTTAACTCCACCTTTGTCACTCTGTCAAACAGGCAAGCTGCCATCCTATTGATCCCCCTCCTTATAACCTCCATACACCCACCCCCCCCATCCTCAGGCCCAGGCATAAGGCCACTGGCTAAACCCACGAGTAAAGAGAGTGAGAGGACACTCCCCACCGAGTGCAATTGGGATTTCAGAAACTTAAACACTTCTCAAGCACAAAATTTCAGCCTGGGCAGCAGAGAGGGGATTCTGTCCTCAGGCCCCCCTCACACTCACCTGATCAGAAGGTCAGTCCCCATCACCATCGTCCTTCTTGCCCATCTTGCACTCTCAACGCCTCTCAGTAGCTCTGCAAGGGGCTCAGCTTTCTCATTTACTTCAAACACTGCTGTCAACAGTTTTTGCTGTCGTCCTTGACTGGGAAATGATACTGGATTCATAGTTTTGAGGATGACACATGGAGGGATGAAGGCCAAAAGTGCAAGAGGGATAAAGGGGGATACAAGGTGGGGTTTTAGAGTTAAACAAGGGACTGTGCTGGAAACCAAAGAATGAAACATTCCACACAGAGCATGAAGCACTGAAAAGGAGGACAAAATTGGTCCAGAACTGCTCATTGAAGATCTTTCAGCAATTTCTGTTGTAATAAATGTGGTTGGCATAAATGGTCCATTAAATAAAATGTATAACAAGGTACACTGGATTTCTAGCACATGACTTAAGTTAATTTGCAAAACAGTATTCAGTTCTCGGTTCATTATTGATAGAATTCTTACTACTGGTTGGGCAAAGATAAATCCAAATAGGTTAATATATTCAGTTCTGTTGAAGAATGTTCACCATTGCTGATGTTCAAAAAACCCTCTAGTTTACCCTTACTTAATGCTCCCTGATCCACCTGTATTCTCTCTCTTAGATGTCCTGTTATAGGGCCCTATAAAATATAAATCACAGAATCATGGACAGAATCACATGGAATTTGATATAAATACTGGATATAACTAAAATGGTTGACATTTTACGTAGAACTGTTTTTTAATGACTGAAACAGAACGTATCTTTCGGAAAAATGTCCTGAGGGGGTCACTGACACTGGGGACATTACACGCTTCACTTCCTCTCTCCCTCCTCCCTCCCTCATTAACGATGTTAATATGTCGCAGCGGCCGTCTATGACACCGGCTAACCCAGCGTTCACACCAAAGCAATTTGAGCGTCCTCTGAATCAAGCTGCCATTCATTATCAATGATTGCTGGCATTGAGGGGTGACAAGCAGCACAAAACTACTGGTTAAAGGAAAAGTTCGGTTTCTACACCTTTCACATTGTTTATGGAATGAAGTAGAACAATATACTCACCCAGAAGGCTTTCCTGATCCAAACAGTGCTTTGGGAGATATTTAGATCCAAAATCGAGCGGCGGACATCCGTATAATGGTAGCACACAGGGCATACAGCGTCACTCCTAAAACTGCATTAATCGTCCAAAAACTCATTAATTTCACCAATATTCCATCATGGTCCACTCGCGCTACTCCTCCATCACAGTCTGTGTCGCCCCAGACATGTTTTTGTAACTGTGCCGACCTCTGAACTGAAGATGAAGAATGTATGCCTCCACGCATGTGCAGTACTCTCTAGAGCGCTGCCTCCGCATCCTCCTTTCTATGAGCTCCTCATCTGTAAACTCTGGCCTGAAACTGTAAGGACACCCATCATATTCAAAGTTCTCCTCCACAACATCTTCATCTGATAGATATTGGTCCATTTTGCACAAAACTGGAAGAAGAAAGTCGTTGTGTAGCCGGCGGTTGCCCCTGAAACAATGAGCTGCACTGCGCATGTGCAGAGCAATAGGGCTGCCACAAATGACTATTTTGATAGTCGACTAGTCAACGACTACTTTTGCGATTAGTCGACTAGTCACTTCATGCATAAACTGCAGCGTATTGCACCAGCATGCAGCTGGTGGCCCAAATTGTTTATTATGAGCAGACCTGGCAACTTTGGTGCCTGCGTAGTTGTGCATGCGCCACATGCATGAGTGTGTTTCGGGGTGTGTTGGTTTGATTCCTGCAGGTGTGATAACCAGAAAACAGGACAGATAGGCAGACAAGACAGCAGAGGTACAGCGGCAGTTTTGTGAGAAAACACACCTAAAAAACAAAACGACTAGTCGACTATTAAATTAGTAGTCGACTATTTTGATAGTCGACTTAGTCATGACTAGTCGACTAATCGTGGCAGCCCTACAGAGCAAGCGCTCTTTTTCTTCAGTTCAGAGGTCAGCACAGTCACACATGATGTCTGAGTGACACAGACTGTAATGGAGGAGTAGCCCGAGCGGACCATGATGAAATATTGGTGAAACTAATGAATTTTTGGACGATTAATGCAGTTTTAGGAGCGGCGCTGTATGCCCTATGTGCTACCATTATACGGATGTCCACCGCTCGATTTTGGATCTAAATATCTCCCGAAGCACTGTTCGCATCAGAAAAGCCTTCTGGGTGAGTATATTGTTCTACTTCATTCTATAAACAATGTGAAAGCTGCAGAAACCGAACTTATCCTTTAACTTCAGAGAACAGGGTAGAGTAGATGCCAACGATAGTTATGTGTCAGGAGATCAAATATTCTGCAAATTTTGTCAACATACAGTTGACTGGACAACCAACATAGAGATGCATGTGAGGACCTACTGAAGGGTGAGTATTTTATTACTTCACACAGTGACTTCCAGTTAAATTTGCTAAAAATACTACAAACATGAATTCTCAAAAAATTAAAATTGAAAAACACATGTTGTTACATGAATTCTATCAATCTGCTGTTTGGCATAAAATCTGCTCTATGGACTTAAAAAGACAACAAAAGCAGATGAAACTAAGACTGAACCAAGAATGAGTGATTTTGACTCAACTGACACTGACATCCCTTTACCCGTGGATGCATGGGGTTACCCTCATAAACCAGCACTTACTGAAAAAAAAAAAAATCTTCAGAACAAGACTTAGCAGGCAGGATCTATGCGCAGTTTGGGGAGCACAGTTATTTTCTGCATCATACACCTTTTCTCCTTAAAGGTGCATCACTGCTAAGAGCACTTTTAGCTACTTCACTGACTGATGTCGAGTACCACGTACACGCAAGTTTCAAAGGTACTGAAGTATCCCTCTATGGTAGAACAATAGAACATACCAAAAAAACAAGAGCAGTAATTTTAAATAAATCTCTTTGCCTCCTTTTTAATCTTAACTGTAAAGTTTTAATGCTGTTGTATTTACAATAAATCATAAGAAATCATTTTGTTTAATTTTCTTTAAGCAAATTGCGTGTGACTGTATTTCCAAGAATGAGCCATTCAAAGTTGTCTCCTTCATCTGAGCCTATCATCAAACTTTAGCATGTCTCTCCATACTGTGGGAGGAAGATAAAGTACCTGTAACGAATCCAAGAATGCAGAAGAAGAATTTGCTCACACGAAGGCCCACAGAGACACAGAAAGGTCCTAATAGAGTTGAGCAGGAACCTTCCTGCTGTAAGGCTTAAGTGCTTGGAATTATGAATCTGTGAAGACCATATGTTTGGGATCAAAGCAGGGATTTCAAAGGTACAGCAGTCACCTTAGGAGAGATACCTTCCTTTGCTCTGATTGGTTTACTTTGTTTACAAGTTTCACTACAATACTTACACTGAGGTGGATTTACACCAGTGTAAGGTTACTACTTGAAAATGGAAGTTGCCGAACTGTGTATACAAACCGAACAAGTACCAATAAAGAAGAGAGTAAAACTGGACATGCTGGTCACTGGAAAAAAAGACTTCTTTAATGCAGGGTAAGACACTTGGGTACCCAGGCAAAGTCATGGACAGGGCAAAAATTGCTCTAACTATCTATTTGACAGGCCAGTGACAATGTTTCCAAATATACTTTAATAATATTCCTGAGCATAGTGGTTATTGGGAACACACCTGATGGGACTAGACGGGTAAACAGTAATATATGAGACTACAAGTGGTTCATCTTTCCCCACAAATGATCCTAAACCTTAAGCCGAAGGGGTTCCAGGCTACCCTTTTCTCTAACCGATGTCCATGTTTTACTCCGATGTCATTTATCTATTCGGACCTAAGTACAACACCTGCAAGAGTGTATGAAGGGTATTTAAGGCCGTATCACCACTACAAAAAGAGCTGCATGTTAACAAGAGCAAGACAAGCACATTACATTCAAACAATGCTGCACTGCCTCCAATCCTGTGCTCTCTTTCACTCACTACATTCCACCCCCTCGGGGTTAGCAGACCTTCCTTCATGTTCAAAGATTATCTGTTAATCCAAAATGTGCAGGAGCATGAGACGGCAGGAAAGGGACCAATACTCAGGGGGGAGGGATGGAGGGATGCATGGCTTTATTTGTTTGTTGGCTTTCATATTAATCCATTGGAACAGGGTACGTTTCCACCCTCTTTTCTGGGCATGTGTAAATGTTTTAGAGCCATTAAATGGAAGATGGAATTTTCAATGGATAGCATGTAAAAGTATTAATTGTAAAGACCATTATTTGGTGTCCATGAGGCTGAATCAGCTTAGCCACTCCATTCCCCCATTTGCATACAAAATGCTTTATTTTGGCAATCAATGAAAGTGCTCCACTGTATGTGTGGCTTATCACATGCTTGCAGGAAATGGATTCCTTAGCCATCTCGTTAAATTCTGTTGATGCAGAACAATTTGAAACATGGCACGGGCAGCAATGACATTTAAAGATGCCTCGGCTTAATTATATTTTGCAAACATTTGGGCTGTTTGTCCTAGGGGATAAAGTGCCGCCACTACAAAGTTAACTTGTTAATAATTCAAAATGAATCTCTCTTTTTTGTTGAGCACCAATCATTATCTCCTATTAGTGCTGGTTAAGGGCATTCAAGGTGCCTCAAATACACAAGGGAGACATGCAGCTAATTAATACTTAAAGCATGCTCATGAAGCACAATGAACTTTGTAAAAATTCAGTAGAAACAATTCAATGAGCACACTGAAGTTCACTGGCAAATTTACAACCTTGAAGGACACAAACCCTTTTCAGCCTAATTTAATGAAGGTTCAAATTAATGTGAGTGCAAATACAGTGATAAACTAATAAAGAGTAGTAGTAAAACAAAACAAATGTTGCTTTCTGTTGAAAAGTAATGCTCTTTTAAAATGATCTCAAAAGTTTCATTTGTAATTCACAAGGAAAAATCAAAAGATGCAGGTGCAGGGACAGTGTGATATAAGACTGGCATCACTATGGTCATAAAAACCTATCCATAATGTTAGTTTATATCTAATGTGATTCAGTTTATGTAAACAAAGATAAAGCATCATTTGGTTTTTCAATATGGCCGCTGTTGGTTAAATAGAGAGGTGATTATTTTTCTGTTTTGGTGCTATGCAACTATTTTGCCAAAGCAGTTCAACTGACTCAATGATTGGTACAGAGAAGCAGTTGATTATGTCACTGTAGACTTTCATACTTTGACTGCAATTTTTACAGTTAAATGGTATTTTGAATAATAAAATGTCTATCCACTGTCAAGAACAGGTCAAAACAGATAGCTATACAGCTCTAGATACACCTCAAAAAAACTCTTTATGCACAAACTGTACTAAATAACATGATCATTACCATAAGCAAAGCATTGTACTTACTTGCAATTTCAATCCCTTGTAATCAAATTCAGACAATGACCAGGAAAAATTCAAGATAACAAGGTAAAGAGTTAGGAGTACTTCACCTATTCTTGTCATTTATTTAGCATTCTCTTTCATCATTGATGTAAATATTGAATATATTTAATATATATGGTTCCAGTCTTCTATGGAGATGACCGGGGGGATAAAATCTATCCCAAAACATCTCACACTAAAGCATAATCAGGTAACTGTATAGTAGGGCTGGACAATTAATTGGATTTTGATCGTGATTTCAATTTTGCCATCTGACAATCATTAAAACATTATAATCGAAGAAAAACGATTAATATGCCACACGGTATGGAGTGCCATGTATGCAAGTTCCTGTGCTTCATAGCGCTTCTGTGTTCTGTGCAGCCGCAGCGAGTGTGTGTGGCTTATGTGGATCAATAATACTGTATGTGCCGCTTGCTGGTTCTTTAAAGTTGTGTTTAAATCAATACTGAAGTTTTCAAATAAACGAATAATCGTGTATATTAATTGTGATTTCCATATCACTTAAAATAATCGGGATTCTTATTTTTACCATAATCGTCCAGCCCTACTGTATAGCTGTCAGGACCAACAGATAATCAGGCCTTTGCTACTTTTGGATGGAAGGGGAGATCTGGGTCAAAAATCTTGTCAAATATCTTGTGGTGTGCGCCTTGCTTTAGACAACAATATAATAAGAAAGAAAAACATTTATTGAGCAGCAATGTCTTGAAGCTGGATGTCTTTGCACTGCCAGTACAAAAACAGAAAAACATACCTAGATTTTGTTGTGTTTGTGCACTCACAAGAAGGGCCCACACTCAAGTTTCTCACATCAAAAGGGGTTTCTGTTTTTTCCATGATAGTGCATAAAAGCAACACACATTTCAATTGCATCCCTCAGAGATTGTGCCTGTCCTTCTAATAAATTAAAGTGTGCAAACTGGCATCCATACAACTAAAAGACAGTCAAGGTCTGGCCTGTATTGTAAAGCGTGTTTCGACTCTATTAATCCACCTCATTCCCTTTTCACTACTGTCTTTTCTTCTATGAATATACAAGATTCAAATTTGCAACAGTGTGTCCTTCATGACACTCAAAGCCAGGTGCATCCCCATCAATATCAGCAAAGAGAGGAAAAGAATTAAAGCTTCTCAAAATACACACTGTCGGAGTGCATTGATTTAATATACTGCCATAAGCCCTTGCTCCTGCACTCGACATGCAATTTGGAAATAAATTGACTGATTTAGATAGAGGCATGAGGAAGAGTGGGAAAAAAAACCCTGATGTAAACTGGCCCGCTACCATTGAGTAAGGTGACATTGCGCAACAAATCACTTGCATGAATAGAAAAAGAAAACGATTTCTATTTCTAAAAAGTAATTTTGTTTGGGGAAGGTGCGTTGATTGCCATGTATGTGAATCTATTCCTCACTCGACTCGAGGAGCATGAACATTTTATAAAAGTCAATGTTATATTTTGCTGTTAGCATAATAATCAGAGAGGCCAGACTTTCATCCAAAGAATAACAGAATCTCATTTATTCCAAGTACATAATAGAAGGCCAACTGCAACAGCCTATCTCTCTGTGCTTTGTGTATTTCTGTTCAAGAGCAGAAATAGTTGACTTCTGCAGCAGGAGAGTCTATTGTGTTTTAATTGAGCCCAATGAAGAACAATTAAGTAATTAAAGGCTTGATAAGAGAAGCACAGTAAACAGATAAAAGACAAGCTCTGGTATTAACAACACGGGACAGTTCATTGTACATAGGACATCCTGTCAGTGCGCCATCACTTAAAGGACAAAGAAGTAAAGGCAAAACAGCCTGTGAGCTTTTTCTTGAAAGAGCTTGTGCCTGTGAATACACACGTGGTCAGATTCAAAATTTAATACTTCCCAGCTGGATTTAAGGAGAGGGAGTGCACTGTGATATTTTCACCACTCTAACATTAGCGGGTTTTATTTTTTTTGAGTAATTGCACAGCTTGATGTGTACTCAGGGGTTTCCATGAGAACGATGAAAGTCTTATTTCAACAATGCTGCAATTATGGGGAAATATGGGAATACATTTTGAGCTAGTTCACAGTTGAGTTGTCTGGAATAATAGGAATAGAAAACAGAAACAGAGAGCAAGGGTGAAAATGGCAATTCAAAACTCAACTGTCTTTAAAATACGGGTCCTGTAATGAAAATAATCCACACAAGTTAAATCTCTAATTCCTTCTTTGTGTCAAATGCTGCACAACAGACTTGTCTTTAAAGTAGTGCATGGTGCCAAAATTTCTCAAACATTGGTATCTGCTTTTTTCAACATACAGCAGCCATAATCTTGTTGGCATCACATGCTGGTTGGCAGCGATAATCTATAATCCATCCATCTAGGGTGGGTACACAAATGCATATTTGTTTCCTCGGATTAAAAGCTTATAGATGGTGTATGGCATGGCCAATAATGTTCATCCATGCCAGCTGTATGGCAGAGTTTTCAGCTGCTCTGTGGATACAACATTTGCTTCTTTTTTATGAGTCATAAAGCAGCTTCACAAGTATTTTCACACAAGTACAACAAATGTTAGGAAAAGTTGTGACAACGAAGAAAAAAATCAAATGTGATTTTTTTTTTTGGCCATTACAACACCTCTGTTAATCCTCATTTTTTACTTCAGTAAGCTTGCAGAAGTGCTTGGAGATTTAAGAGCTTGTCCCAGAGTGCAGAGTCAAGAGGGCAATGTGTTTAAAAATAAAACTACTGTGGATACGCCAAAAACTGCAGTTTCTCATTTGTCCATTTGAGGCCAGCTGCAGAGACAATGGAAGCTTAAAGGAACACTACACCAAAACAACGATTTGGCCTCATTTTCTACTCACCCTCATGCTGAACAACACTGTGGAGTAGTTTTGGAACATCTAGGATGCAGCTGGAGATCTGGGGGAATCCTCGCTGTCCACTGACATTGATATCATGACTTCGGTCAGAGCCCGAACAAACAGTGTCCTTAAAAGTCCACAAAAAGTCCACAAAAAGTCGGCAATATTCCTCCATACTGCTCGTGCGCTGTAATCCAAGTGTCCTGAGCGGATAACGTCCACCATTTACTCGAAACGACATCATTTAGCACATGTTTATAGCCTAAACAGTACTACTTCGCATTTCTATGATACACTTACGGGTGCCTGCGGGAGCCGCGGCTGACCAAACCAAAGGAACGCGCACTCTGCAATAACTAGGAGCGTAGAACAAGAAAAAAGAACCCAAGAAATCACACATTCTGCTGACACCTCTTGTGTCTGTCCACGGCTCCGTCGCTCACAGCAGAATGTGGGATTTCTTGTTCTACGCTACTAATTATTGCAGTGCGCGCATTCGTTTGGTTTGGTCAGCCACGGCTCCCGTAGGCACCCGTAAGTGTATCATAGAAATGCCGAGTAGTGCTGTTTAGGCTATAAACATGTGTTAAATGATGTCGCTTCGAGTAAATGGTGGACGTTACCTGCTCAGGACACTTGGATTACAGCGCACGAGCAGTATGGAGGAATATTGCCGACTTTTTGTGGACTTTTTGTGGACTTTTAAGGACACTGTTTGTTTGGGCTCTGACCGAAGTCATGATATCAATGTCAGTGGACAGCGAGGATTCCCCCAGATCTCCAGCTGCATCCTAGATGTTCCAAAACTACTCCACAGTGTTGTTCAGCATGAGGGTGAGTAGAAAATGAGGCCAAATCGTTGTTTTGGTGTAGTGTTCCTTTAATAACTCAAAGGGGGAGAAGACAATGTTCACTGCTAAATTAAAAGTTTACAACCTGGCTCAAAAAACAACTTTGGTCCAAATAGTTAATGACACAATAGTTGATTCAAGTCCTCTCAAAGTAGGGGGTGGGAGGGGAGGCTCATTCATTCATTGCCTGTTTTGATTTTTGTTATGTGTTGTCTTAAGTTGGGTTCATACATAGTTGATTTCAATAACTGCCAGACTATGTCCACAAATGGTCGAAGAAAACATTTAAATATTCACATACTAAGTACCCCTGATTTAGCTGTATTCTCGGATTGAGACACTCTGGTATCCTGTCACTTTAAGGTCCCCCTCCCCATATGGGGCTTGTCTGCTCTGATTGGCTGACCAGTCTGGTATGACATAATTGGTCAAATCAGTGCTACTCAGTGCTGTGTTATCAGTAACTCTGCATTCGTTCCACAGCCTTTGCACTATATATATATATATATATATATATATATATATATATATATAGATATATATATATATATATATATATATATATATATATATATATATATATACATATATATATATATATATGCCAAACAATACTATGTTTATTGTAGATTTAATTCACCAAACACTGGGGTGCTGGTTTGGCGTAGTGGTTAGCACCCCATGTACATGCTTCTGCCGGTCCAGGTTCGAATCCCGCCTGTGACCAGTTTGCAGAGTGTCTTCCCCTGCTCTCTCTCCCCCTTTCACAAGCCTATCCGCTGTCTCTCTCATATCAATAAAGGCACAAAATGCCCAAAAATATACATTTGAAAAAAAAAAAAAAAAAAGAAAAAAAAAGAAAAGAAAAAAATCACCAAACACTTGTCAAAATTGCTAATAAACAGAGTATCACAGGAGCTTAATAGCTGTTTACACTGGCAGCAGCCATCTTCGATTGTCAACTGAAAGATGATAAGAATCCCCAGGTAGGAAATTCCAACCTTGGAACTTAAATGTATGTATGCAACTAAAGTAATATGCATATGCAGATATGGTGCGTTGACCTTTTTATGAGTAAAGAAAAAACACAGTGTGTATGTGTGTACTCTTTTCATATGTGGATGACACGTTTTTCTACTCCTAAGGGTTATATGGACGATATATTTTTGGCACTGGTATCATCACACGCAGTGGCAGCTAAAAGGTTTGAAAAAATTACCATTATGTAGTGATTTCTGGCTTGTTACTCTGGCAAGTCTAGAGACTGGACAATTTTTCTTTGTGAAATTCTGCAGAAAAGCTTGAATCAATTTGGGAATCAAACCAAAAACTTTCTTGTGGTCTGGGATAGGGCCCGACCAATACATCAGCCAGCCGATTTAATCAGCTGATTATAGCCCTTTTCAAAGTATTCAACATCAGTCAGAGTTTTTCCAATGCAACGCCCATGTATTCTTAATTCCTCATAAAGCAATAAACCCTGTACAGTGTCCAAGCTACGCGTGGTGACACTACTAAAGGTGGCGTAGCGCGTAGTTGAAGCGGCTGAGCTCTGTGCTGATGCGGTGTGTATGGATGACTCGCTAACACTCACGCAGAGTTGCTCTTTTTTAGCCTGAAGGTCTGACATAGCGAGCAACTTTCAGCAGCTGCACAATGTCCTGCCACTGCTGGACATAGTTTGACTACTAAACTTTCTGCCAGTGTGGCTACTGAAGCAATGTAACAGACCAGCATGAAATTTTCCTGACAAAACGCCACATATGTCGTTCACAAAACTAATGAACTGGACCTTCTGGTGGCAGGGAATCAGTTTATTCATGCCTGTTCTGTGATGATTATCATGGAAACCTGGCTTCACATGCTTGTCCCCAACATGGCAGATAAGCTAACTAGCTAGCAAGCTAGCTATTCTAGCATAAGCATAGCTCCTCAGAGCTCTACGGGGACTAATTCAAGGGAGACTTCATCATCGCTGGGGACTTTAATCAGCCAGCTAAAAGACGTACATGCAATATGTGCAGTGTCTCACAAAATATTTTGATTTCCTCACACATTTTACCTCATGGGTACAATAATAAAGTGGTTCTACCTGCACTTAAATATACTTCTGATGCACTGATGAGTTCATAAATAATCTACATATCTTTACATTTTTAAGAAGGTAATTTGTTGTATTTTTCAGAAATTTACTGCAGTTTTGCACTTTTTTTGTTCTTGAATGCTGCAGGAGAAAAAAATAAAAGATGCCTATGTTACCTTGTTGTTTTTGTTGCTTTCCTCTTACAGTAACTCAATAAAAACGACAAAAAGTTTTTCCACCTTTACTATCACCTGCCTCTGATTTTCATCATCAAGAAGTACAAGATACAGAATGACTTGTTTATAAGGTTATCTAATGTATTTCCCATAAGTTTAATGCTTTTTTTTGCATGTTTTTGTACTCTAAATTTCCTCTCTGGTAGAAAGTTAAACCAGTGCTGGTTTGGCAGTGTGGTTAGCAACCAGGCACCCCATGTACTTGCTTCTGGCCAGTCCAGGTTCGAATCCCACCTGTGACCAGTTTGCAGAGTGTCTTCCCCTACTCTGTCGTCCCCTTTCACAAGCCTATCCACTGTCTCTCTCCTATCAATAAAGGCACAAAATGCCAAAAAATACCTTAAAAAACACGACAAAGTACTGTAAAACCAGAAAATGTCCAGTCTGCAATTTATATATTCATTGTTGTGTTTTGGGACCAATTAAACATGTTATTTTATATATAGATATATATATATATATATATATATATATATATATATATATATATATATATATATATATACATACATATATATTTTAGGGGTGTAACGAAATGGTCAACTCACGAAACGATACGAAATACGAAACAGGTCCCACGATACTCACGAATACTCAATAAAAGATGAAGGAAAATCCCCAACAGTAGGAAGTTGTGAAAAAATCTCATTTTCTTTATTTTCTTCCTAATGCAGACATACAAAAAATATTGCTGCATCAGTACAAAATAAATGCTCTTTGAAAAAAAACAAAATTGTAGTTTTTTCCCCTTATTTAGACTACAGTGCAAATACAAACGTGAAATCCCAATAAAAAGTGCTCTATTGTAACAATCAGGATAAGTACATTCTTGAATGACAAGGAAAACAAATAGCAGTCCTCAGAGCTGCAGTTTAGACCTATAAATGTCTGAACTGTGAACTATAATATTTAGCCTATAACAGTGCATATACTTCTGATCTTCAAGTATGATCAAATTCTGTCAACTCAACAGTAGATGCAAAAATAAAATGTTTTTTATGCAGACTTACACAAACATAGTGGAGCCGTTCTACTGTTTGTTATGTGTTCAATGTGGATTTTAATGTTTCCTATGAATTGACGGTCAGTGAATGGAGCAGGAGGGCGGGCGAGCGGGTCAGAGTTCAGAAGGGGAGAGTTTTGTGTGTGTTTGAGCGAGGAGGGAGAGAGCCGTGCAGGAGGTATAGAGATTACTACTCACTGTTTTGTTCAGGAATTAAAATTGAAGTTGGTGTTGTCACAGCCCACAGTGACTGTTAAATAAAAGCAGGTATTCGCAAGCTGCAGGTGGTTGTTCTCGCCGCAGTATACGGCGAACTGTAGCGGCATATGTTGCACACGGTTGTTATTTTGTCCGCAATCTTCTCACCGTTCTCTCGTCTTTTACACGGGAAGCCAAAATAGGTCCACACAACCGATTTATTTGACGAAGGAGCGTCAGCTAATTCCTCCGCTTCGTCCTCCTCCTTATTGCAGCTGGTGTTTTGCTACGGGAGGCGAGGAGGGTTTATTTCGTCCTTTTATTTCGAGCGTCTTTGATTTTTATTTCGTCATTTTTTATTTCGCGAAATTTCGTGGCACAAAATTTCGTTTCACCCCTAATATACATATACATATACACATACATATATATATATATATATATATATACATACATATATATATATATATATATATATATATATATATATATATATATATATATATATATATAGATAGATAGATAGATATAGATATATAGATATATACACATATACACACACACATATATATATATATATATATAATTCCCTTTTTTAACTAATCAGCTTTTTAATCAGTAATCAGTTTTTTTTCCTTTTACCAAATATTGATATCGGCATATCGTTCAAGCCCTAGTCAGGGACAAGCAGTAACATGTTTGACAGCTTGCACATCCTCACCACGCATGCATTTCGACACCATTGCTCATGATGTTCTTATACAGACAATAGAGATGTTACTTGGGATTACAGGGAGTGCTCGAAATTGGTTTAAAGGTGCTATGAGGAGAATCTATTACCGGCAAAATAAAGACTCTGCTACCCATGAGCACGAGCAGCGACTGTCGTAATGCTGCGTTCCAGTAACCTCGGAAATGGGAGTGACATCATCTCCGACTTATCGGCGTCCCAGCTGAAGTCAGAAAAAAACATGCCGATCTACCAGGCTATTGTTAGCTGTTGTTAGCACACCCTGCGTTGTTGTATGAAGAATGTGATTATCATTGTGGCAGCATTTTTGTAAATATAAGTCTAACAATACTATGTATACAGCTGATCTAGAGCGACACACCCCAGTCAGAAGTGTAAATAAATTGATTATTACAGGAGCTAAATAACTGTTCACACTGGGGGTATCCATCTTCAATTGTCAACTCAGGGGTGGCAAGGTTTCGCCGAGTTCCCAGTAGGAAATTCAGACTTCAGAGGGTGCTCCAGTTAAGTTTCCTACTTGGAACTCAAAATTCCTACTTCTGACTACATCTGGAACGCACCAAAACACGTCTGCAATCCAAAGCGTGTGTTTGTTTGTTGTTATGCAGCCCGGACCTTCCTCAGAACCCTGTATTGCTTTACAACTTCTTTTTTCAACAACTTACAGGATGCAAAGCGATGAGGTAATGTATTTCTTTCTAGTTACATAGCGGTTTGTGACAACAAGCAATTTTTTGGAAAACGTATTATCGTGGTTGTAGCCGGCTATATCGCTACTTACAGCCCGGTGCTCCAAGACGTGTAATATAAATAATAAAATAATATAAATTTGCTCTAGTTTTAATTGTTTGTTCCCGAAGTTGAGTATCCAGGCCAGTCCAGCCTTGTCCAACCCGACCGGAAGGCTAAGGAATAGCATTTATAGATAACCTATTTAGATGCTATAAAACTCATCTTAAAGTGTGTATTTCAATCAGGCATATATCTAAAAGTGAGACTTTTTTGTAATTACTTAGAAACTCCTCACAGTCTCTTTAAGTCATACTTATCTGATAGATATCAGTCTGTACACATGAGCAAGTCCTCTGTGTACACTAAAGCAAGTTACGGAGTTCCTCAAGGATCTGTGCTCTGTCCACTTCTCTTCTCCATATATATGCTTCCTCTTGGTGGTAGCACGAGGAAATACTCCGTTAATTTTCATTGTTATGCTCATGCTACTCAGCTGTATGTATCACTGAAGCCAGGTGAGACCAATCAGTTATCTAAACTAGACGTGTCTAAAGGACATTAGAACCTGGAAATTTTCTTCTTTGTAACTCAAACAAGACAGATCATTGTCTTATGATTTAATTACCAATGCCATAGATGGCATTATCCTGACACCAAGCATAACTATTAGAAATCTTGGGGTTCTAAGATTTATCCTTTAACTCTCACATAAAGTCAATTTCAAAAACAGCCTTTGTTAATCTTCGTAACATCACTAAAATCAGGCATATTCTGTCCCAGAACGATGATGAAAAGCTAGTCCATGCTTTTGTTACTTCTAGACTGGACTATTGTAATTCTCTTCTTTCAGGCAGTCCCAGCAATTTGCTTAAGACGCTTCATCTGGTTCAAACTGCTGTAGTGCGTGTACTGACTAGAACTAGGAAGAGAGACCACATTACTCATGTTTTAGCTTTTCTGCATTGGCTTCCCATAAACTATAGAACCGAATTCAAGATTCTTCTTCTCACCTGTAAAGCTCTCAGTGGGCAGGCACCAATTTATCTCAAATAGCTTGTAGTGCTGTACAACCCCTCTAGAACATCACACTCCCAAAATGCTGGCCTGCTCATGGTACTATCAATCTCTAGAAGAAGTATGGGATGTAGAGCCTTCAGTTATCAGGCTCCTCTTCTCTGGAACCGTTTACCAACCACAGTTTGGACACCTTCTGTACCTTTAAGATTAGACCTAAAACATTCCTCTTTGATAAAGCTTTCAGTTAGGGACCAGCTCATAGTTCGTAAATTAGACACATAGTTAAGATGCAATGGGCTTGGACTGCCGGGGGGATCTGGCACAGTGGGCTCTATCCCTCTCTCTCACACTCTCTCCATATATGCCTTTGCCCCTTTTGTTGCTCCTATACTCGTCTCTGGCGCTTCTCTTGTAGGTGTCCTGGGATCCTTGGTGGAGACTGCCTGCTGCCGTTGAGTCACAAAGCCAAAATAACTACATTTACAGACCTATAACACCTATTTGGCCATTTCATTAGCCCCATTCCAGTTCATAATCATTATAGCTGTTAATGTAGATATTAGCATGGTCTCTCTATCCATGGCTGATACATCTATAGTAATTACTTTTTAGCACCACATCGTCATGAGGTCGCTCTTGACAATGGGATGTCACATCTCAAGAGGCCTACCTTTAACGCATTTATACTTAAGGGAGACAAATGGTAGGGATGCAATTGTGGCATGGGCACCCATGAGTTTGTCACTTCCAAAAATTCTTGTTTTCAGTAAGACTATTATTGATTATGCTTCTATAAAATGATCACCACAACCATACAGACATGAGGACCCTCCTGAAAACCAGATGTTGCATCTCAAGAGGCTAACCCCTAATAAATTTGTTTTCAGCGGGAACAAATTGGATGACAACAGGTCTAGGGTTCATGGATCTGTCACTAACTTTAGTTCTTACTTTAGTCCACTTGTCTCCTCTTACCTCCCTTCCTTCGCCTGCACACTCAACACAGCATCGTGTGGATTTACTGTTCATCATGAGACTGGGATCCACATTCAAGATTTCCTGCTGCTTAAAAGGAGTTTTTTCTTCCCACCACGAAGGAGGGATTCATGATTGGCCACATGGGTTCATATTGGGTGGTGGATGTATATATTTGTATATGTTATGTTCTATTGTAAAGTGTCTTGAGATTACACTTGCTATGAATTGGCGCTATACAAATAAAGATTGATTGATTGATTGATTGATAGATTGATAGATAAATTGATTGATTGATTGATTGATTGATAAAGTCTGAATTAGGGCTGAAACGATTCCTCAGATAATCCCGATTATTCGATTACAAAATATCCTTGGGGCAAATTGTGTGCCTCAAAGCCTTGTTTAATATATAATTATACATATAAAAAATATATCTGGACTACTATACAGTGTGTTTGACACAGACGGTCATTTCCGTGGCACAACGCGCCTGCTACCTCTGCTGCTGCGCGGCTTGGAAAGGAAGAGAAAAGAGAGGGACAGAAAGGAGAGAGTCCACAGAAGAAATGGCAGAGAGTGTTCCAAGTGTGTGGTCACAACAAATAGGGACGAAAAGAAAACACAGTGCAGTGTCTCTGATGTCAAACAGAGTTAGCTTAGCACGTAGCTTAGCATGATAGCACGTCGTCAATGAAGATGCACGTCAACAGAAAACATCCGGTCTGTGCGTCAAGTCCGCAGAGCAGACATAACAGGATGACACTCATGATACATCAACAGAAGCAGCTAATGTGGTCAATAACTGAGATATGGGCTAGTAAATAACCTACTTTGATTATGGCTCAGTGTAAAGGCTGGTTCAGAACGTAAATCAATGCGGAGGCTACTTGCCCAGAATCATGTGTATTTTGTTCACATACTTTTCACATCCAATAACTTTACATTTAATTTGATTGCAGAGAGTAGAACAGGAAACACTGACAGTGAGTAGAGGAAGCAGGTGTCGGGAATGCTTTCATATGTTATAGAAATTTACATTAGCTAGTTAAATTATCTTAGTATCTAAGTATGGTATTATTTGGTCCTAGAAATAAAGTAAGCAAAATAAGATCATCAATATGGTACAGTAGTAAAGGAAATAGTTTTGCAAAAAGAGATAAGCATGAATACAAATAAAATAAAAATAACCAAACTTTAAAAAAAATAATGAAAAAAGCAAGATATGGCCCAGAGTAAAAATAAAAGTATAGATTTTGATTTTGAGATCCCATTTATGCTCAGAATGTTCAAAATAAGAAAAATAAGTTGTTAATTGAAGTGACCTGGCTTTTCTGTTTTGTGTGTTACTAATAATAATAATGCGTAGTGATTCAATGTAACCACACTGTGCCATAGACACTTAAAAAGCAGAACTTAAAACAGTGCTTCAAAATGAAGCTAAAATTCTAGTTAAACTGTTTTAAAGCTGAATATTGTCTATTTCATGAAGCTGTAACATACAGAGGCTCTTGTGCATTGCAGCTGTCTTTCTCTCTGGCCCTGATGAAAATCCAGCAGAAGGAAGAGTACACCACTCTGACACACAAACTCCTTGAAAAACAACAATTAGAGGCCGTAAGCATTAAGGTAAACATAGAAGAGGCAATATTCAGACAGGTGATCCAAAGGTGCAAATTCCTTTGGGCTACACACACAAGAAAGACAGCCGGCCCTGGAGAACCATTTAATAACAATTTATTTAGCATATGGATTTTCAGTGTAAAGACTTTCTAGTCTTTGTGGCCAAATGCAATTTACCAGCACAAAGACATCTAACATGAGGAAACACAGCCTCTCTAAAGAGCTTCCTCATTAGGTGTGCTCTCCATATGGACTCTATAGTGCTTTAACAGACTAAAATCAAGTCTGTAGGTAGCTAAGGAGGGGGTTTAACCAAAAACTCATTTTGTAACTCATAATTTGTGGCAGAAAAGCAAAGACACATGGAGATTTTAGAATTCAGAAAATAGACCAGGGAGGAATATAATATAAATGTTGCTCGAGCAATGCTCTTAAAACTAACCAAACTCCATCTCTTTAAACACACTCACAAAAACAGTCATGAACTCTGGTACATAAACTGTGCCTGTCTTGATGTATTAAATTTCCAATTTCATTTTAGACTACTAATATTTTAGTTGTTTTTGCATTTTGCTGAAATATTGAGCCATTAACTTCTAAATGTCTCTGAGATAATGATATGATGACTCTGTTATGATCCTGATGAATTCCCTGTGGGGTTTGAGAGTTGCATAATAGGTGGAGCTGCATGTAATCTGCATAATGAGAAGCAGTGACAATGTGCCAGTGCAGGTCCTATAGAGGTATATTAACAATTCATTAGCAACATTTTAAACCAACTTGGTGGATGATCCCTAAAACCTGACTAACCTTACACAAGCACAACACAACACAAACTTCCAGATGTGTGACAAAAACATGCAGGGTTTTCCTCATTTCTTAATAAGACATACTAAATATCTACAAAATATCTTAAATCAATGTATGAGTTAAAAGTAGGTAGGGCATGGTCTAGTTTCAAGAAGCTGGTAGACATTTATTTGCAGTAAATAAAACAATGTGATAAGTCTGAGTCAACGATACATTTGAATTTAACTGAATTAAATATTAAGGTTATTATGTAGAGGATGATAATTGTGGATGGGGAAAAAAGAAGGATTATAATGAAAGGAAAAAAGTCAATAATCAAAAGTAAATATAAATCTAAACTGGCAGTGATCTTGAAAAACTGAAAGTATAACAAACCAAATTTGACACCAAAACATGGACTGTCATTAACAAAAATCTATAAGGCATCCAATCTCTGACTTCAAAGAGCATTTTGTCAGGATTGTAAAATATTCTGCCATGTTTTATTAAGAAAACTTTTGTATTATTGGTTAACTGTCCAGCTCCAAGAACCCTTTTATATCGCTCCACTTCTCTTCAGGCCTTCAACACTCACTTCAAATAATTGCCTAATTTTTTTCTGTGTCAACTTCAATAGGCTGTACAACAGCTCTTCATCATTTTCACCTCTGTTTAAATGTTTTTAAAGCCTTTGAATGCACAATTTCTGAAGGTTTCACACATTGATAAACGTTTCAAAGCACCAATAGTCTCCTGAAAGACACAAAAAGGAATGATCCTCTCTCTCATGGTATCTTTATTTACTAGTCTTTTCGGTCCATGGTACTTGACCACTTAGTGGATTCAAATGTACACTTACAGAATGTTGCACTTAAAAGAACCATAATGTGACAGTGGCGGTTATTTCATGAAGACTTTCAGGCAATGTCGATATATAAGTGGATATTTTGAAAAATAAGAGGATGTCCCCCCGGATGTCAAAACAATACAAAAAATAAAAAATACATAAGCTAGTAAAAATGTTCTGTTTAACGCTGTCAGTTATACGCAAAGCTGTTCCTAACGTGTTCTTGCGCTTCCTCCACACTTAGACATAGACAGACTTTATTGTCATTCAGTAAGCAGCAGGTGTCTACGGAATGAGATTTCGTTGCATAGGCTACAGTTAGCAGTTTTCAAGTACACTCAAATAAAAGAGTAGATAAGGTGCAAGTTATTGTAAAAAATAAAATCAAATATAGAAGTAATGCAAGATGCAAGGGAGGTATAAAAATAAGAAATGTATGTTAAATATTAAATATGGACACACCACTACATATTCACATTTATTCCGCCAACCTAGTCTGACCAGTGTAACGACTTAACTTGAGATCATTTCATCTAGTGTTAGTGGGCAATCTTTAAGAGTGGTTCCTCATTTAGCTTTCCATTCAAGTCATGCCTGACGCATTAGATCGTAGACTATGATGAAAAGAATTACTAACATTCAGTAGTCCGCTTGTGAGTTTTCAACGTCCGATACTGCCATCATGCAGTGCAATGACATCACACTGAGACACCAGCACACGCTGTGATGTTTCAAGCCCAAAATGGAGGTTTTAAAAATCTTCAGCTTGGCAGGAGTTTTCCAAAATGTGCTTTCAGTGACCGAAACGTCATGTGTGTGTACAGAAGGCTGAACTGCACAGAAAGAAAAAACTAGGAGTATTCTCAAAAATACGCCCTTGTGTGAACAACACCTCTTTTGAATGCATAAAACCTGACAGCGCTGGACAAGGGGGATGTCTAACAGTGATTACAGCAGCAAAACTGGATTCATATTTCCACATTCCTGATTATATTTGACACTATATTTTATAATATAACACTTAGGATTTTTGTTTTTGTTCCTACTGAGTGACAGCTTGAAATTTAGTTCTAAACACTGTAGATTAAATAAGAAAAATGTTTTATATTGTACCAGTGTTAGGACCTCTTGTCAGTGCTTAAAAGCGTTTGCACGTACAGGACATGACAAATGAGCTGTGTTCTTATACTTTTGAAACACATCAGCCTCACTGGCATATGGATCACTATCTTTTGATCCCGATACCAGTGGGGTTTTTTTTCAGAGAGGGAAATTATTTGTTTTTTGTGCAGATAGTATAATAGTAGAACACGTCTGTATAGCACACTGATCACACATTGGTTGCATGACGTTAAAAGGATTTGCTACTGTCCTCAATGTGACAATACCTCTGTACCTGAGCCTGCACTGCCATCTGCTGTTCTTTCATATAAAATACACATTAGAGGTTTTTTTTTACACTTGATAGGTTGAGAGGTCATGTGCTGCATTCAAATGCAGTGTAAATATCTGAAATGTAAATGCATGATGGATATTGAGAGTCTCTTCTCAGCTTTATTTTTATGGTGTACACCTTCTTGGTTTTTGTGATATTTTGTAAAGGGATAAAAAACAGGGGTAATGTTTCTTTATGTCTTAACTCTCTTTGTAACCAGTAAACTGCATAGTACAAGTTACTTTCACTTTCATTCATAAAAGTAATAGTTGAAGACATAATACAGTGTGATTGCTAATAAATGTATTGGTTGGTTCTGCTTAAACTATGAAAAACAAGGATGTTGGTTTACTTCCTCACCCTTACACAGCCTCTTTAAAGCAAACCAAAATGTGACAACAAACCAACTCCGAGAGATTCGAGAAATCTCAGCTGGTGCGAATATTAATACAAGCCCAGCATCAAATTAGGCCAACACACCTGTGAATCACTTCCAAACCTGCACGTCTGCTTGTTATTTCTTCCCTGACAAATCATCCATCCAAAGCCATCAGTCTGCCCCTTTCATCAAACTTGAATTACAACTGCAGCCGGCCAGGAGCTGTCATGAAGTCTCACGCTGGAATCAAACGCTGGCTCACATGTCAATCAGCAAAGCTCTGACCTGCCTGACAAACACGTCTCATTAAACCATCCATAAGGCACAGTAACAGTGAGCAGCCTTACCTTAGCAGAGGTATTTTTTCCTCTCCAGTCTCTCATTATCCAGCTTTGGCTCAGTACTGCAGTTTCCCTTGAAAATAGGAAAAATATTTAAAAAGGGAGTCAGTTTGGAGCATTCAACTTCTTGGTTCTGCAGGGCCTGGAAAAGTGTAACATAACAGTTTATTTTCCAGCTCCCAATCTTCTTCAGAATTTTAATATGTAGACCAAATTGGCCACTACTTTCTTTGTTATGTTTGTTTTGGGGATAGAGTAGATGACTTAAGCTAAAAAGAGTTTGCTATGTTCAAGTTGGGATGGGTAATATATACAGTATATCTTATCTTACATTACTGAGTTGGTTGATCAGGGGGAGAAGCCATGGTACACCCTACATCTACATTAAACCTACTTACACAGGTGGTCTGTGGTCATACTGGTCCGAGCAATGGAGTCACTATTTCCCACAGTAGCCTATGTATTAGCTTGGAGCAGAGGTTATTCATTTTATTACAATATTAAAAATAATAAGCGACCTAATGGGTTATTTTGAAAGAATGACTGAATCCCCACATATCTGTCAGTGTAACCCACCTGTACAGATTTTACACACAGGAAGGATAGGAAGTCAAGTCACTTCCTGTTGTACACAATAATGGCAGCTATTGTCGGTTAGCCTACGGTCATCATGGTTACTCCGTGACACTGGGCAAAATATGCTCTCCTCATAAGTTTACTTCGTAGGGATTGTATTTGACGAGGTTCATGTCACATTTAAGTGGTAAATGATACATCTGTGTAGGGCTGGGCAATATGGCCTAGAAATAAAATCCCAGATTTTTTTCCACAACACTCGATTTACGATTTTAATCGATTTTTCCCTCCCTAAAAGAAACAAAACTCTCAGTGACATAAAAATGAAACAAATCAAGTTTTGCCTTTATGTTGTCTAAATGTTTCCCTCTTAAAGTCAAAGTCTGGGTAATAAAAGGTTGATTATGTAGTATAAATGTAGGCAGGTTTGTCTACATAAACACTAAAAGGCTGAGGTATTTTTACAGTATTAGCATGAAACTCTCCGATCAATATTTATTCTACTTATATAACAAATGCAAGCCTATAAAAGTGCTTGTGCAAACCCTACAAGGCTGACCATAGTGAAAATTGTAATTTTTTTCAAAAATTGCAACTACTTACAACTGGACTAAGGCAAGAAAAAAATCTCGATTTTTGATTTTTTAAATCTTCTGCAGAAAATAATTTGAATTAGTCGATTTGATTGATTTTTTGCCCAGCTCTATATCTGTGTGGTATAATTTAATGTGAAACTATGGTCCTAAGGTAGTTAAGCTAACGGCTAACAAGGGCAAGTAACAGTTAAGGTCCATTAGCTGCTGCGTTTGGCCACTATGTATGCTACGTCATAGCAGCTCTGTTTAATATGGACTGGTCTGTGATGAATGTGATGAGCCGAACAATCATCCAATCACAAGCTGCTGTCACAGAGCTCCTTCCCAGATGGATTAGTGAAATATTTCCAACATAGAACTGTCCATCTGGCATGTCAGGTTATGTCTGTTGTATATGTATCTGAAACTTGGTGTGCTGCTGACTTGTAAGGACAGTACTACAAATAAGTTTTTGAAAATGTGTCACTGAATTGCCAAATGCAATCTAAAAAAAAAAAAGCCTCGCGAGAACGTCCACCTGCAGTAGCCTGGGTGGCAGCTATCGCGAGATTAGAGCAGCAGAACAAATCAAGAAAAACAAAGAGTTTATTTTAGATTTCTTGTAAGTCTGTCTTAAAATGTGAGGGATACTGGAGCTTGGTTGGGGTTGTGGGATGGCTCACGGTGGGTTTCACTTATTTTCAAAGACAAAACTTGACAGGTAAGCATTCTCCGGCGGACTCTGATACGTATGAGCTCGACTACACGCACCGAGTCTGTGCACACCGGGAAAATGCACACGCAGGAGGCGGGCAGAATGGCAACGGGATTTGATTGGTTTAAAAACAGGTGTCCCGGCATGATTATTGGTTGGTGTTTTCCCTGTTTTACTCCTGCTGTAGATAGCAGATATTTTTCGCTCTGTTTTAAGAACACATTATGAGTTGATTACCATTGGATCATAAAGACCATTTTAACCAGTATTACAAAAAGTGTATCTAAATCAAATCACCAACCCCAGCTTTAACATTATGATTATACTGAACATTTTTTATAACAAAATAGTGGTGTGCGATATGACGATATTAAATCGTTAAGGATTATAACGTGGTGATGATCTCATAAAGCAGAAAGATCGTCATATCGTCTGTGTGGGCGCAGAGACTTTGGCGCTCACCAGACTAGCCAATCGTAGCACGTTAGGCGCAGTGCATGGTAGTATCTCCTGTTTTGGTTACGTAGCGTGAAGCCATGATGGTGGAAAGAGAAAAGGAGATAAAAGCTTGAACATGTCTGAACAAAAATCTGTTCTAAAGCAGCTGTATTATTCACTCCGATTATAGACATTGCAGTTAGATAACATTTTTTATGATTGTTGTGCTTTAAGAGATAACCAGTTACTTAAGTTTGCATTTATATTTGACCCTTTTCAATAAGCTATTTGGTGTGTTTAGTTTTTATGTTACAAAAGTGCACTTTATTGATATTCATTACCTTTTATGTTTACATTTATTGCACATTTTCATAAAAACCGCACTGTTTAAATTAAAACCTGTTCAGAAAGTTTCTTTGGCTTAAATTGTCATTTTTTTTCTTTTAGGGATTTATATGTTTTATATGTTAAGCAAAGGGGAAAAAATGGTCAAACATACAAATCAGTCTAGAAAAATCAATGCAAAAAGGAATCGTGATAAAATCGTGATCGTGATTTTATTTTTAAAAAATCGTGATATGATATTTTTCCCATATCACCCACCCCTATAACAAAATGATAAAATAATTACCAAAAATTGCCCCCCAAAAAAAAGCCCAAGATTGTCTTTTGGTAAATAAGCATAACACTGTCAGTGGGTCTCACTGTAAACAATGTTATTACAAAATTAGACTAGAGAAAACATTGTCCTACCTCGTATTTTTGCATAAAATACAATAATTCATGTTCAAACCTGGATATGTTGTCCAGCCCAATTAGAAAGATTTGCGAAACCAAAGTTATCAAGAAAAAAAGATCATTTGAATTTAAAGTGTTTGATGCCTTAAAAAGTGATCAAAAAGTTACCGATAAGCTAATTTGATATTAGGCACCTAATTTGCTACTTATGTCTTTTGATGTCTTAATTTTAAAATCCCTGAAATTCAAGGCAATACTTTAATGGTAAGAATGTTTACTGTACCATCTGATTTCCTCTATTACTCTCTGGGGAGTTGCAGTGATAATTTCCAACAGCACTTGAATGCATCAGGTATAATCTGGTCTAATCTGTGCAGCTTCGTCACCAGATGAGAGATGACATCTGTGGATACAAGCTCTGCCTTTTCAAGTGTGATAAACAAACAGCTGTCCTTTTCTGAGGCAAAATGTCTATAACAACCTGTCAAAAGGTGACTCTGATATCATGCTCCGTTCTCTGCGTTTCTCTCTTCCTACCCAGGATGCTTTTACCCAGAGGGAGAAAAGAGACGGGGCAGCCTGAGGGTAAGGCAGCTTATCAGATCATCGTCCATCCATCCATCCATCCATCCATCCCGTTACAATGTTCTTTTTTGTTGTTGTGGCTGCTGCTGCTGTTGTCGTCACTGCCAGCTGTTACTCTGAGTATCAGGAGTACCCAAGGCCTAGGCCTCATTATGGCGCACACGTTCATAAAAATCTTACAATTCTGAATGTAAGGAAAGCAAAATTTGCAGCCCACTCATAACAAAAATGTATTTAATGTACTTTGTGAAACTGAATATCGATTGTTAAGATGAATTTAAGTGTTCAACATGTTTGTGAATGTCTATATATTTGAATATTTTTCTGTTCTTTGTTTAGATGGCCCATATTTACACATGACTGTCAACAAGTTATCATCCAATGACATGTTATTGTCGTAAATTTGTATTTTTACAACTTGCGTTGTTCGTTATGATGATGACCTATTTTTAATAATCAGATCAAAAGATAGAGATGGAAAAGCCATGAATTTAAAATATTATATAAATTTGATTTATCAGACTTTAGGCACTTAGAGCACAAACAGTGAGTTTTAATCATATTTTTTGTAGCAAGGTCAGTTAAAATGATCCCTTTGGCCCACGAAATGGTTAAGCTCCTACTGGTAACACATTATCTTGGTAATGTGACAGTGTGCCAACCAACAAGATACCATTCATAAAATAAATAATTAAACATTTTATTAAAAAATGGCTACTTCATTTTCTCCCAAATTTCTGCAATTTCACTCTTATTTACCTTTTATGTTGTGTTTATTGTATTCCATTTCATTTTTATGAATGTGAATATTTTTATGTCAGAACTGATGTGCTTGAGTAGCTATAAAATTTTAAATGTTCGATGGTGACTTGAAGAGGCTAAAGGAATTAATCATGAAAGACTGTTGTATCTTATGTATATTGTGCAGATTTGTACAATAATTTTTGCTTTAGCAAAGTATAAGCAATACTTTTTACTTTAGTATAATTTCAGTCAATAGGTGCCACAAAGGACTGTCCTTTAGCTTCTTGCTTTCAACCAGGAGTCGGCTCAATGGGCACAAGCTTGTCAGCTTAAAGGTCGTAAAAATTAGGTGGTTACAACAGGTTAAAACAAAAAACATGTGCCATACTGTAAAGGTCCTCTGATAAGAATGTATGAATTTAGGACCATTCTATCTGGACTTTATCTACAATAACAATGAAAAGTGACCATCATTTCACACACTTTTCATGTGGCTTATAAAGACAACTAGAGGACTTGAAGTAAAGAAAAGGTTGTAAAACAAATGCTTCGGCCTACTTCAACACATCTGTGTTATATGTTTGTAAAAATGTCAATCATTAGGCTTCCACATCAAGTAATGTTGACAATACAGATAGTATTCTCATCTTTCCAATCATAGAGGCTGCAGGGCCCAAGCTCTGATTCACAAAGCATCTTTGAGAGTGTAAACTGAATTTAAAATGGAAGACAAACATGTACCTAAAATGTCTTACACATTCAAATAACATGATAGGACACTAAGGCCTAAAAGGCCAGCAAATTACATTCACTTGAACAATGAAAAGCAGCTCATATTTCTTTGAAAAGCCAGCCCCATCTATCGGTTTTCTTCCTTATATTGTATAAAACTGTCTTTTTCTGTTAATTGAAACTTTTAAAACTATAGGTTAGATAAGCCGATTGGCGAAAGTTTATTACCTTTAGCCTCGAACAGAAGGTTCTTCTCCTGACATCTTGCAGACGCTGGTCAGAGATCATTGACGTGCGTGGAAGACGAACAGATAGCACCTTTTCCTCTTCATTCTGTACTCTACTCCATGAGTTTGCCCGCTTTTTAATCATTCCTGAACATTATAATGGCATTTTTTCAAAAAATGGCTGTTTCCAATAAGTATGTCAGTTTCATGATTTTCTTAAAGTTTTCACCAACAACCTTTGCAGGTCTCTGCACACCTTACTACATTAGCTTCATTTCATTATTAACCTGCCCGCTCACAGCTGCGTCACTCAAAGCTCGTTTGTAATTGGTTAAAAAATCTGTCAATCAAATGAAACACTTTTTTTTGTAACTTTATTGGAACGCCATTCAATTACAAACAGTAAGGTAATGTATGTATAATATTTAACGATGGAGTAACATTGTCAGCGAGCATGGCTTGAGAAACAATACAGTGCCATGAAAGAGATAAACAATAAAAAAAACTCAGTACAGATATGAAAAACTAATTCTAACACATTTCATTTGTGACTTCATTGTTATAATTTTCAAAGATTGTTGGGGTTTTAATACATTTAGCCTTCACAAGTAAAACTCAAGAGCCCCACACAAAAGTACTCCTATGGCACAAAGAGCCAGAGAGGAGACAACAGGGCGAGGACCAAACCGGAAGTCAATCGTTTTTCTCCTTGAGGACGTAATTAAGAATTTTTCAGACACTCTTAGGCCGTTTGAGAAAGGAGCACAAAACACAACATCAGGCACAACAATGAAAGTGGCTAATATTAACAAGAAAAAAATTAATTGCTACAACTGTTCTAACTTGACATAAACATCAACGTTTTAAATATATTTTGATGCAAGGCTCTTAAAAGCTACTGATAAGACTAGTAAGAAAAGAAACTAGTCATATCTTTTTGTAATTTAGGGTGGATAATGAAGTATAATTATAATAATAATAATAATAATAATAATTATTATTATTATTATTATTATTATTATTATTATTATCAGTAGTAGTAGTAGTAGCAGCAGCTGTTGTTGTTGGCCTATTCAGTAGACCTTTTCTTGTGAGGGAATAGGAAAATATGTAATCTGTATTGTTTCCACTTCTGAAGGAATGTTTTTTACTAAAAAAAAAAAAAAAAAAAGTACACAAATGTAAATATTGCTTGCTGAGCACAAGCTATGATAAATATAACAAAAATCTTTATCCATGGTTGTTATTGGTTATTGGCTTTGTGTACATCATAACTACCTTTTCAAACATAAGGAGTGCAGGACCCTTTTGAAAAGGAGATGCCTCTTCTCAAGGAGTTGTCCTCTTACTAATTTATATTCAGCAGAGAAATATAATAAGAACCTATGTATGTTCCAGCCATCGATGAATTCTCACTACCATGATTTCTCATTTTATTCCCTTTGCATCTGCCCACCTCTCGATCATTCTTCTATCTATCTCTAAATTTCCATGAAAAAAAATACATTAAATAAAAAATTAAACAAAATGGAATATACAGGCAGAGCATGACACTGACCCACCCTGTGTTAGGCAAATGTTATTTAATAACAAATTAGATAACATTTGCTATGATATGACTCTATCAAGAACAAAGTTTGATTGATCAATTTTATGAAGATACTAATTAAATAATGAAATTGAATAATAATGAAATAATAGGGTTTTTTATTTTGATTCTCCATCCTACAGAAATATCATATTTTAATTATCCTGAGTTCACTGAATAGCTCATCTGTGTATGGTGGAAATTAACATATCTTTATCTTTTAATTAAAAGTGTGATATTTGTCTCTTCCAGTTGGTCCTGGGTTTTATCCCTCTTTGATGCACCAGCTGTCAGTGCCAGAAGACCCTGAACAATGGGATGAGGGCCCTTCACACTCCATAGCACACAACACTGAAGCTATGGCTAAGATTAAATTTGTTGGACGGGGCAAAAAATACAATTTAATGGCTCAAGTCATACCTATATATGGTTTCGGGATCCTGTTGTATATCCTGTATATCATCTATAAGGTAAAAATGAATTGTCTTATATCAGGAATACTGAATATGTTTAAAATGTATGTACGTACTTAGGCTTTGTAATCACATAGCTGTCATTGCCTGTAATCTGCATTGTATGTTTGCAATTACATGGAAGGATTTCTGCTGACATACCATTCAGTGGCACTGCAATTTTCTAATTTAAGCAAGATGAAACTCTCTGGCTCTAATCATAATTATAATCTTCACAGCTGACATGTAAAAGGAAGACCTCTAAATCAGGGAGCTTCTCCACAGAAATCAAGCCAAATGTGGTGAACAAGATCAGTAAGTAACATCAACAATTCCTAGTGTAGGAAATGTTGCCACAAGGTGGGTGATCTTAAAAAATAAACACCTTCATTTTTTTGTGAACTTGTGTAGGTGATTATGAGCTTGCCAGACTTCAGGAGAGACTTCTACAAACTGAAATTATGATGCAGAAAATTGTCTCTGGAAAGGGTCAAAGCACCACAAGGTAAGACTGCTTTACATCTAAAATAACCATATCATAAAATTAGAGACAGATAAAGTAGGATAAATCAAGGCCTGAAGTGAACAAACAATATCTTGATAGTCACTCAGAGGCACATCAGTGTCCTTGTATGGCTTTCTTGAGTAATAACACAGTCTTAGAAGTCCTCCACATATGACATAGTTTAAGAATAGTAATACATTAAATTCTGAATGTAGAAAAAAGAATGTGAGATGCAAAGCTCTTTAAAAGTCAACATTTAGAGAATTATAGACTACTGATATAAGAACTTCAAGGTAAACTACCATGCTGGTTAATACAAGAACAGCAATGTATTTCAACTCAGATGAGACGGGAAAGGTTCATGCAAAAATGTTTAATGAATAAAAAAATAAACACTTCTGAATGTTTGAGTAAAACATAAACTTACTGGGAAAAAGCACCATTTAGTAAGTGTGAACACATAGCTGAAAACAACAAACTTAGATGGATATAGACTTGAATCTCTTCTTTGGAGGTCATCACTCATTTATGTGTTAATTTCAATTTGCCACCAGACACATGTCCAAATATAAAAATGCATTATGCCTTGAAAAATATGAACATTGATATTCTTAGTTAATGGAAGGACTATATGTCATGTTCTATAGAGGGAGAGAGTTCATTTGTTTTATTGTATTGTTTTCCACAGGGGTCTTTAATGACGCATTACTACATTATCAGTACAAATTCATCAATAGTATTAAAAAAGTAACTTTAACACTTTTTATTTCCAGGTTAAACACATTAGATTAGCTTTACATTTTGTATTTAGGAGCAATATGTCCACTAATGGTTGTAATGACAGCTATCTGTTTATTCTTTTGATTAAATTCCATGTACCTTAACTCTCTGATTAAGGGTATTCAGCAAGGTTTATCTATTTGGCCCTTAACAGTCGAGAATAACATTAATGTGGCCCTCGTAATCTCCAAAGTTTTCTATCCCTGGCACAGAAAGTTGTCTCTCATGGTGATAGATTGATACATTTTTACACATAAATTATATTAAATTATTATTATATTTGTTTGGTCTCTGTCATAAATGGGCCCTTAGCATAATCCTAATCCCCTGCCACACTGCATAAAGCAGGGATGGGCAACTTCAGCTACCCAGAAGGCCACATTAATGCTATTCACACAGTTGGAGGGTTGAACCAGAAACTGCAAGGACCACCATTCAAACCTGAAGTTAATGCAAATAATAAAAGTTTATCAAATGAGCTCAATCCAATGACAAATATAATCAAAAATAAACTGTTCACCAATAAGTTTTACTAACAAGTCTTTCTTTTCTTTATACAAATGTATTTAGAAATGCTGTACAGATGTCTATGGTACAGTAATTTTGAACAAAGAATTAAATATATTCTGATGAACAAAGATTCTTATGGAAATGTTTAAATCTTCAATATTTCTGTTCATTCTTTCAGTTTTTGATATTTGAAATTAACTTACAGGCTACATTGATTAAGAGGAAGAACTGCATGTGACCCCTCAGGTGCATGTTTTCATGTGACGTACCATGTTGTCATCATGCCATCAAACTCTTTTTTCATATCTGTGCTGCTCTCTAGTGGCAGAAGGAGGAGGAGTAAAACTGCACCCTCAAAGAAGGAGGAGAAATTACTCAAGCAGCTCAGAGAGATCACACAGCTGATGCAGGAGGGCCGCTTGGAGGGGGCATCCCCAGAGATGGAGGCTGAGCAGGTGCCCTATGGGACAGACTGGGAAGGTAAATGCTGAAACCTGGATCTTTTTAACAATTAGAGAGTCTCAGGAAATCAATTCAAACCAATTAATGACTTAACTGGTAGGAGTGTTTACAGGTAAATGATTTGAAAACAATCTGATGACGTTTCTTTTGTACCACACGGTAGGCTACCCAGAGGAGACCTACCCAATCTATGATGAACCTGAAGAAAGATGTGACTTTGAAGGTTTCGTCCTAGAGGAACCTTCCAACCAGCCCACAGCTGAAGCCCTGGCAGAGAGGATGGAGCAAGAGGAGGAGGAGGTTTTAACAAGAAAACTATCTATAGTGAAAGAAGAGGATGAAGAAGAGGAGGAAGAGGTAGAGGGAGAGGAACAAGAACAGGAAGAAGAGGAGGAGGAAGATGAGGGGAAAGAGGAAGAGGTGGAGGAAGAAGAGGAAGACACTGAGGAGGAAGAGGAGGAGGCAGAAGCAGAAAAAAGGCAGCTGCTCTGCCCCCCTTTACCTCAACGGTACGTAGAGAGAAAGCAGGAAAGGATGAGTTTGGAAGTGAGTAGAGAGCTGCAGTGTCATAACGGAGGAAAGAAACAAATCAGCTTCAGTGACCACAGAGATGTATACCACTACCCCAAAGAAGACACCTATGAAGAGGAGGAACAGGAAAAGGTAGAGGAGGAGGTGGAGGAGGAAGAGGAGGATGAGGATGAGGATGAAGATGAAGGGATGGAGATGGAAGAAGAATATACTGGTCCAGTGGTGAAAGGGGAGGAGGATGCTGATGAAGATGATCCAGTGATGGAGGCAGAAAGCCTGCAGTTCAGCTGTGAGGGCTGTCCCAATGCAGAGAAAGAGGCAGAGGAGGCTGAGGAAGAGTGTCTAACATCAGGGTCTGTGGAGAGAGAGGGCGCTATTCATGCAGACATGCCAAGAGAAGTGAGCGGGCTTAGAATGAGGAATAGAAGAGAGACATGAGGACAATATATGACATGCTCCTCAAGTTGCTATTTATTTTTTATCTTTATTAATAGGTTATGTAGCCATTGCAAACATATGCCGTAGGCAAAAAGTCTATAGTCCCTTTCACTGTTTGTTTACACAAAGACCCTGCAATGAAGCTTCATCATCCTACGTTGAGATGTTCAAATTTAATTGGATATAACATTATATTTGTCTTTTCACTGTGTGATACCGCTTTGGAAGAGCATGACATGCTGCGTGTTTCAAATAAAGTACACATTAAGGAAGAAATATATACAAATTCAATGCTCCTATTCCCCATTAAGTGTAAATGCTATCCTCTCACCAATATTAAGCCTCTGATACTACCCCTGGAAAAGGAGCAAATTGGGCTGGGCGAGTCAACTGGCCGCTCAGTTTGTCTCCTTAGTGTCCAGAGTTGATATATATATGTTGTTTTTCTTTAGTTTTAAGTCATTTTGGGGGGACTTTTGCCTATAAAGGGCATAGGATACAGTGATAGATTCAGAGAGTGAGGAAAGATGCAAAAGAAAGAGACCCAAAGTCGCCTGATACAAGACCCTTAGACATGGGCTGCACACACATGACCCATCAGGCTATGCATACAATTTTTTAAAGACATTTTCCACAATATCTTTTTTCTAAGTTGATGTCAAATAAAACCTCCTTTACTATTAATGGCAAGATAAAAAGGATAGGGGTCTTGACTAATCAGATTCTTTCTCCATCCGACTGTCCATTTGACATCTTTATAAAAATCAAACTTTCAGGTGATCAGAATGTCTGTGCAGCATTGGGCTGGCATCTTTGAAGTATATTGTTACAAAAGACAGGACCCACCACCATTTTTGGGGAAGGTTCTTATAAACACGTACATGTACAATAAAGAACTTCTCTCAGTTTCAAAAATATTTGTAGATGTTTCTGAGTTCTTTTCCCCTTTATCTTCATCCCACTGGTAAATGTGGGGATTATACACCTCCACGAGGTATATAATCCCCAGACAGCAAAGGTACAGTCAAGGAGGGTCAAGAGTAGGTAAGAAGGGCTGCAGTTTTGTTTTGTCTTATGCCTCCAAAATATGGTAAATTTATCTTTCAGTCAGAGTGAAACATATGTGCAAAGTTTAAAAAAGCAATTCCCAAAGCTTTCATCGGCAAGACATTAACATAAGTGACAATGTTCTTGCCCCTTGAAAACTTTGGTAAAAAAAAAGAAGTTTAGTTGTTAAGTTCGGAGAAAATCACTCAAAGCATTCATAAGTAAGGGATGAATATGAAGCCTAATGACCTTGACCTTTGAAATGTACTTAATCATCAAGACAGTGGATATTTTTTTTAAATTATAAAAAAAAATCCCTTGAAGGCTCTTGAACATTGTGCACGATGGAGTGATGGGCATAGGGCCCAATGAGTTAGCTCCAATGGTGGGGGAGGATGCCGGTTAGACCTGGTAGACCCAAGCGTGCTGTGCGGGTCTGCTGGGAACGTCTGGCAGTGTCTCCCATCAGAAAGAGTTTAAACTCCCACCTACGGGTGAAGTTCAACCATGTGGCAGGGAAGGCAGGGGACATTAAGTCCGAGTGGGCCTTGTTCAGGGCCTCTATTGTGGAGGTGGCTACTCTGAGGTGTGGCCGTGAGGTGGTCGGTGCTTGTCGTGGTGGCAACACCCGAACCCACTGGTGAACACCAGAGGTGAGCGATGCCGTCAAGCTGAAGAAGGAGTCTGGGACTCCGGAGGCAGCTGACAGGTACCGGCTGGCCAAGCGGAATGCAGCTTCGGTGGTTGCTAAAGCAAAAACCCGAGCATGGGAGGAGTTCGGACAGGCCATGGAGAACGACTTCCGTATGACTTCGAAGAAATTCTGGACCACCATCTGGCGTCTCAGGAGGGGGAAGCAGTGTGCCGTCAACACTGTCTATGGTGGGGATGGTGCTCTGCTGACCTCGACTCGGGATGTTGTGGATCGGTGGAAAGAATACTTCGAACACCTCCTCATTCCCACCAGCGTGTCTTCCGGTGTGGAAGCAGACCTGGGGGACTCTGTGGTGGGCTCTTCTATGTCTGGAGCTGAGGTTGCCGAGGTGGTCAAGAAGGTCCTCGGTGGCAGGGCTCCGGGGGTGGATGAGATCCGCCCCGCAAGTACAAGTGGCCGAAATGAGCTTCCTTCGCTGGGTGGCTGGGCTCTCACTTAGAGATAGGGAGAGTAGTTCGGTCATCCGGGAGGGGCTCAAAGTAGAACCACTGCTCCTTCGCGTTGAGAGGAGCCAGATGAGGTGGCTCGGGCATCTGGTCAGGATGCCTCCTGGACGCCTCCCTGGTGAGGTGTTCCAGGCCCGTGGAAGACCCAGGACACGCTGGAGAGACTATGTCTCTCAGCTGGCCTGGGAACGCCTCGGGATCCCCCGGGAAGAGCTGGATGAGGTGGCCGGGAAGAGGGGAAGTCTGGGCTTCCCTGCTTAGGCTGCTGCCCCCGCGACCCGACCACGGATAAGTGGGAGAATACGGTACGGTACAGTACGGTACGGTACGGTATGGTATGGTGCGGAATATGTGCATTACACCCACAATGTGACAGCAGAACCTTGTAAAGAGAGAGAGAGAATTGAACTCACACTCTGACTTTCCCAAGTTTTATTGTTTTCTTCATGACCAAAGGATTGCATCTGTACCATCACAGTAAACTGTACACCATTACTGTATAGAACAACAAGAGAGCACTGAAAACAGCAAGTGAAAGAACATTTGGTTCCTGGACACATGTATGAAAAGCAGACTTTACAGCAACAGTATCAACAGGTTTCAAAATAGAAATTCAAAATAGTTAGAACACAGTTGAGTACAAGAATAGCACATTTGATCAAGATTCCCTCAGAACCCACAGTAACAGTAGCGGTATCAGAGATTGTTCTTTGCCTTCTTCTTCTTTTTTAGGTAATTCATTACAAAATACTGTAATATATTTGAGAAAGTACTTTTGCCCCAATCAGGAGCAAGAGAAGAAATACTTTGAGTAAAAATCTAAACAGCAACTAACCATGTGATATATAAAGAGACAGTCAGATGAGGAATGTCCCAACTGGCCCCTTAGTGGACCAAAAAAGAAATCAGAATGTAAAGAGATATGAGCAATGCAGCTGTTACAGCTGGGCAGATTTACACTGGCTGTTGGCAGTGAGTCAATCTGTGATTTGGAGTTATTTTATTCAAGGTGGGAGATAACAGGAGATATGAGCCCAACCTTTGGCTCAGGTGCAGTAGATATTACATCCACAACATAATTAGAATAACAATTAATCATTAGAATCCAAAAATCCACAAATTAGTCATTGCAGCAATAGCTGTGTCCAAAATCACCCTGTATTCACTATATAGTGCACTGTCTGTCCTTCAACAGTGCTCTCTGAAATCTGAGCTGGCATTATAATAACCTTATTAGTGCACTCATTGTATCCCACAATTAATGCATTGTGAAAAGTGGTGAAGACCTAGTGGTCATAATGCAATATACCATCAAGTACTATGAACCGAAGCTTTAATAATCAAAATGTGACATTTGGCTTTTCGTGCAAATAATAAACTAAAAAGAGGAGCAACTGTGTGGAGGCAAACCACAGAAATATGAAACAATTTATATCTACAAGTATTTTGAACCTGAAATCTATCAGGATAATCTGTGTTACTTAAAAGTAAAAAGACTTATGATGGCTATAAAGAACGATTATTATTTTTACATGTATGAGGCCATCATCTGGCTGAACAAATAAACAAGTAAACTTCTAAGAAGTGACAAGAGATACTGTATGTGTCTTTGTTTTGCTACAAACTAATGGACGGGTAACTTAGTGGACGGGTAAATAATCCTGTGATTAATTATCCACCTTTGGGTGTTGCTACCCAAATTAAGCAACATACACTAAATGTATTTTTTCCTCTAAAAATTGTGACCTGGTCCATCTATTCTCCTCCCCCAACACGACACACATCTGTTCTCACCTGTTCTTGTTTGCTCAAATGTTATTTCAAGGCAAGAAACTATAAAGTTATGGTATTAAAGTTCTGGGGGACATCTGGGACTCTTGTAAACTTGAAATATGTGACGGTCATATGTTTGATAACATTTTCATCCTTGTCATTGGTTTGAGATGTGTCAGAAAAAGTTTTCTTTATGTGTCAATGAGTGCACAACATAATTAGTTACAGCCAGCTGACTATATAGGGATCAGGAAGTCATATTTGAAAATGTGATTTTGGACATAATCACCATTTTGTTATGATTTGAAACTGGGATCCATATCTGTAAAGATTCTATAACTCCAAGTATGAGTCCAGGTGAACAAGATATTGGAAAATTAAACTGAAGTAGTGATTGAACAGTTGTCCATATGTATGTGAGGACAGAAAATGTCCATTCAAGCTCAGGTCTTTTTAAGCAAAAACACTGGAATTAGTCTCCAAAGGCACAATAAAGTATGTACAGCTCAATCTCATCCACATCAGACTTTAAACTAAAGTGCACCATCATCTCTTACATTCACATACATGACACTGTCACACTATATTGTTCACTGAACAGTGTCTTACCCTCTTTATGTCCAATTGGCTTATAGTTTTGGTATGGATTTAATACATATTCCAGCTTGTGATACTGATTGATGTGCTTAATTTTTGTAGACATTATCACCAGTGACAACAGGAAAATAAATGAACATGTAATAAATACATAAATAGGAAAATAAATATATATTGTGACGTGCATGTTATTTTAACTTGGTGAGTATATAACCAGCATTCATGCTTGAAGAAGAGTGTCGCCTGTTTCTGTTTTTTTGTGTGGTAGATTACATAAAATCCAGTAAACTTTAAAAATTACAGATGTGTCATTGTTAGTGATAATTTACAGAAAAAGAAACATTAAATTTATCTAGCCACTACATAAAGGAACTGTGTTTTTTCATCATTTCATTACAGTACAAAATGACTATTTATCAAAACAAATGAGTCTGATTTTCAAAGTGAATTACATTTTGTGCTTGTTTTTTCCTCTGGCCAAGCCCCTCCCCCCCACAGTCCCCACCCATTCCTGACACACACAAACACACATACAAATCTTGAGGCCCATAAAGCATGTTGGGATATGCAGGACGTCCAAAGTTCTGGGTAACCCAGGGACGTCAAACCAGCCGCAGTGATTTGAAAACAGCCCTTGATGAGAGGACAGATGGACCAGTTCTCAACTGAGCGTCAGGCAGCGATCTATTCACAAGCTAACTTGCTGTCAAAGCTGGAGAGGGCGATGGCAAAGGCCTGCAGCGCACACATTGGGTAGTTATAGTCCATGGTGAAGACGTCCTCTGCCACACGGCCAAACTGCATCACAATGTAATCAGCTGTTGAGAAGGGGAGAAGCAAAGGAATGAATTTGTTCCAGCTGCTTTCATACAAGTTTCTTCAAATGATTTAATTCTGTCATCTTAGCTTAAGAGGGAATTCAATGAAACTATTACTTGTTATGGCCAACTATAAAGCTTTCAGGTCTTTTTCTAGTGAAGGAGATTGCACTGCAGTTTTAAATGTGTCCAAAAAATCTGTTTTTTCTTTTTTTTTTTTTTAACTAAAATTGCATAATTGTTAAATGAACTGAATTTTATTGACATGTCTCTCCAAAGTGCAATGACAATTTTCTTCGTGATACAAACAAAATAGAAAAGTGCTAGAACTTTTTGTTCTCACTTTCAAGCAAGAGCCAAACAACATCCTGCTCGCACAGGACAGAGATGTCTTTATGGCTCATTGTTGCTCAGTAGGAAGACTGTCATGGTTAAAGATAGAGTAGAGACTTGCATGTTATCAAGCTAATAGGAAACATGACTGTAGAAAACCTGCAATTTGATTGATCCTGTTTGCCAAGTCTCTCAGAGGTCAGGCACTGTCACAGTCTGTCTTGCGATTCTTCATTTGGCCACCAGATGGCAGCTGCCTCAAGACTTTCTTGTCAGACCCCACCACATCAATCTTCAAACATTAAAACCATCTAATCCATTTCCTTTGGACTTTCTAATCTCCTTCCTTCTCAGATTACTCCCTAACCAAATACTTGACATGCACTACATATCTGTGTGTCATGTTTCTGTGTGGTTTTCAAGTTGAATTTGTAACTTTGGATCCTCAATGGTTCTTTGCAATCTCTGACTTTCTGCTTCAACTTGTCGCTCATGTTTTCAGGAACTTTATCCTTATTGTTGCAGCTAACTGCCTCTGCTTGGATGGATTTGAACAGAATGTGATGGCTTAAAGGATAAGTTCAGTTTCTACAGCTTTCACATTGTTTATAGAATGAAGTAGAACAATATACTCACCCAGAAGGCTTTCCTGATCCAAACAGTGCTTTGGGAGATATTTAGATCCAAAATCAAGCGGCGGACATCTGTATAATGGAAGCACACGAGGCATGTATAGCGCCGCTCCTAAAACTGCATTAATCGTCCAAAAATTCATTAGTTTCACCAATATTTCATCATGGTCAGCTCGGACTACTCCTCCAAGACAGTCTGGTGTGGCTCCACCCATGTTTTCGTGACTGTGCTGACCTCTGAACTGAAAAGTTTGTTTCCGGGTGCTGCGGCATGCGCAGTATGGCTCATTGTTTCAGGGGCGACAGCCGGCTACTCAACAACTTTCTTCTTCCAGTTTTGTGCAAAATGGACAAATATCTATCGGATGAAGATGTTGTGGACGAGAACTTTGAATATGATGGGTGTCCTTACAGTTTCGAGCCAGAGTTTACAGATGAGGAGCTCATCCAAAGGAGGAAGCCGTACTGCGCATGCGCCCGGCACCCGGAAACAAACTTTTCAGTTCAAAGGTCAGCATAGTCACAAAAACATTGGTGGTGCGACATCGGACTGTCTTGGAGGAGTAGCCCGAGTGGACCATGATGAAATATTGGTGAAACTAATGAGTTTTTGGACGATTAATGCAGTTTTAGAAGCGGCGCTATACATGCCCTATGTGCTACCATTATACGGATGTCCGCCGCTCAATTTTGGATCTAAATATCTCCCGAAGCACTGTTTGGATCAGAAAAGCCTTCTGGGTGAGTATATTGTTCAACTTCATTCTATAAACAATGTGAAAGCTGTAGAAACCGAACTTATCCTTTAAGTGTTTACATTACAGAAATATTTCCATACATATACAGTACTTCAACATATTTAGTCAACCACCTGTCACAAAATAAGAAAACATAAATATTTTTGCTTTTTTTTCCCTTTTTCATGGTGGTGTATTAACCACTACTGAAACAAAAATGATTTTAAAATGATTCTGAGTAGTCAAAAAATAACATATATTTTAATACCCCCGACAAGGAAGTTTTGTTTCACCTGTTCGTTTGTCTGTTTGATTGTTTGTTTGCAAAATTATGCAAAAAAAAAGGACAGATTTTGCTGGGATTTTCACGAATGCTAGTAATGCCCCAACTTAAAAATGATTAGACTTTGTTGGTGTACCTGATAACCGACAAAATCATTCTTGCTCAATAACTGTCTAACTAATAATGATATCAACATGATTCCAAGTGCTAGGTGTGAATTTCAGGGTCAATGAATCATATTACGATTTTTATCATATTACACTTTATCACCAAACTATTGCTGATAGATGTAACAGCAATATGTGAGCTACCTTGGCGGTTTGCGCTCTCTGAGTGTTTTCTAGTTTGTCTAAATGTACTATTTTCTACATCTTTCAGGTGATGGAAAAGCTTGAAAATCCATCCTATGAGAGCCTAAAAAGAGCTTGAATTTGACCTATAAGCAGTTGAAAAATTGTGTAATTACTTACTTTGACTATAATACACTTTAGTTTATAATATAATTATTAACTTACGGTCATTGTCATGGATGATTTGAAAGTTCTTGACAGAGGCCTGAGTGACTCTGCCGTGGAAGTTGAGCACATACGACTGTGTGTCATCGTTCCACACAGGCGTCTTGTTGTGAAGTTCAATCACACTCTCTGTGTTTTTGTTCTGCCACCTGGCCAGCAGTGACTCATGGTCCTGTAATGAAGGACAACAGAGAAGCTTCAGTGGTGGTCATCATCAGATCATTTATCTAAGTATCATAACTGGCACAAAAACAGAGAAATTAGGTCAACCGTACATTACGTGGGCGAATGGAAACTCGCTCGTGGTCCATGTTCATTCCTGGAATGATCACACTCATCTTTCGAGGCCCTTTAAATCCTAAAACATTGGTTTCCTGAAAAGACAAATTTACTGTGACCATAATCACCAAACAATCAGCATTAATATCACATTCCAGTTTTTTCATGTTTGGAATAACCCATGGCAGTTAACCTGAACATCCAGAAAAAGAGTAAAGAACATATCTTTATTATATTACAGCACCACTTACTACACTCATTGTAATACCCCAAAAATGTTCTTAAATAACATGCTTGTATTGTTACGGCATAGCATACCAATATACCTTACTGTAGGCCTAATAAATATCAAGATGGCAATATTCCTGCATAGATAATGATGTGATTTCAGCCAGTCTGCGGGTGACTTCCTGAATCCTCTCTATGCTGTTTGTGTGTTTCAGTTTCTTAATGGAACAATATTTTTGCAGGCTAAGAGACGCGTTAACCTGCATCATCTATTTTCAAAGCAAATTAGATTAGACGTCTTTTCTGCTGGCTCCTTGAACATTTCATGTTAAGTTGGTTAGCAATAGAGAAACATCGCCTTTAACCAGGCTTACTCAATTATTTCATTAGAGAGAATGTATTTCAGAGAAAGTGTAAAAAGACAGGATATTTGTGTTCATTTTAGACCTCAAAGGTTGATGTTTCAACAAGCACAATGTTGCATTAACAATTTTATTGAATTTTTTCTTCTCCTACACTGCACTGACTTAAATTCTTATACCACAAGCTTTATATGGATCAATTTAAAGGGGGTAGGTATACATTTCTTATCGCATTTTTTTAACTAGAGTATAAAAGATACAACATGAAGAGTATATAAATTATTTCTTTTTTTTTTTTTTTAATGTATTTTTTGGGCATTTCTTGCCTTTATTGACAGGAGAGAGACAGTGGATAGGCTTGTGAAGGGGGGTGAGAGAGTAGGGGAAGACACTCTGCAAACTGGTCACAGGCAGGATTTGAACCTGGACCGGCAGAAGCATGTACATGGGGTGCCTGGTTGCTAACCACTCCGCCAAACCAGCACCCCATATGAATTAATTCTATATAAATTGAGCAAGTCAATATCGGATTGAATATGAGCAATCAACACTTTGATCATACGATGAGAATTCTGCTATTTGGACTCTGGTTTATTTATTTTTAAGTATGTTTTGAGCCTTTGCTAGCTTTTATGTGATAGTGTAAAGAAACAGTGGATTGGCTTGTGAAAGGGGTGAGGGGGAGCAGGGGGGTCAGGAATATAACCCCGGCCTACAGAAGCTCTTATGAGACATGCTTACCACTGCTAAACCAGCACCCCACTCCAGTGCATTACTTATCGAAGATCTGTACTATAACACATAAATGTGATGAACAAGTCTCAGTATTAGCTTTAGATTTATCTATCAACAATGTTGAGGAGTATTGTGACTCGAAACATTCATTGTGATATTATTACTTTTTTGAGTTGTTAGTGGTATACTTTTTGTCCTGTGTGAGTTGCTGCAATGACTGTGTGAATGCAGTGTTCCCCTTAAAAGTTTGAAGAGAGGGAAAGAGTGAAGTGTAACTGCAACATAGCCTGACATGTCAAATAGACTGTATCACATATCCATGGGATAGACTTCACCATTTAAACCAATCAACAATACACACCCCACTTTAAGAAGGCAAAACCTCTCAAAAATAAAAGCAAATGATTGGACAAACGTTCATGGCTGTAGTTGTGCATTGTCTGTTCTCCTATTGCATTACTCAACCACATTCCTTGCCACCATCTCTTTCTCCTCAGAGGACACTGACTGCCCCAGTCATTTTCAGACAGGGACATACTTTCTTATCCTAAATGCTCTTTACTTACCAAATGTGGGGGTCTATCAAACTAAGGGTGGCTATCAGCTAGAAGAGCTTGAGATTCATTTGAATGCATAAATATGGTGAGAAAGCACAGCCATATTAAATGGGCTATGATCAAATGAAAAATATGAGTTATTATCCCTCTTAATGCAATCAATGTAGGTATTAGTTTATAATAATGACCACTGTGCCATAAAACTGGAATTTCATTATTGTGTAGTCTTGTCATTGAGGATAGCATTTCTGTGAGCCTTTGTGGGTCATTTACATGACTTATAAGATATTTTATTTTCTAATTACTTTCCTATGTGTTTATTGAAAGAGGTAAAGCTCAGGGTTAAAGACAGTTTACAAAACTCACATAGCAAATGGCCGCTAGCTCTTGACGCAAGTTGCTGGCTTCAAGGCTGGTGGTACTCTTTATCGGGTTCAGACCACTGTCATACACAGTGAACTTTGTTCCCATCAGGTTAGACCTGCAAAGAGAAAACAACAAAAGTGTTTTCGTGTTCTTTTGTTAAGACAAAAAGGTATGGTTTACCTTGACATGTTTCGACGTAACTCTGCCGTCTTCTTCAGATGGAGAAAACAACAAACTGAAAGATACTGATTTTGGTTGTTCTTTGTTACTGTAATGGCTTGTTTGAGAGAAGAATGGTGTTTATTTTACTGTGCCTGCATTACTATTAAGTTTACAGATTTAGTGATAAGAAAGAAATATGATGCTCAGAATTCCAATCTAAGTTTTACTTTTATCAAACAGCAAAGGTAAATAGTTGAGTCTACATATGGCCATCTGGCCCCTAATAAACTAATCTTTAAAGATTTAGGAATCTGTTAAACCTTGAGATTTTAAAGCACTGACAGAAGCTAACCAAAACAACACTCATTGTGCTCTTGTACTAAAGACAGCAAGATATGCATTGCCTCATCCAAACTTATATTTGGATCTTACTTCTTTCACATAAAAAGAACAGTGTCCATTCTAACATCATGTCAAGTCACTATGATTGATTAATGTGATTGTTAAGCTCTCATGTTGCCCAGCAGGAAAAGATGGTCTGACTTCTCAGTGGGAGCTTTTACAGATTCAGATCCTGATGGTGAGTCACATCATCGCAGAGGGAGGCGAGTCACCAAAGGCTACTGCTTTGCATCTTATTGACTTCTTAGCCTACATTAAACTGGAAACAGCTTATTACTGATGTCTAGCATGTAAACATAAGAGAGTGGAGGTCACTGAATTCCATTTATTAAACTGTTGAAAGATCTGCCAGGAATTTGAAGGATAGACTGCAACAAATCTCAGCTCACTGTAGTAAATAAACAACATTCAAGATTTAAGTGTGCTGTTTCCTTACTTTTATGTTTGATTGTAACTTAGTCTGGAATACTTTTTATATGGTATAGTTATCCCTCTTGTTGCACAGTGATGCAATAGGAAGTGTTACTTCACTAACAAAAAGTTGCTGGTTTGAATTCCAAGCTGGGCGGGTTCTTCTACACAAAGTTTGAATGTTCTCTATGGTCGCCTTCCACAGACCACAACCATTGGTTAATTAGTCACTCAAAAATGGCTTTTTCTGTGAGCATGGGTGTAAATGGTTGTCTCTCTCTCTCTTTTTGTCAGCTTTGTCATAGGCTGTTAATCCGGCCAGGGTGTATCGCCTCTTATCCAATCCAACCGGGAGGTTCCAGCCTAGCCTTGCAGTGCAGATGGATTTGCCTTAACAATATCTGAAAACAGACTGATCTATCCTGCTACACAAATGGCCAAATCAGCTTCTTTTCAAGCAGGAGCAGGAGTTGGGAGCTACGAGAAAGACGACAAAAGAAAGTGACTGCTTGTACAGAGATTAGCATAGATGCTTAAAGCTTCATTAGCAGTTTGATCAGATCTGGACCACATTTCTTTATCAAATGCAAAACAAATGACAACACTACAAACTTCTCCATAGAAAGGACATCTTCTCCCCACTTCTGACATGTTTTGACATTTGTTCTGTGAAGTAGGGCTATAAAGTCCAAGTCGACAGGTCGACTAATCGGTCGATGCGTGCTCAGTCGACCAAAATTCTGATTGGTCGACCAAATATGTCAATTTATTTTTTCCTCAGCAGTTCCTTTACACTGTGGAAGTAGCACTCGCTTACTACATTATCCAATTAGGCTAAAATGACTTTGATTGGTGGGACAGTTGTCCAAATTACCTGCCAGGCATGCAATTGAAAGGTTCTTCCCAGTGCCAAACCCTTTCTGTGGACTCTTTACCAGATGGACTAGTGAATCAAATTGAACAGTCCATCTGGTGTGACAAGCTAGCACCCGTCCCCCCAAAATTCAAAAGAGATAGGTAGTATAGATTATGGATGGATGGATGGAAACAATTCTATAACCTTATTCTAATTTACAGTGATTATAGTTCGTAGGCTCCTCCATAGTTTTTTCCTCCATAGATTTAGCACTACAGTCTGCAGGGTATTTCAAAGCACCTTCTCAAACACTGGACTGTAAATCTCTGATAAGCCCCACCTAATCCAGACCATGCCTCTCAAGGACCCTGAAGGAGCACTAGATGAAAGGTCACTGTTCATTTGAATTCAGATCCTCATCATTCAGGTGGGATTGTGATTGCAGGGGTTTGAGTGGTGCATCGACCAATGGTTGGATCAGCTCTAAAGATTAAAGGCAGCACAGAGCTATATTTGATTAAACTCACCAGGAGTTTCCATGGAGCTTCTAACGTGGCCTGAAGGCTGTCTGTAAAGATTATGACACTCTTCATTTTATGACGAGGGCTTGTTGGAATTCAAAGGCTCCAGGTTACTTATCATGAAGATTTCTAACATGAAATGTGTTTTAAAATTAAGTGGTGAATAGCACATGACTCATTCACATAAACAATGTGTTTTCAGTCATAGATTTTCATTAACAAACAATTTTACTACATTGCAATGTCATTTAGCAGATGCTTTTGTCCAAAACAACATTTAGAGTTTTCACTTAAGGTACAAACACAAGATAAAGAACCATTGAAGAGGCAGCTGTTAACAGCTTGTACATGATTAACACACAGTTATGTAAATCTATCAAACAACATTTATCATAGGGCACCTCTCCAACAATTGGAAATTGGGTCAAACAGCTAACAAAGGAGAGAAATAAATAAAACGTCAAATGTTAGGAAACATGAAGGGATTTGTGCAAATAATACATAAAAAAAAATTAAGATAAAAAGATGAGGGTTATAGTAATAAGAGTCAAAAATTAATTCAGGCAGTTTAAGTTTGGACAAACATGAGAAAAAAAATCTCAAACAATTAAGATTTTAATTAAAGGACAAACCTCAGGGTACAAAAATAAATAAAAGAATGATCAAATTCTGTGTTACAGGAAAAAAAAAGCCTCGTGTTTAAGATGGTATTAGCTTGGCATTTTAACGTGCGTCAGTTATCATTATCAGGTCGGTTCCTCTAGTAACGTTAATGTAAATGCTTTTTTTATTTACAGCTCTGTCGGACCCATTGTTAAACTGCCCTAAAGTTAAAGTGAGGGCTGCAGTTAATTTATTAAGTTGTGGTTCATTTTAGTTACTGGTTTTAATGTTGAAGAAATTTTTGGAACAACTACAATGTTACAATACAAACAGTTGAATGTTGTTTTGATATATATCTGTCAAATTTTATATATCGAGAAATAAATTTACATTGAAAAAATTTGAGATCTTAATATTAAACAAATTAATATATATTACCCCATAAACACACGCAAAAGTACCGAAAATTGGTACCGTTGAGTACCGATACCGATTTCCAGATACCGGGCATCGGTATGGTATTGGTTCAAATGTGAAAGGTACCCATCCCCAGTTCCAAAGGTGTAAAGAGTATCTCAAATGATAGTTTTGTTTTTTATACTTTTAGGCTAAACATCCAAAAAACAAATATTGAGTTCCAACACTAAATCCCCAGCCTTTAAGTGATCTCTGAGTGAACATACAAACTCTGGCTTTAGCTGCAAAACCACCTGATGTAGAGTTGAACTCACCTCAGCTTACCGATGAAGCTCTCTCCACCTCGGGACAGATCGGTGGGATCGATTGAGATTAGGTAATTTGATGTCTTACTCTTTTTCCTCTTCCTGCCAGCTAACAAAAACACCTGCAGCCAGATGAACCACAAACCAAATTAGTAAAAGAGCTTCAGGAGTACATCTTAGGACAATCCACCTATTTGAGGAACACACTGACTACTATACGTTCTCTTTTTTTCCCATGTTGCACTCACCATGTTCAGTCAACACAAGCATACAACTGTTGTGCTTCATTTAACTATATTCGTAGATACTAGTCAAGAAACATGACATTTAAAAAATCTACATAGTGATGAAATTTGTAAATTAATTGTGTTTACAACTACAGTCTCTCCAATCTCACCTTCTTGCCATCTTCTCTCTCAAGATGTAGGTAGTAGGTGGGGTACATGCCTCTGTCCATGCCCTTCTTGTCTCTGGTGATTCTGCACTTGACTCTGACACCCTGGGGTGCAGGTCGCAGAGAAAACTCCTCAAGATCGTCCACATCCACGGCTGGATCATTGACCGGTGGGGTGGGTGCTGATGCTACCTCCTGTGGGCAAAATAAGAGTGAGACCCCTTGTGAGGCGGAGGAGTGGGGGGTGATGCATTCGAGCTGACTTTCATTAAAACAAAATAATGAGAGAGAAGAGCAAATGTTCTTCTGGGACTGAGAATGAGCACACTGTGTCTAAAATAAGGATGGAGACGGGAGATTAAGCCGACAAAAGGGAGAGACAGAATTGAGAGAAGAGATGGGAGAAATTATGTTTATCAGAAGAACAATGCAGGAGAGTGGTTTGCTGTGAAGAGATTGTGGAGTCTGTAGGAGGATGTGTTTTAAGAAAGGTTTAGATGCTTATCTGACCTGGAGTATTATCACATCCAAAATGAAGAGGAACAAAATCTAAGGATGGTTTAAAAAAAGAATCCAGAATAGCGCCTGATAGAAGAATAGATTATGAAACAGTTTCCACCATATCACCCCTTCGTCAAGGTCAGATTTATAAAGAACAGTGCTCCAAAAGCATTTAAGAAAAATATGTTTTTAGCTTGTTATGCAGCTGCTCTCCTACAAAGAGCCAGCATGAGAGACAAATACTATTTTTGTTCATATTCAGAGCAATGAACTCCTAGGTCCAAGGGTTGGGTCTGTGACAGAAAGACTCCCTTACAAGGATTTGTTGTATTAATACAACAACTGATACAACTACGAATAATGGCAAAATAATTATAATAAAAACTAATATTGCCTCTGCCACAAGGTTATGTATTTGCTGGCGCTGATTAGTTTAACAGGATAACCCAAAACGTTATGACAGCTTGGGGTGGCCCCCACGATCACCTGACTTATCTCTGGCTGATCCCCTGGCAGCACCACCATGCCAACAACGTGCATCCACAGAAGCCTTTAGATTAGCAGTGCCCCAGACTGATCCATATGCTTGTGACCCCACTTTGGATTAGGTTTGGGGGTCAGATCACTGGGTGCCCCCTTCCCACAACGGCAGCTCTCTTGTGCCTGCTGCAACAAGACATTGACACCGAAACCAAATGGCTGTTAGCTTAACAGGCAACTTCAAGAGGGCCCCCTTGTCTTCTGACTTCAGTTAGATCTGGACAAATATGGTTGGTGAACAGTAACCCAGAGCAATGACATGCTCTTCTTATCTCAGAAATGGGATGGAAATCAGCTCCAGTGCTGAGCTGAACACCAACCTCCACTGGTTAATTATCCAGGAGGACTCTGTATTTGCCAGCTGTGCCTGAACTTCCATAGGCCTAGGTAATTAAAATAGAAAGGCATCCAACATTTTATAGTCCCCTGGTGGAGTACTCAGCCCCAGCACAAAGCTGACTGGGAATAAAAGAGCTGACACTGTTAGGTCCAGCAGAGGTAAAGGGCCATCGCCAACCTTTTCCTTATCCAGCATGGCAGACATTCATATTAGGTAGCAGAAAAGGCAGGCTTAGCCCTGGATTTGCTTAACTCTCTTCCATCAGGTTCTCCACTTCTGGGAGGAGAGGAACCGCAAATGGTGTCTCTGCCTGAGGCCCAAGCTCCAGAGTCTGAGAGCCCGAGAAGTCCTTTCTATCAGACCCCTGAAAAGTTGGGGCTTATTTTCTTTAATTTGCTGATCCTCCTCAATAGTCTCCTCAGCCTCGCCATCATCTGAAAACCCCACTATATCAACATTTGCCTCAACTTTTTCATGGTCATCAGTCTCAACACTCTGGGGCAGGATGCAACACAGGAACACCTCCAAGATCTACCACCTTCAGGTGCTCAGACTGCTGGGGTACAGCAGGTGGCACTGTGCTTCACCTACATTTCATCCCTGATTCACTCAGCCGAGCTTTAGGGTTTGTCCTGGCAGAATGAAACCGTTCATTCAGGAGGAGGGATTATCAACAGCTGCAGCAGCATGTTCCGCCCCCAGACAATACACAAACATCACGTCCATGTCCAACATGCAACTGAACTCCACACACAACACAAACTTAGCTTAAAGATGCCATGATGTCAAATCCAGACCTGCCTTTCATGCAGGAGGAGCTTACAAAAGCCACATTTAAATAGTTTAAGACAAGGGCCTCAATCTACTCTGGGTCACTTACAGCCCGCCTCCTTATTGTTTTGCTTGAGACTGCTGTTTTTTGAAAATGTGAAAGTGAAGGAAGCATGGAGATTGCTTCAATCTTTGTGGATCTTAGTTGATCTGCCTGCCTAATATGCAGGAAAATGTAGCTGTTTCAAATAATATAATCTCTAATTTCATTAGTGGTTAAAAAACAAGGACAATGTCAGAGAGAAGAGAGGGAAGGGGAGAGTAATCTTAACTTCTGAGAAGTTTGAAGAAAACATTTTCCTCAAAGCTAAGAGGATAACTGATGATGCTGCAGAGGAAGCTCCTGTATGGTGAGTTTATAAGTTGTGGGGGAGCTGTGAAGAGCGTCACTTCTCCAATAGTGCATTAAGTCATGTTTTATCAGGTCTGATCAATCAAAGTGTGCAGAAGTGTTCTTGATAGTTATGTGATTGCAGCATCTCAGTATCCAACCAACAGAAATGGAACTGTGTTTCTATGCACACATCACACATCTCCTCTCTGCCCCTGCGAGCCCCCTCCCACTGAGAAATTATCATGGGACTGTTATTATTAATCCATTGAAAGATGACTAAATATATGAGTCCTAGAAAAATACACAACTGAAAGCTGTTGTCAGAAAAATGTTTTGTCCTGTAATTATCTCTATTATTATCTCTATTACAAATAAACCCCTTTCTTTAAATAAGTATAGCACCAAAAGATGCTCTGTTTGTCTTATTATCAACGGTTTAGTAAGTGATAGGAGCTGATGCATTCATTTACGATATAAATATACCACGAAATAGATATGTTCATTGTTAGTTATTCTTGATAAAATAAAGCAAAATCAAAGGTATGAATTAGCAGTTAAATTTAAGCTTGTATCCATCACCCTCTGTTTTTTGGTTCTTTTAATGTTTATTTTCTATTATTTGCTTAAGTACACATTTGAGACATTTACAGAGGATAAACCAAAAAGCACAACTTTTAGAAATTAAGTGCCTGCACTTTCAGAATATGAAGTTTGATGAAGGCCTCCAAAACGAGGCGACTGCATGCCCTCAGTCAATTTGGCTTTGAGATCCCTGGTGTAAAGAGGCTGCCTTGAAGTGTTTTGAAGATTAATGCTGTCAGATGAAAAAGGTCAACACATGCAAGCTTTGCACTACATCACTGATTATACAACAGGTAGCACAGAGGATACCTTGACCTTACTGCCATGTTTTCATCTCATGCATTTCCACTCTTAACAAATAATACTTGACTTTTTTCAAACCTTTAAAACAACATAATGAATTTGCCTGAGATTATCGTTGCACCACCTGCAAACAGCCTCATCCGCACAGTTACATACACAGCACAGTGACCTTGAGGTGACATCTGTGTTCCCAGAAATAGTAGAACCCCAGAATAACTCTAAAATGGTTTGAGCCAATGGACAGCAGCACTCAGTTTTTGCCATGTTGGGTCAGAATGGTCTTAAAGTGTACTTTCAGCCCTGAGAGATAAGAAGATTTCTCAACAGGGGTGCAGCCAAACAATAAAAACCAGAACTACCTTTGCTTTGTGAAATTCACGGAGTGCTGCAAAGACAAACAAACATCACAAGGAGGGCGGCTGCATATTAACTATGTACTTCAATCTCACCTTGCATGACTTCTTGCTTGTGGCAGAGCCTGGTCTCGTGTTGCTGTTGAGCTGCGAAGAACTGGAGCTTATTTCATCTTCATCATCCTCTTCTTCGTCAAAATTCATACTGCTGGATATACCTGTACAGATACGAAATCAGAGGAAGACAACATGTCAGTGATTGTACTCTGCAGTTAATCGGAAATATGAAAAGTTGCAAAAAAAAGAAAAAAAAGGCTAAGGCTGTTTGAATCTTCAGTAAAACATTTTTCACAGATTAGAGTTTTGAAATAAAAACAAAGTTGATTTTTTAAGCGGATGCAGTGAAACAGGTGTCAGGACTCAGTGGGGGCTAACAGATTTTCAGAACATTTTTGGGCTGCTTGGAGTTGCTGAAGAGTTTATCTGATGACTGTAGGCAGAGGCAGGCACTACCCGTTGACTCTCAGTGTTTGAGCTAAGCTAATTAGCAAGGGGCATGCTCTGCAGTCTCTTCCTTGTTACATCGCACAAAGCCCAAAGAATGGTGTTCATCCACTTGTCATTGTCTCAGCAAAGTTGTAAGACAGGTAAACAAAAAAACGTTGGCATATCCCTTTAAAAATGGGTCAAACTCATTGTTCCTCTCAATCAATTGGGAAGTTATCTAAGTTTTTTCTAAATCACAAACACACCTTTTTAAGTTGGTTTTAATTTTAGGTTATTTCACAGCCTTATATTACAAGTTGACTTTTCTGTCTTTTCCCTTTATTGTATTTTTCCATTTACACTGTTTTGAGTTTATTTAATAGAAAATAATTAATTCAGTTCAAAGCTTTTCATTCCCATACTTCTTTTTATTTTTCTGATATTATGTGATACATTACTTCATATATTACTTTGGGCTGCATTTTTTATTTATGTACATGACCTAACTGATTTTTTGTTTGCTTGCTTATTTGTGTAAAGTTCAGTTAACACAACGCTGACTTAGGGTCTTTACGTTTTGATGATCACAAGAATGAGATTGCTTGTAAGTCTTTATTGTCCCCAAGGGGCAATTTGGGGGCAGAATAACCAGACATACACACTAGTCATAGGTGCACAAATACAAAACAGTTAAAAGACCAGAGATAAACTATACAAGTACAAGCCACCTACCAGAAACCAGATGCTTTACAGAAACAGAAATTAAAAATCCATAAAAGAGACAAAAAATAAGGTGGAAATGAAACTACAGGTACAAGAGGAGAGATGCAACCTATAATTGTTCATTAAGAGTTGCACTGGCCTTGGTAATACATGTGCACTGAGCTCAGGTACTCTGTACCGCCACCCTGAGCGCAGAGGGTGGAACTCCTGGTGTAAGGTGTGTAATGGGTGAGCAAGAATTAAAAGGGCCTTTCTGACTAAATGCCTGTCATACAGTGTAGACAGACTGAACTGGGGCACCCCTGTAAATTTTAGAGCAGGTGCTCAAAACTCTGCAATTTGGCTCTTCACCTCTCCTTCAGGTTACCAAACCAACAGATAAATGCACAAGTTAACACTGATTCAATAAGGAATTTATAAAACAAAGCAATAACAGTTTATACCATTGCAGATACAAGCAGTTGAAATGTTACGACTTAGGCCTTCGAGATAGGGCAAGGTGCTCAGCAGTTCATTCAAAGTAGAGCTGCCGCTTCTTGATTTGATAAAAGTCAGTTAAAGTGGTTTGGGCATCTCCTGCTAACCTTCCTGTGAAATTTTGTAGGCAAGCCCAACTGGAAGGAGACCCCAGGGCATACCTGGAACTCACTGGAGGGATTACATACTTTCTATCCTGGAATTGCCTTGGAATGCCCCAGAAGGAACTTGAAAATGTGGCAGGGGAGTGGAAAGTCTGGGCTGACTTGCGTGGCTTGCTGCCACTGTGATCCAGCCCTGAGTAAGCAGTAGAAGATGGTAGACGGATGAGTTATGGTAATATATACTCGGTAAAGACTTTATCATTTTATGATTAACATTGAACGAAAAAGTTGTTATTATGTCCTTTGAGCTCTAAACTCATTTGTTTAAATAGTTATACTTTAACTTTATTTGCCACTCCCTCATGTTTACAACATTTACAGCATGTTAGCATATTTGTGGGCATGTTTGTAAAGAACCACTTTCTTGCTCACTACACAGCAAACTATGATGTCTTTGTTATGTAAAGATAATAAATAAGTGCACATTTATAACCTTGTTAATCATACTTTGAGAAACAGAAAATAAAGTGCCATGAAAATCTGTCAGCCTCCTTCATTAAGGTCTTCATTAAATCATTCACACGCTGGGTCCAAAAATGGCTTTTCTATTTGCATCTCTAACATGACTCAGTGTGTTTCACAACCTGCCAACACACACCAGCACTGGACCAGAATGCTGTGGGTGTAAAGATGGAATTGTGGTTGTGCTTGCAGTTGCACAGAAAGAAGAATCTTTCCTTTATGTTGACAGTACCTTTCTTTAGCATGGTGACTCGCAGATCCTGCTTGCTCTGCGACTGAGTGCAGCTCATGACAGGCTCTGCCTCACCCTCCTCTGTGGTGCTGTGACCCACTGTCAGGATCTGAATCTGACCGTCATCCTGCAAGGACGCCAGGCCATCGATCGCTGCAGAGGCACAATCACACAAAAATGACCTCTGTCAGAAAACAAGCCTTACTACTGCTACTGATAAAGTCACATGTTAATACACAGTAAAAACAAAGGAGGTATGTGGTCTTCTCTGAAAATATGTGAGAGCATTTCCACATGTACTCTCCATCTGTATGTGGGTGTGTTCAGTGATATACAGTGAATAAGCAACAAACGAGGAATGTAGTCTTAAGTAGCAATATGAGAAAGCATCTCCACATCTCTCTTCCGTCTATATGTAGGTGTCTCTGTCTCTTGCCTTATGTTTTAAGTAATAGTGTCTATGTACCATTCAATTAGCCCCCACTGAGGGGAGTACATAATGTTCAGACTGCTCAAGACACTCAAGCTCAGTTAGCTGCTATTTCAAAGCAACGGGCAGCTTTTATAAAAACCCTTGTCTATGTTTAAAATAGCAGAAATGCACAACCTGAATACCGAGAAGGACAAGAGAGAACACTGTCTCTTGTCCTTACTCAATATTTGTACCTGTCTGTAAAAGCCCTGGATCACGTCATGCATCACATATTTCAGTAAGGAAGAGTGTGCCGTGACTGGAGTTCAGGACATCTGAAAGCAAAGACTGTGAGCAGACTCATATTTGGTTGTGCATGTCTGATGCCAGATTAATGTCATATAAAGTGTTAATTTAGCTGACAAGTGTGTCACCTAGAGTGTGAGAGCTGTTTCACTTCAAGGTCAGGAAGGCGTTTCTGTCAAAATTGCGCCTGTGATCCAATCAACATGGACTGTCTGTGAGAAGAGGCAGCCTCTAAACCTTAACTGACATGTAAGTGTGACAGACTCTGATGAAAACCTCCTGTAGAGTCAAAGTCACAAGCCCGCAAGTCTCTATAGTTTGTTGCCAGTGTTCATACAGGCCTGAATATGTTTCCTTAAAGGCAGGTATGTAGAATGTACCATGTAAGGGTATTTTTTATTTTATCAGGTGTCAGTAGGTTAATGCAGTAATACATTTATTTCTCTCTAATGTGTTACTTCATGTCACTTCTGACATAGGCAGGAATCAAATCCGGGCTGGAAGAAGCAAGCAGGACATACCTGGTTGCTTATCACTCCTACAAACCAACACCCATCACATTTGTAATTATGCATGTCACTATCATAATGACACAAAGCAAATCTATCCAAGGGTGTCATTAAAGTAACCTGGCCCTTATTAAAGACCATATGCACAATCTTGTTAAGTAAGTCTTTTCCATTATTGTTGAAATTCATTGTAACTGTGAAACAAGATACACTTAGTTTTAACAGAGAGTGGGAAGACATGCAAGGCATTCAGAAATACTTATGGTGATATTGACTGATAAGTTAGTTGATTTTAATCATAAACACATTCTTTCCAACTACAATTACAGAAGTTATTGTCAAAAAGAGGTGTATTAAAAGAAAAGGAAGTGTTTGTACAAATTAATGCCAAAATATGTATTAAATCTAATTTAAAGTCTCACTTACTTGAAAAGTCTTGAAGATGAAGCATTTAAACTATTTTTAAATAACACACAGCAAGAGTAGAACTTCCAATTAATTAATACAAATATATCTTGTTTTAACACAGTCAACAAACAAAATGTTCATGTGATGAGGGCAGTTGCAGCAGTAGTTATATCTGTAAACACAATCAAAAGAAGCTGTTAACCTTGGTGGGGACGTCTTGGTTCAGTTCTGACCTGCAGCTCCTTTCTTGCATGTTATGTTTTTTCAAGTAAGATTTTATTCAAGCAAATACTATTATCAGTTCTGCTTATGAACCCAGCCCTTCATTCTTTACTAACTGATTGGCTTTTTGTGTTTTATGTGTCAACAATCTCAAATACATGGCATTCTTGCTATTTGATGCCATGCTGCATGGACAAATGTTAACACAGCCATGATTACTTCCTTGGATCACCTTACGCTGATTAAAGTTTTGCTTCTTCTCCAAAAGCTTCCCTTGGCTCTGTTCTTTAGTACAAAACTGAAGAACCAGATCCAGACCAGTTGCCACTTGATCAGCTTTGGATAGCCATGATCCGGATGACTGAGGACCTACAACCTTGATCAGAGTCCTCATATTAGTTCGATCCTGTTCTCGTTTTATATCCCTTTTTCCAAACCCTCTCTTTTCCCAGTTTCATTTGCTGCCCACCATCCAACCACATCAAATAAGAAGCCTTAAAGTGACTTGAAAAATAAAACATATCCCACAGGCAGATAAATTTAACAGTTACATTCAAGGCAATGCAGGCTTCATTCGTTTCATGTCTTTAAATGTGTTTGTCTTTGGACTTGTTAGTTGAGTGTGGCTTATTCACAATAGGACATTTTATCTGGATATCAAGCATTCCTAAAATATAAATAAACAGTAGGTTTAATTCAGTAGGTTCTTTAACTCAAACAATGGGTCGATTAAACAGGCTATACAGATTTATGGATGTAGCTGATATTTTTAGTCAGTATATGTTGCCTTAGTGAAATAGCTCTCCTGAAAGTGTGTGTTCACACTTGAGAGAATCAGAGAGTGACAGAGAGGGAATGAGACGGGTCCATCAGTAGTGAGCTAAACGCTACTGACCTGATTTATTTTTACCCCAGTGGATTCCTGCTACCTTTTTGTTTGTTTTTTCTGGGACAAAGTCAAACCAGAGATGAGTTTGAACAGCATTGTTCTCAGATGAGAAATATTGTTTATGTGTGTGGGTTATTTGTATTTAATAAAAGTCATGTTTCTTTCTTTGTCAGATTGATTCTTTACAGATTTTTCACAATGAATATTTTGCAAATGTATCAAGTACAAAACTGCATCTATCTCTGTCCACAATGACTTGCTGTAAATGTTTAGAGAAAAGAAGCTAAGCATAACAGCGAAAGCACCGAAGATAGTACATGCAGCACTCCCACAGTCAGCTTTCCTCCTTCAGCTAATGAGGAATTTGTGTCTGTGGTTGTTGTGTGTCTGCAGCCTGACAGCACTCAGGCTGTCATACATCATGACAAACAGCCCAGCTCTGACAAGTGTGGTACCACAGCAGTGGCTAAGAGGGCAGCTTGACTGGCTGTGTTCGTTACCAGATGTGGGCTTGAGAACTCAGCGGGGGAACCATTATCTGAGAGATACAGAAAGGGCTGCACTGGCTGTTTCAGCTACTCGATTCTGCCTCTTCTTTATCATACAGAGAAGTGCTTTTTTTGTGGAAATGTACAAGAAATTATTATGAATAAAACTGTTAAATGATTATCTAAATGTGTCCATTTAGTTGTCTTAATACTGACCTTTGTGTTTCCCTTTCCTCTCTTTCTTGTCGCTGCCCGTCTGTGGAGTGCTGCTGGCTGAGGCTTTGCCCTTCTTGGTCGAGCGTGGCAGCTGTGTGTCTGCTGTGACCTTCACCTCGTCCTGTTCAGCTTCTTGCACTAAATGTAGACAAAAAACAAACAGCATGCAGGTTAAGCAGAGGCAGACAAACAGAAAAATAAAGAGGGAAATGGGTGAAAAGGTTATAAATCCCTTTCTCTCACTCAGAGTATGACTAGTGAAGAGAGAATGTTTTGTCCATCTATTTTCTATACTCTCTCAGCAGGACATGACGACAATTCATGGCTAGGAGCCCAGAAACTGGCCGTCAGAACTGGGGATTAGATGGCTGCTCCTGGCTCTGTGTAGATAAAAAGACTTCATCAATCCCGACACCAATCCAGCTCTCTAGTGTGCAGATTTAAAGCCCAGCCTCAGCTCCTGACATAGATCCTCCATTACATTGCAGTGGTTCTGCTCTGCAGTTGGTTTTATATTATTCAGATTCTAAATAATGTTTATATTTCCACAAACTCAGGCGAATCATCTAAGATGAGATTTTACATGCCAAATTATGAAACTAGTACAACTCTAAAATGTGTCAAATATGCAATAGCACAGAATTTGTAACAACTGCTAATTTAGATCTGATGAGATAAACATCATGTTAAGATGTTTAAGGTCTTTTCAGAGTGGTATCTTGTTGTTTACTGCAGTGATCCTGAGGGCCAACTGTACAAATCAATCATATCTTGTTGCAAAAAAAAAATCACTATACACACGAAACATACAAAACAAATACAAAATATATAATCTTATAATGCAATTGTATTTTTAAAAAATGTAAAAACTTTTAATAAAAGGTGATATCTACTTCATATACTTTGCTCTTTTATTTCAGTCCTAATAGTTCTTGTTACAAAATAAATTAGAGAAGGTCATTAAGATGCAATTCTGCAAATGGTTCAGGACTTACATACATTAGAGTTGTAAGAAAATTATATATATTTGCAAAGGTTAAATAGCTTTTATAAAGTGTGAGATGCCTCTTGCGATGGAAGAGTTTTTTGTTTTCTTGTTTTTTGCAAGGGTGAAACACTCTAGTTTAAAGTTCCTTGTTTTGCATAGGTGAAATACTTTTGCATAAAGTTTCATATTCTCCGAAAATGTAAATATCTTCTATAGATGGAATTTTTTTCTTTACATGAACATTTGATGTTTCATGAAACACTGCCTTGTTTTTGAAAATTTTTATTGCATGACATAGTATTGCTGTTCCCCAATCTCTTTATGTTTAATTAGGCCTTCAATCGATTTTCAACAATTTTTTAATATTATGCTTTTTGTTATAGTGTTTATTGTTTTTTTGTTATCATGCTCCAAAAACAGTTATGTTGAATTTTGTGCAGTGTAACATATTTCCATTGTTTGTTTGTTTTTTGCAGTCATAAAATACTTGTTAAGTTGCCTTCGAGGGTCAATATAATGTGCCATACTTAAAAAACAAAATACTTTTTGCTAATGAAGAAATTACCTCATAGAACCCAGACCACATAGTTCATGTATAAAAGGCAGATTACTCAAACTAGAACCAATAATGGCCAGGAGAAGTACCAGTCTGACTCACCGTGGTAGATGGTACTGCTGTTGCTGCTGAGGTATGACTCCACAAGCGGTGCCTGCTCCTCGCTCTGTTTGGTGCGGCGTGTGCGTGATCTCCCATCAACATTGGACTGCACCATCAGAGGCTCCTGTCTCTTCTTCTTCTGCTTCTGTTCAAGAAGCGCCCGCTGTTTTGTTTGTGGTCATAAAAAGACATGCTCAGGTCAATAGATGGACAAAAAAGTACATTTGTAAAGTGAAACTATGCCACTGTATACAATTACTCTTTCTGCTTTTTGATAGCCGTTATTAGCATCACAAAGTTCTATAGCAAAATTTTAATTATTTGACTAAGTTGTAATCAAGTGCAAGTAAAAGTAGAACCGTGGATCTACCTGTGAAAGAAAAGTGCTTCATTTAAAGTTCATTCAATGGACCACATAATATCAGTTCATTTTCTGTGCTGTACAACATGAACAACATAAAATGAAGTGTAACTCCATGAGTTACATGTAAAATGTGGTCAATAATTAGACTTTAATCAGTATCAAACAAAAATGCTTTGTGATCATTTTTGGGCTTTTTACTTTGAACGTTTAAGAGCATTTGAGCCGCAGCCAGGCTCTAAAACCAATCTCAATCAACCTCTATTTTCATAAAAAATAAATAAATAAAGACACAAATCAGCATAAGTCAGATGAATGCACTTTTTTGTTGGCAGTGGTCTGACATTACAGAGACATTTACAAATGCTTGAATCAGACAGATCAATGTAAGGTTTGAGACGGGCTTTTTTAAATTGGACTTTGGTATATCCATCTTTTAGGTCTAGCTCCCTCTAGGCTTGTTGTTACTTTAAATGAATGATTTTTATTGTCTTTTTGACAAAGTGCTCTGACAGTATGTAAATGTTATGAAGTCCATTATGTTCTACACAAATGATTTTAAAATAACAACAGTAAATTACTTAAAACAATGCAGTTCCTCTTCCAAAAAGCCACACAATTATTGAAAGCTGAGTAAAAATATATTTACTTTCAACTCCTGGCTTGCATCAAATATTAAATGGGCATTGACTTTACCAAAAAAACAAGGAAAACCCTAAGTTTGAACATGATACACTCCCTTTGTATTATTTTCAATTCAACATTGTTTCATGTTTGTTTTTTATCATTGTATTCCTTTTTTTAATTTATAGGTTACTCTACACCCCCCACTCCCTTCTTCCTAAACACATGTAGTTATGCTAGAGGGAATAAAAAAAAATAAAAATTGTGACTGAGTCTACAAAGGAAAACGTTGATAACCAAGCCAAATAACAACCTTCACATGTACAGAAGTGTTAAAACGCTACAGTGCTACAATTTCATTTAGCAGATATGTTCGTCCAAAGTGTTGTACATCTGAGAGGAAATGCAACAGAAGCAAGAATCTAGACCGAAGGGAACAACATAAGGAAATGCAGCAAAGTGTTTAAAGTCTGGTCTCAGGTCTGGCCATGTAGTGCTTGAGGCAGTGCCTTTTTTGCCTCACAACAGACAGAAAATCTTATTAAGCTTGTCTCTAATTTCCCTAGCTGTATTAATAAAGTATCTATCTATCTATCTATCTATCTATCTATCTATCTATCTATCTATCTATCTATCTATCTATCTATCTATCTATCTATCTATCTATCTATCTATCTATCTATCTATCTATCTATCTATCTATCTATCTATCTATCTATCTATCTATCCAACTATCTATCTACACTGCCTGGCGACAAAAAAACAAAGTTGCCACCTGGGTTTAACTAAGCAAATAGGTACTAGCCTCCTATTGGATAATTACTGCATGGGATATCATCTTTCAGCTGGCAACAACCTATAAACCCCAGCCGATGCAATGAGTAGCTTCTCATTTCTTAATCAACCATGTCCAAAGACACATCCTGTGGTCATGGAAAAGATGTCAGTCTGTTTAAGAAGAGTCAAATCAGTGGCATTCATTAAGCAGTGAAAATATACGGATTGCAGAAACTACTAAAATTGAGTTAAGAACTGTCCAACACATTATTAAAAACTGGAAGGATAGTGGGAAACCATTGTCCTTGAGGAAGAAATGTGGTTAGAGAAAAATCCTGAATGGTCATGGTTTGCGATCATTTCAACATTTCATTTGAGCAGATCAACAGTAGAACTCAGGGGTACGTGTAATAGTGAAGGTAAAAGCATTTTCACATGCACAATGTGAAGGGATCTCAAGGGACTGGGACTGAACAGCTGTGTATCCTTAAGAAAACCACTAATCAGTAAGGCTTACTGGAAAAAAAGGCTTCTATTTGCTATGGAGCATAAAGACTGGACTCTGGAGGACTGGAAGGTCATGTGATCTGATGAGTCCAGATTTACCCTGTTCCAGAGTGATGGGTGCATCAGAGTAAGAAGAGAGACAGGTGAAGTGATGCACCCATTATGTCTAGTGCCTACTGTACAAGCCTGTAAGCCTGTAATGAAAGCTAAAGGCAGTACATGAAAAATTAGAGTGTGTGAGGTGTTTGTTTTGGTGGGGACCTTTTTTTTGGCCAGGCAGTGTATCTATCTGTCAATCAGTCTGTCTGTAAGTCTGTCTGTTGCCCTAATATTATCATCATTATTACTGCCTGAGGGCGAGTTGTTCACAAAAAGTGGGTCTTAAACCTTCTAACTCATTAAACCACTCCGGACTACTACAGCAAAGAGTCAAATTCAGTGCACAAGTGTTCCTTAAATAGTTAAGCCTTCAACTTTCTGTTAAAGTAGTTAAGGATTCTGCTTATGAAATGGAGTTTGGTAGTTGTTTCCACCTCTTGAGAATGAACAACTGGGGAGTAGAGTCTAGCTTTTGATTTTGAGCCATGCTGAGATTGGAGCACCAGGCACCTTTCACTGGCAGAACGCAGCAGGCGAGTTTGAGTGTAGACCTGGATGAGGGATTCCTGTTATTCAGGAGCCATTCTTGTATTTAGTTTTTTTGCAAATCCAGGTTTGGAGCTTTGATTTTAATCCAAGCTGCAACTGGAAGTTAATGAGGAGAGGTGAACAGTAGAGTGACAAGTTCTGTACTGGACTGACCTGCTGCTGCATTCTGTATCATCTGCAGAGGGTTAAATGTGCATGCAGGGAGGCGTACCGTGTGCGTATTTAACTTAAACCGAGAGTCACCCTATATGTTAACTATGAGAGGATTTAAGAAAACATTATACTCCAATATGACCTAAATACTTCATAAAATCCAGCTTTTCTTTGTTAATAATGCCCTCTCTACAGAATCTGTATGCATTAAAGACATCAGAGATTTTCTTGCATGCCATAATACAGCAGGGTCAAGGTCTGAGGGGAATCTGTTCAGCCAGGAAAATAATCTGAACATTTGAAAGGGAGTGCTGCTCAGACTGCTTTGACTTGAGTCCAGATATAGATATCCAACTGGACTTACTGTCAGCTATATGCACCTCTTCAAACCAGAGCTCATCAAATATTGAAAGTTTCTATTAGTGGAGGATTCAACTTGCAGAGCATTGACACTCCAGGGTTTGGCTTATAGAGCTGAGGTCTTTGTCAGGTAATGTAATTATGCAGGCTGTGGATTTGAGGGTTACAGCACAGAAGGTGCACTTTACTTGACTTTTGGGTGCACAGATTCAGAAAAGAGAGTATCTCGCTTTGATTACTTCAGACCATTAAGAAATATTTCCTTGCTTCAAGAACAGAAATCTGTAACCAGGTGAGTGGAAAGCAGACAGTTACATAAATATATTTATGCTTTAAGCCAGATTAACCATCTATCCAAATGTTTCATTTTGTTCAACACATAAAGCAATCAATAATCTGTTCTTAATTTTGTAACATGCATGTGCCAGCAGCAAAGCTAAGAGGACATAATATAGTCCTTTAAAGCCTGGTTGACAACATCTACTTTCAAGTGGATCAGACTATCTGTAAGACCTTCACACTGACAGATCAGGGAGACACTGCAGTGTGTTTGATCCAGCTAGCACAACACAACAACAGAGCATGAACTCTCATGCTGCACGTTTAATATTCAGGTCAGATACAGAGCAGCTAAATAACAGAAGCTTTAGAAAGCTTTCTGTGTAATAAAAATTAAAATGGTTGAACCGCAGCCGGGTGTTTGTTTGTCTGGCTTTAGTGCTGCTGACAACAAACAGTAACAGCAGCAGTCAGATTGGTTTACAGCATGTGAAGCTGCCAACTTCTGCTGTACTGAGGATCTTGTAGTCTCTAAATTAACACTACCATACAACGACTGAAGATTTTAAAAACAAATAAAATTGGAAGTAAAAACAATTAACTTTTAATGACCATGTGACCAGGCTTTTAGGGAAAATTTAAAAAAAAACTAGAGAATTTGCATTTCCATGCAGGAAATGCGCTGAAATGCTGAGTGTGACTGCTGAAACTGTGAAATGAAATTGCTAAAAGTAATGCAACGAAAGTTGAAAATGTGACATGAATAGTTGTAAGCAGTAAATCAGGGCTGAAAATGTGTGAAATGTGCAATAAAAATGTTTGCAGAAAATTATAGATACTGGAGTTCAGGTCCACAGGTCACGTGACCACGCTCTAACTTCAAAGAAATGTGCAAAAGTTGATGCTGCTTCAACAGTCATATCTCAGAAACTGTAGCAGATAGTGAAAAGTGCACCAAAAACTGTTTGCAGTTGTGAAAGAAAGCAGAAAATGAATGACTGTTTTGTAACATGGTTAAATGTGTTGATATCTGTAGATGTACCTAATAAAGTGGCCAGTCAGTGTAATACGTCCAAAATAAGGCTGAGAGTGTTAAGACAAGCATGATGACGCTATTGTAATGAAGAATCTGTACTAGATGGAAAGAAAAATCCATCTGCCTCAACCAGGATTTGAACCTGGGTTTCTCGCTCCCAGTCCGCTGCTCTGGCCTTTCAACCACGAGGTTATATGTGCTGACTCATGGAAAGCACGGTACTTATGCTCTTTGTCTCATATAGCACTGTAATAACGCTCGGTACTTCCGGGTAAACGAACGGTCGCTGTGCGAAAACCGTGGTAGATATCAGAAAAGGGATTGCACTGTGAGCATCCCAAGAACATGCTGAAGCCATGGGTATAAGTTTCATGTCCATAAAGTAGAAAATATTGACATAGTGGCGAGTTAAAGATGGGCTCCAAAGTGAAGCATTCGACTGTCCCAAGGTAAAGAATTGCATTACCGCAGATAGAAGATTTTGCAGCATACCGCAAAAGCTGAAGCTCACTGAGACAAAACGATGTCAGATTAAGCTTTGAAGCGGATTTCACGTGTAAGAGGAGAAGTGAGTCGACGTTTTGATGCATAAATCATGTCTGTGGAGGACGTTTTGACGAAGTTATGACAAGATAATATATTTATATACTTTTTTATATGTATATATAATTTTGCTATCTTGTATTACGCTACTCTGCTCTTTATGTTGTTATGAATCTGAGGATCCCATCGAAAACGAGATAACTTATCTCAAGGGGTTATTCCTCGCAATAAAGAACTGTTAAATATAAATATATAAATAAATAATTCTGCTGAAGTTTTTGTGTGTGTAAAGGAGGGCTACGGTGTAATCTGTCACGTGACAGGCAGTCAGTCCAGAGCAAACCGCAAAACTTGGTGTTGCTCAAAAATTCATATTTAAAAAACCATAGACGCCAGCAAAAAGCTGAAGATATGTAAAAATGGCTGAGAAGTCAGTGCAGCTTTTAAAGCACGAATGACGTCTGTAGGTGCAAGCATGCCCAATCTATGGAGCTTCAAAGTTGCCAAAGTTTTCAGCAGACCTGCGGAAATGTCCCATTGATTTCAATGTAAAAATACATGCAGAAATGATTTTTTACTGTAAAAAGTACAACTGTTAAACCTGTGAAAAATACAAGCGCACTTCTCATGAACATGCTGCATATGTCAATTTTTTTCTGTGAAAATCTGTGCAAATTTGAAGCCTGTGAAAGGTGCCAAAATCTTGAGGAATAAGAAGAAGAAGAGAAAGAACAAAATGGAGTTCAGGGAGAACAATATGTTGAAATGCTGACTCAGCATTTCAACATAATAATGTGGCCCTTTAGCACATAATGTCTTGATTTCCAAAAATGAAGTCAATAAGTTGAACTGCTGCTGTCATAAATATGATGACCAGTTTCAACCAGTGGCGGCTGCTGGTCAATCAAGGAGGGGAAGCTCATTTTTTCCGGCCTACATCATAAATTTGTTTATTTATTTAAATGTAAATTCTACCCTCCGTTCCTTTTCAAGAAAATGATCTGTGACCCTATCGTACCAACAAGGTGTCTTTTCCAGGGATTTTACCAGTGTTCTCTCAATGGCTAGCAGAGCTAGACTGCTTAAACGGCCTTGGCCCATTGTGTTGTGGGTGGAAGACTTGTACTGCTTTAAACAGGAGAAGCTCCTCTCTAGAACAACTGAATGTAAAACTTAAAAGATGCTCCCGTGGAGGGTTTTACTTCAAGATCGCTGATTGGCTCATTTCACTGTCAATCAAAAAGGGATTTGGCCTCAGACAGATCATCCAATCATCATGCAGAAGCCGAGCGTCCAGGCCAGCCCACTGCCTCATAGACCCCCAGAGACGCTGAGCGTCCGACGGGCGGGACAAAGCCCAGCGTTTATCCAATGACAGTCCAGTTTCCACAGTGGAACAACCCACTCTTCGCTTCCCCATCGAAGTCAGAAGATGCTCAGCGTCCGACTGTGTTAAAGCGCTGAGACGCTGCGGGGATGAATGAGAAGGAAGTCGCGCCAGTTACCTGTGATAAGTAGCTGATTCTGGACAATAGATGAAGGTATTCTAGCGCATATTTAGTCAATGAAATGTACACACAGCAGTACATATCACCACTTTTTTGGGGGACATTTTAGGGGAAGCTGAGCTTCCCTTGCAGTCTTTGAGCAATCACTACTGGTTTCAACATAACATATGACACAATAAATTAGCTCATTCATTCATTTGGTTTGGTGCAAAATGTTGGTGCTGAAACTACACTCATTCACGTTAAAAAAAACTTTACCCCAACAATAATGATAGTATCATTATTTATCACACCTGCTAGCTATGAATGTGTGAGCCTCCCAGACACCAAAGATTTACTTAATAATATGCATACAGATTTGTTTTAAAAGTCTTTGTGCCTGATCTTTTTTTTAAAACGTGAAAAAGTAAAAGGTGACTACTTTTTGTAGTCAGAATATGCCAGGGACTGGAAACAGATTTTAGCAAAAGTATGCTTTTTACAGTATTCATTGCCATAAACTTAAAATAAGTGGCACAGTGGATCAAATCACACAGCAACCACCAAGACTGAAGATAGAAGCCAGTGCAGAAGTGCCAAAAATTTGAAAGACAACTTCGGTTTAGTTTTCAAAATATATTCAAAGGCTCTCACTGAACAAGGAGTGATTTTGTAACATTATATTGATTATATTACATTGAGGATTAAGAAAAGTGGGGTCATGATTGATACGGCTACAAGTTCAGACAGTGAACCTATTGATCGGATGGCCTAAAGTCAATAGGGCCTCAGTCTGTGAGTGGACTAAACTTAAATTCAATTAAGAGGACACTGACAGTACAGCTGCATCCAAGGATTAGCCACAACAGTCGAAAGCCTCTTTAAATAACTGAACCGCTGTCACATGGCTTTGTCCAATTCTTTCTACAGTCAATGAAAAAAACACACGTTGAGTGCATATAGTTGTGATTTTCTGCTAATTTCACCAAGAGACACAACTCTAGCACGTAGTCTGCAGCATGGTATGCCAGCACTATGGACCTGTCAACAGTAAGACAAAAATGTTTTCATTTTCAAAACATTTTCTGCAAACAAAGGATAATTTCACATGTAAACAATAACAGTGTAGTCATATACATGCCAGGCCAGTATGTGGCATTGTACACTGCTGCAGACACACACCATGCTAGAGAAATACATGGAGAATGGGCATAAAGTATGAACACTGTAAACAAACAAAACAAGATGTGGCGTATACTGTTTTCCATGTCCACTCGTTGCTGACAGTGGTAGGAGAAGAGCAATAGATTTTGCTGTAAAAGGCATAACATTCTCAGAAGCTTCTGCAACATGGATGTGACACATTGTTCCTACTGCTGATGTGGATTATGGGAGAGGCGGGTTTCTGAGACCACTGTTTCTGAATATGTGCGTATTTGTTGTACACATGGAAATACAAGGGCAGCATTTTGAGATTTATTCACTCTGGGACCCATTTTCAGAAATGTGCTTTTTCAGGCTCCCATAATGGCAGCTTCTTGTGGGCAAAACAGCTACACAATAAAAACCTCTTGAAGGCACTCCCTAACAGATCTCCACGTAGATGGCAACTTAGTATTGCAGCAGCAGAAGAGGCACAGAAGAAGAAGTAAAATCTGAACTGTTTAATAACTCCATAAACACATTCATTACTACTACATTCTATCTCTCTACATCTATGATTAGGTTTATGAAATAAGATTCTTCTTTTTTATCCAAAATATCTTAGAAAGGTGATAAGAAGAGAGATTTACAAACACAGAAAATATCAATGACAGCATTAACTTTGACCTCATATTGTATTAAAAAGAATTCAGGAAGCTTATACTTTTTCTAGAATCAGTAAAATAACTTACGGATGCTGATAGAAGAAGACAGTCTGTGCAACATCATTTTTAGAACTTTTTTTTCTTAAATTTCCTGAAACACGCTGAAGTATTCATTAGGTTTTTACCATCTGTACGTACTCATCTTCCTCATATTACTGACTGGTCCTCAGTCTATCTGATCTGTGTGAGTACTGTCTTATTAGAGGCCTAGTCAGATGATAGGTACACGATTCAGTAAGTGAGACATAAAGCAGACACAAATGAAAGGACTCACCTGTCTGTCCAGTTTCTGCTGTCGCAAGTTGGTGCCCTCGTCATCTAAAGTGCTGCAGACAAAAAGGAAAGAAAGAGGGGAATATGAAAAGCAGTCAGCTTACAAATAAAACAGAGACCTCTTTCACTTGTTGCTGTGAAATTGCAGCAGAAGGTTCTGCTCTTACATCACTTCCTTGTTGATCTACTGTCAACGCTATGTACAGAAATATTCAGGATTGTTTGGGACTTGAGAAAATGATTATTTGTTTGTGCTGCAAGAAGTCTTATTTACACATCATTGCCTTTATTATTCTTCATGCCGCACACTCAGAATGCTTCTAGTCATTAACTCTGTGGAAAAGGTCAAACAAAACCAAATACTTCATGGAAAACATTTAAGATACTTGGTCAGCTCAAATGAACCGACTGATAAAACTCCTAACAGCATGGGCTTGCTAATTTTACCATGGACGAGGAATACAAAACAAATGTATTTTTATTAACTGATAAAACTTTGATGGACAGACGAATGGCACTTTACAGAGTAGTGTAAGGGCCAGGAAGAAATAAGAAGAGCTTGAAGGCACTGTATGTCTGTATAATACAGTTCCGTGCTGCGTGGAACTGTATTATGCAGTTAAATGTATAAATAACATTGGAGGGGGTTCAAAATAAATGCGAGTCTATTAGGGATGGGATGAAATATCGTTTGGCAATATATTGCAATACAGTACGTGACGAAATGCATTGAGTTTGAAAAAAATGGATCGCGAAATAAAGACGTCACGTCCGGTAATAGCGCATGTGACCAGAAGTGACGACAACAAACATTAGCACCAACTACTTTGCCTCAAAAAGCCGAATGATGGAGTCAAATGAGGTCGAAACTGAGGACGCTCCGCCTGGATACAAGTCATCTGTCTGGCAGTATTTTGGCTTTCTCATTAAAAGAGACGAAGACGGCGAAAACAAGCCTACCGCTCGTTTGCATACACTCTCTCTAACCTCTCTAGGGTTAGAGAGAGCATTATTGTTTGTGTTTGGCCTGTTAGGCCTTGTGTTATCCTGTGTGCAACTCAAACAAAAACAAATAAGTTGTAATTACACAGTTATATTTTTTCTTTTTACTTTTTTGATATTGTATCGTGACATATCATATCGTGACCCGGGTATATCGAGGTGCAGCATATCGTGAGTTTAAATGTATCGTCCCATCCCTAAAGTCAATGATGTAAGGACGTTGTCTAGCAAATGAAAAAAAATGTTGGCAATCTATGGAGGCTCCAGGTCAAATATATACTTTCCAGTATTTTCAGCCATGTAGTGCAGTTTTTTTATCTTAGAAATTGTGTATTTGTGGACCCATGGTGACACACTGATAATCTGTATTTTTTGACCCATTTTCGTGATAAAAGAAGTAATAGTGATGTTGCTCCGCCTCTTTTTTGGCCCTGGACCCATTCACATGGAGACGGTTTCACCAGAAACAGGAAGGGTTTTTTTTCGTTTCCAAAAGCAATCGTTCACATGGAGATGCGATAACGACTGAAAAAGCTGTAGCATGCATGCCAGTCCAGTAAATTGCATTGTAAGTTTGCAGACAAACAGCGATGTTAAAACACATGTACAAAGAAGAAGAAAAAGTTTTCACAACTACAATGGTGAGTGTATGCATAAAGACGCAGAAGTTTCTTGTCTGGACAACAAATCTGTCTGGATAGTTTTGTCTGAATAACAATCCGAACACGGTAAGCAGCACACATGTTGCTCGGTAGACGGCCGGAGCTGTTGTTGTTCCTGGTATGTGCCCAGCGATCATGTGAAAGAGTACTGCGCATGCTGTGTCGTCAGTGTTTCACCCTGAAACAAATCCGTTTTCAAAACTTTCCACTCTGGACCCTGGTTTCAAAAGTTTGTGGATTCAGGCACTTCAGGCACCGTTCTCATGTGAATGTGACAACTTCTTGTCAGACTAGTGACCAATTGCATTGCCCAGTTTTGCTTTCACTTGTTTTCTTTACAGCAGAGTACAACCAGGAGCAGCCAAAAGTCAAGAAAAGAAAAGTTTCCTGCCATTTCCTAAGAGATTTATATAGGGAATATAAACAAATGTGAGGGGGCCCTGTTACAGACAAGGTTACCTCACAGGGTGGCACAAACAACTCCTTAGAGCAAAATACAACCATGTTTATTTGTTGTTGTTGTTGTTTTGTTGTTTTTGTTTTGTTTTTTTGCTGTGAGTTTCTTTGCATACCTGTATTTGTCAGAGTGTTAGAAAATATGGTGGTCACTGCAAGTGCAGTGAAGGTTGTCTTCGGTGAGGAAAACTCCTTCATTGTTGGTGAACACAACTTGATACAGTTTTTACAGTTCATCAACACTTTCATAGATTGAAATAAAGTTCCAATTTCATTAGCCCATTCTTCAGCACATTTTATCAGCAAGTTATTTTGGTGGGTAGCATGACTCCTATAAAAGCTCAGACTGTTGAGAGCTAAAGTCTTTAAAAACTTTGCTTCAATAACTCCAACTCGAGGTCTTAATGGAGCAAAATATTTGCTTCTTCTCTATGGGGAGAAACAGTAACATAACCAGAGACAGCCCTTGAATAGTATTGTGTTGGAGATATTATTGTGTTCTGGAGAAAAGAATATTCATTAAGCTAGTCAGAGTCATTTGAACAAACAAGGAACAGTTTGAGGGAACATTTGTTTCATAGCTGGGATAATAGTCACAGAAACATGCTTGGATTCTGTCCTGATGCTGTTTACTCTCCTTGAGAGCCACTTTATGGTTTAAGAGTGCACACAAATTCAAGTTTTATAAAAGCAGTTCTGGTAAATGTAGTTTTCTTGGCTGCCACCCATTAACGTCACTTTACTTTACTCATTTAAAACCTACAAAACTCCAGAAGGGACAAGAAATCATCTGGTTGAGGGGAATGTTCTTTACCTCTGCCTCACATTTCTCTTTGGGAACAGAGACAACTTTCTGAAGAGGGCTGTAAGTCAGACCATTAGTTCTATATACACCAAACATGGACCAAAAACTTGATGTCTTCTCTGTTTATGCTTTTAACCTGACAAATGCTTTTAAGCTCAATTATCATTATTTTCTTATGACATTATTATTATAATTTTAGGTCGGTAACATTATTTTTGAAACACCATCATGTATCATTTTTAACCTTTTTTCACTGCAAGTCTAGTAACATAATAACTAATAAGAGGGATATTAAGTAATTCATTTTCTATACTGGCTTTCCTTTCAGGGTTGTGGGGGAGTTGAAGCATATTCCAGCCATCCTTAGGCAGGAGGTGGGGTACACCCTAAACCAGTCGATTGCAGGGCCACATAGAGAGACAAACAACCATTCATAAGAGGGATAATGACATCAATGTCATTTTTTTCTTCAAGAGTGGCCTGTATTGCACCCCAGCATGAACAGGAAATGATACTGAACTGTTTACAAGAACAAAATAATGACAAAAGACACCACATAGTGATACATATAATTTTGCAATTAACATCATGGGCTACTGGCTAGAACTTTCCTTAAGACAAAGGAAGGCAAGCATGTAGTATTTTGTTGTTTTTCAGAAAGTGTTTGCAAAGAAGCCAAATTTAAGAGGAGGTTCTTTCATGTGAAAGAACAGATTACCTTTACTTAATTTTTATTGCTCATTAATAGACATACTAACATCAAAAATGTCCTGAACAAGGAGCACATAGTGCAAAAATACTGACTCTTATTACTGAGAGGGGCCCAATGATCTGGATCTGTGAAAACAAACAGAAATCTATAGCTTTTGGACACCTCCTGACCAAGAGCGATGCTGAACAGACAAATTAACCACTGTCTTTCTTTTATCATTATGACAAACAGCCACAGAGCAGTTGGTGTGTATAATCTAAGCCAAAGCTTTCAAGTCTATATGAACAAATTAGTCCAGATGAAGACATCCCCAACTCCCTCTGTATGCAGAGATAGCAGATATCAAGTGTTTTCAGTTCACACTGAAATATGAACAACTAAGTATTATCACTTGTTATATAAATTAATATTATTATATTTATTCATGTTGTGCAGGTGGACCCCTGTGTGAGATAAATGCATAGCTCTTGGTAACTTTGAAGTCTTTCATTAAGTGCAGTTTGATCGGTATGTGTGAATGAATCAACTGTGACCGGCAAGAGGATAGAGCTTTGAACTAAATGTTGTGTAATTAATTTGACTGAAATACTGAAAAAGGCTCAGTCCAAAAAAACACTTATAGATGATGTATAATGACTGCAATAAAAAAAAATGTTGTTTTATACAAATGACTGGTCAGTTATTGCAAGTTATGCCATTATATTCCACAATCGTTTGCCTCTGTTTCAAAGGATGTGGCTGACTACAAAGAAAATCAACAGGGAGTCACTTAAGGGTAACAGAGATGGATTGTTATTTTAACTTATGAACCAGAGGGGAGGGCAAGAGAAAGGCACAGACAATTGTAAATCAATTCCAATTTCTTTAAGGCAGATATAACATTGTAGCCAGAGATCCACAGTGGTCACAGGTATTAATCTGACACACTGCATGGACTGTTCAACAGCCCATAGAAAGTGTTTGGGAATGGGCAGAACCTTTCTAACACATATCCTGCAGGTGATTGGACACTTTGCCCGTCAATCACGTTCATTACGAGCTAATCGGATAACATAGTAGGCAGGCACTACTGCCACAATGTAAAATACAAAATGATACCTGTACATAGAGCAAACTCTCACTAAACTCTGTTGGAAGTGGAGTGGAATTATCCTTTCGATGGAGCGTGCTTCCATTGTTGTTTGTTTTTCATCTGAAAAAACTTCTACTGAAGCTGTTATAACTATGCTAATCTGTGTAAGTAGTCACTTCCTACTCTCGTCTCCTTGTTAGCTCCTACCTCCTGCTCTAAATGACCCTGATTGTGCCTTGCTGCTCTAGGCTGAGCACACTCGTAGTAGATTGGAGCTTGGCAAAATGGATCCATCCGATTACAGACATTAAATCAGGCTGATCCAGCTGCAGTGCAAGCACAGGTAAAATAACAGGGGAAAATTAAATGTAAGTACACGTTTTCTTTTTCTGAACAAGCTTCTTCCCTGCTGTTCATTCATAAAGTTTGTTCCAGTCCATTTTAGAACCCTGTATCCCCTTACCTGTTTTAGCATGCAGCTTACCTGTGATTTAAATCTTTAGTCTTTATTTAAAGTTCCTCACCTTTGTAAGGATACTGAAGACAGACATAGTGGATGTGACAATAGCTTATTTTCACTTGTTCCCCGATTATTTCTTACATTTTAGGATGATTTCTTGTGTACTTTTCAGACTCCCTTATTGTTCCCTCAGCTTTTGTGTCAGAGTGTTTCAGAGACCCCTGAGAAACCTCAATCTTTACTAATTAGAGAGCATTGTGTTTTTTTTTCTGCAGAAACTGCACTGAATGAGCCTCATCAAAGGATAACAGGATGGAGGATGGAGGATAGTGCTCTGTTAATAAGAAAAGGATGAATATTATGCGGCTTTTCTAGTTCTCTAACAATGGCTGGGGCGGTTTAATAACTTTTTGTGGCAAAAAGCTTATTCTATTTCTCTCATTCAGCTCACATGTTCCTGAGTAAAGTCTTTTCAAAAGGTAATTATATTTTTCTGTAAGATGAAAAAAAGTCTCAAATAGTTCCCAGTTTAAATGCTTTTTAACATAAACTAAGAGGTTTATGACTGTTGCTGTCAGTCAATTAAAAAATATCTCATTCAATAAATCAAACTTTATTTATATAGCACTTTTCCTACAACATATGTAACTCAAAGTGCGTTAACCCTAAGGTCCTATTGATTTCCCAAGGGGCACACAATTTAAACTTGAGGTAATGATTTCCACTATTTTATATACCATCTATGACAATGTAGGATATGATGCTTTGTGTAATCAAAAAAATCCCACTTGGTCTATCCAGGCAGATCATGGCCTAATTTGAGTATGTTATAACATAATTTTTTTTTAAATCTTGCCCCAATTCTCCTAACAGAAAATGTCAAATATTAGAGATTTTCTACAATTCTACAATTTCATTTAGCAGACGCTTTTGCCCAAAGCGACGTACAACACAAGCAAGAATTTGGACTGAGGGAAAAAACCTTAGCAAGTGCGTCGAAGTGCTTCAAGTCAATTGGCCACAGTTGCTGCCAACTAGTGCCAGAAGAAGTACCTTTTTTTTTTTTTAATGCAGCTTATCACAACAATAATTCAAGTCACGACGAATAATTCAAGTCACAACAAATATTTCAAGTCAGCAACAAAAATTCAAGTCAACAACATTGATCAACATTCCAAGCATTCAAAATTCAGTGCTAAATATTCATTAAGAGCTGGTCTGAGACCTTCTGATTCATTCTACCTCTGAGGACAAAGAGGAGAAGATCAGATTAAGTGCCAAAGTGTTCCCTGAACAGATGAGTCTTCAGACATCTCTTAAAAGTAGAAAGGGACTCTGTGGATCGTATGGAGTTAGGTAACTCATTCCACCATTTGGGAACAACAGAAAAGAAGAGTCTGGCAAGAGATTTAGAGCCATGTTGGGCTGGGAGCACCAGGCGTCTTTCGCAGGCCGAGCGAAGTGGGCGAGACGGAGTGTAGACCTGGATGAGGGAGTCCAGATAGGCGGGAGCCATTTTTGTTACTGTTTTGCAGGCCAGAAGAAGAGCTTTGAATTTGATTCGAGATGCCACTGGAAGCCAGTGTAGAGAGATTAACAGCGGGTTGACATGAGCTGTTTTGGGCAGGTTAAAGACAAGACGTGCTGCTGCATTCTGGATCATCTGAAGAGGTTCAAATGTACATGCAGGGATGCCTGCTAGCAAAGAGTTGCAGTAGTCAATGCGTGAAATCACCAGGGCCTGAACCAGAAGCTGTGTGGCCTGTTGGGTCAGGTAGGGTCTGATCCTTCTGATGTTGTAGAGGGCATATCGACAAGACCGAGCAATCGAGGCCACGTGAGCCTTAAAGGTCAGCTGGTCATCAGTCATGACACCCAGATTTCTGGTAGAGTTTGTGGGCACAAGTAGATTAGATTTAAGCATGACACCAATCTGTGTTTGAATGGAGGGGCACGCTGAAACTACAATGAGCTCAGTTTTGGACAGATTTAGTTGAAGGTGATGTTCCTTCATCCATGTGGAAATATCAGCCAGACATGCTGATATCCGAGCTGAGACAGTTGTGACTTCAGGAGGAAAGGACAGAAAGAGCTGAGTGTCATCAGCATAGCAGTGGTAGGAGAAGCCATGTGAGCGGATCACTGCACCAAGTGAGGAGGTGTATAAGGAGAAGAGGAGGGGACCAAGCACTGAGCCCTGGGGCACCCCTGTCGATAAGCCATGTGAATCAGACACTTCTCCTCGCCATGACTCTCTGAAAGATCTACCTGTGAGGTAGGACTTGAACCACAACAGGACAGATCCCGAGATACCAAGTTCAGAGAGTGTAGAGAGGAGAATTTTATGGTTCACTGTGTCGAAAGCAGCTGACAGGTCTAGTACCAGTAGGACAGAGGACTGACCAGCAGCTCGAGCCAGTCGTAGTGATTCTGTGACTGACAGGAGAGCGGTCTCAGTGGAGTGGTCACGCCTGAAGCCAGATTGATTGGGGTCAATCAGGTTGTTGTTCTGTAGATACTCAGAAACTTGCTTAAAGACTGTGTGCTCCAGTATTTTTGACAGGAATGGCAGAAATGAGACTGGCCTGTAATTCTCGACCTGGGCTGGATTGAGGTTTGTTTTTTAAAGCAGCGGGGAGACCCGAGCTTGTTTCAAAGCAGTAGGAAAGACACCGGTTTCCATGGGGGAATTAACAATATGTGTGACTGCAGGTTTGATTTTGCCTTACTGAAATTTAAAGGCCAGCCACATAAAATCACTAAACTCAAAAATTTCAACATGTAGCCACCAAATTCTTAAAAGATTTTAAAAGCAGAGTAATAGCCTACCTACAGTAAGTTACTTTATACAATGTTAGCTGACTCTCCTTTCCATGCTTAGTTAACTAACAAAATTAATATACATTTCAGTTCCAATTGGCTTTATTTGTTTTGGTGTGTATAAATTGCCAAAAATAACTTATTATATTGTAAAATGAAACATTCAAATACTGACAAACAGAGTGAAAATATATAAACACTGACTCTTTCTATGAACTCAAACAAGAATGTGTGTTATTGTATGTGCTGCTGGGAGATCTGAAAATTCTCAAATTCTGATGGCAAGAAAGGACAACATGCTGATAATGAGAATAACATTTATTATAGTAACTATTGTTTCTTTGACCAGGCAGGTTACATTTCTAGTGGTGTTGATCTGTCTGATTGTTTGTCTGTCTGTCTGTTAGCAGGACAACTCGAAACATTAGGACTGGATTTTGATGGAATTTTTAGAGATTGTTTGTCATGGCACCAGGAAGAAGAGATGAGATCTTGGCAGTGATCTGAATCCAAATGTAGATGAAGGATTTTTTTAAAGGATTTTTTAACATTGCTAAAGATGGCAAATATTGTCAGAAATGCATTGATAGAGGGCTGTGCTCTCTGCACACACCTATTTAGGTGTATTTTCATAATAAATTTATTTGATTGTGCACTACTAACTTGTAATTTCATGACTCATTGATACATCATTAAAAGCTAAATGCATTTCCAATATTGTATTTAAATCAAAATTCTCAAATTTGCCCAACGACTTGAAAAATCTCAGCGTAAATGCCTCACATCTCTTTTCATTCACCACTAAGTCCCACTGATACATTAGAAATAAAGTATACAGGCAGTGTGTAAATAAAACAAGGGGGCATTTTATGACATTAAATACAATATATAAGATAGGTTAAAAAATCATATTCTTTTTACACACATCTCAACACAACACAGAACATATTCCAATGACATTGGCCACATGGGTACAATCAAAAGTCTTTACCTCCCACTCTGTGTCTGAGATACAGACAAACAAAACACTTCATGTCTGCAATCAGAGTAATCAGGTGTGTGAATAGGCATCAGACGGGATGATAATGACAAAAAGGGCTGATTTAGTGGAGGTCAAAGAGCCCGTTATTGTGGAGAGTCAGTGGTCGCCTCTATTCCTGGAACACACTCATGCTCAGTCGGACAGAAAGCATGTAAACTGCGGAAAAACATGCATAAAAGGAGATGTTTTACATCATGGATACTGATGAAACGAGTTGAGTTCAAGAGATTTACATTCAAAGCCCACTGAATACAATTTTTGTTTCATTCCTCCCCATTTTACAAGATTGGCTTTTATTAGTAAGCACAGCAAAACTTAGGTGCATAACATGACATCATACAAAGAGAGACTCTGCTCACTTTAGCATTCTGTTCTTCTGCTGCAGCACCTTCCTTTCCAATTGTTTTCTTTAGAAAAATATGAGAGAGCGCTTGTTTAATCATGGAATAGTTGCATGAAACAGATGTGTGCAGCGGCTCTTCATCTTCATCAAATTGACAATCTTACTTCTTGAAGTGGGTGATCTTGGCCCTGTCCACACAGAGATGAAAACTATTTTGCTTGCAAATTCTGCATTAATTCAAGAAATGTCCCCGTCCACATGAAAACACTGAAAACACTGCAGTATATGTGCCTGGCATGTAAGTGGCCATGCAGCATATGCCGCTGACATTCAACAAAGCCAGAGAGGAAGACATGAGGCATACGCAGAAAACATGTCTAATGTAAACAAACACTGGAGTATGCTGTTCTCCATGTCCACTTATTGCTCACAGTGGTCATGGAGAAGCAGAAGATTTTGCTTTGAAAGCCATAACAGCACGAACATGACAATGCATTCTGCCAGGGTTTCTGGTGCTGTCAAGGTTAGAGCATGTGGTTAAAGAGAAAGGCAGGGCGATAACACCATTAAAAAAAATTCTAAAAATGCTTGTCTCTGGGCCCCCAAAACCCAGTGTGGGTGGAAACCCTACAGTCCTCTTTGCTTGGACACCCCCCTAACTGTTTACTACTGTATTGACAGGATTGTCCATGAGGTTCAAATCATTGGATTTATCACAGTTTCCTTAACAGAGGAGAATAAAATTGTACCTCTGCCAAAGACCCATTTTGGATGAATAGTTTTAGTTGGCTGAAACACTTATTTTTTATTCGTAAAAAACAAGTCTTTGTATTAAAAACAACATGTTGCTCTTACTCTGACAGTTTCTTTTTGGAAAAGACTAAAACAAACTAAGAAAAACATTTGAGTCAACAATTCTGAAAGTTGCATTCCTACAATGCAGTATTGACCCACATCATATTGGCAGGGTGGTTAACTGTGACAGTTCTGAGAGAGCACTTGTAAAAGTAAAATGAAAAATCATTTGAAGCACAAAAATTTTAGCAGGGGATGCCTACTTGCTTGTTCAGGCAGAGATCTCAAGCAATGCCGAATTTCCAACTAACTTGAAATTATTCAACACCCTGACAAACAATCTAACAATCCTCAGGCTATTTACGGTGCAAGATTACCAGATTCCTTTTGTACCTTGCCAGCACTGCACGCATCAGGATTGGGTCCTTACTTTCAACCCTCCTCCACTCCAGCATCCACCTGTAGGCCCTGACATAAGGACTTTCACATACTATCTCATTTGACTCTGCATAAACTGTCCTTCCCACTCTCTCTCTGAATTTATTCACGTTTTTGTCCAAAGAGAGGCATAAATTTAGTAAACAAAATCATGCATTTTACATGGAAACATTTACTCAAAAATGCTGCAACAAAGCTATTATCATAACACCTAAAGATAATTCCATTTATTCCACTTCAACATGGTATTTGTGTTAATTAACGGTGTTATATGGCTGAAATAAGCACTTGAAAGTGTGACATGTCATGTGCTCCACATCCACACAAAGGCAGACACACACACATACAGCGCTGTTATCTGTTGTGTCTGCATGCGCCCTCTCATCAATAATATGCCTCTGATACTAACTTAATTCAATTAAGTTTGTGACATTTGCAGGGAAAGCAAGACTTCACAAAAGCTTAAATGCTACAGCTTGAAACAGTAACATGCATGGGGCTGATAACAAAAGAGAGAGATAAGAGATAAGATACAGTATTTGTCCAAAGATGGTGCTAAAATTGACCAAATTGAAGTTCCTTACTGGGGCTTTTGATATAACAGAGGAGATTTCAGATAACATTATGTAAATATGTAATTCAGAAATTTAATTTTCTCTATTTCTCTTGACAAAAGCTGCTCTCTTCCCTGAGTGAGAAGAGGACAAAGAAGAGAAGATTTGTTCTTCTCCAAAAAGCTTATCTGTTGAATCTGCGCCCCACTGAGAAAACTGCACAACTGCTGTTTCTTTCAGCTTTGGTCTGTGTTGGCTAAATATGACTCCTCAGCTTGTCAGTCTTCTGTAAATGTATGTTCAGTTTACATCTAACGAGGGAAAGCCTCACTGTGCAGCTGTCTCCTTCTGCTCTGCATAGAGGCCCATGCATTTTTCATGGCAAAGAAAAACTGCTCATTGAGAAACCACCAATCTCCCCATCTGACCCGTCTCCCTCTAAAACTCAAAGAAATTTTTTGAGAAAACAAAGAACATAATTTCCCTCTAATATTACCAATAACCACTCAATATGTGACTGAAGAATATTTTGCATAATCAACAAGTGAAGGGGGTTAAAAGGACAAGATGTTAAATTGTTTTTCTGACCTGAATCAGGCTGGAGTGATGCAGATTTTGCCCATTGATTCCCTTAAGTATGACATAAATACCACAGTGATGACTTACTGTTGTGGTCCGGAAGCACCCTCATTCTAAATTTCATAGACTGCGTCAGTAACTTATAGCAACCACGAGCCAATAGCACCAAAGTGAGCGGGGAACCATGGCAATGGATGTTCAATCAGAGGAGCAAGCCAAGCAGCGTTAGTACTGCTACTTGAAATGATGAGAACAGACATGGGTTGTACAGCAAGAGACTGAAAGCTCCTACGTACTCCAATCAATGTGATTTTTTGAAACCCTCTGCTTAAAATTCAAAAATGTATTGGATATACTTCTGAAGGCTGCAAACATGGACGTCCCATTCACATTCACATGAGAACTTCTTTGGTGTCAGCTATCGAAAATAACCATTTAAATTAAATTTCAAAGGCTGAGTACTGAATTTAGGGGATTTCCAATACAGTTAGACATATATGCACAGATTCTTTTGGAAAAAACACCAGGTCACTGATAAACCAGAACTTGCATTGGGATAGTCTTTTTAAGCTAGAAACAGATGCCAAATAAGAAAGGGTAATTTAATCTCAAATGAATAATACTTAACTTTTTAAATGCAGACATTCAGTGATGATAAGTTAAAGCATTTGGTACAATTGTATATTCTGTTAATATCAAGTCTTATACATGATCCATACTCCTAAAGGCTTAATCTGTGGTTTTCAGCATAAAGTTCTATATATGCAAATACCAATAGCTACATTTTGAAGCCTTTTCCTGCTAATACTGAATCTGCAATATTTGCAAACATATATACCACCCATATGTTTTATCTGCTGATACAAATAATCAACTTTTGAAGTTGAGGGTTAATACCATTATCTCATCAATAAAACTGTGCATCTGTTTTTGGACTCAACAAATCATCACCACTAATCTCACACTACATGATATGTAAGTTAAGATACTATTTATCTAGGCCAAATTGAGACCTTAGCAGTTGCAGATAAAATTCAAAAACCCATTTTGCATTATTTATTATTTTTGTCTCTTTCTCCCCATTACAACCAGCCAAGAAATTAATCTATAAACACGTCTTCTCAGCATGTTTTGTCAGCAGAAACTGCGTTAGGCTGTAAGAAATCTCATCAGCTGTGCTTTTGCTTCATTTTTTCAACTCCATTTCCCTGTTATCCATCTGATCTTCTTGTCAAACACATGACACAACACTGCTCAGATGCACCAACATGCACACACAGATGTAAAAATGAACACTGTGCTCTTCTGCTGCATTCTCAGGACACTGTTACAGTACCTGTAGGGGATCCAGTCGGAGGAGTGTTTGGAGCTCATTCTGTATCAATCAACCTGACTGCTGCTTCTGCTGCTGCCTGACTGCGAGGCTAACGGCCTGCGACAGCACCAGTGCACAAGTGGCTATGAGGTCTGAGAAGGAGAGCGATCAGAGCCCACATCGCCTGTTCATCCTCTGCACACAGCTCTCTGTATCCTCGGCTTGCCTGTCTTTTTTCCCCTTCTACTCCGTATGTGTGTCCTCCAGCAGATGACTAACAATCCAGGCAGACTGCCGCACTCCTCAGTCATGCACGCCAAGCGCATGAAATAGCCGTTTTCTTCTCTCCCATGTGTACGCTGCCAGTCAGTGCTTCTCCTCTTCTCTTCTCCCATCCACCGCCTCTGCCTCTCTGCTCCTGCTTCTCTCGTTCTCACTAGCTATCTAAATCTCCCTCCGTTTCTTGCCCTTTAAATCCCCCCTCCCCCTTCCTTCCTTCCTGCCTCTCTGACCAAATCTCGCTTGGTGCCTCTCTTCCCAATTCATCTCTCGTTATCTCCTGTGCAGCATCACCTACATCAGCATCGAGTGTAAAGCCTCAAAGGAGATGGAGAATCCCCTTTGTCTTCCCTTTTTCATGCTCACAGTTTGCTATTTCCCTACTGTACCACCTTCTTTCCACTCACACACTCTCCTGTATCTTTTTCACTTGCTGTGTTGCATGAAGCATGTAAAGCAGGGACTCAGATGCGTTTTCTGCCACCATCATTTATTTATTCATCCTCTTGGAGTAAGGGGCATTAGCATACGACTGTGCAGACTAGTGTTAACAGCCTTTAATTCAACGCTCTCTGCAGGCAGACAAAGGCTCCCTGTGATAGTGCCACAGCTCTGAACCGCTTTCACACACATCTGCTTCCGCCCTCCGTCTGCCACCCCTCACTGTCACCACACAAACACACACATCACTCACTGTGTTCCCAGGGTTACTCAGGAGTCCATCCATAGACAGTTAAAGTAAGCTTCAACAAAGCTTAACAAGAAGTTGATTCAAGCAGCATCAGCAAGTGTTAAGTTTGTGTGTCACAATTTGGGTAAAGCTGGAGTCATCTGAAGTCTACTTATGGAGGTAAATCTACTGCTTGTGGGCACAGATAAAAGTATCAACCATCCTCTGACTCCCTACAGAAACAGCCTCAGGCAAAACTGCATTTGGTGTGTTTCATCATTTGTGTGATGCACCAACTCCAACGGATTTAGGACACACCAGGCTGAAATACACAAATGAATTCACAAACACTTGTGAACTGATATTGCTGGACAACTGAATGGGCCAGCATGTGGAATTATCATGTGTTGTTCAGGTACAACAACACAGGGCACAGGAAGGCCTCAGTACAGGGATTAGAATTTTACCAAATGTTGTTTAAGCAAGACAAGTCACAAACAGAATCTCTCTTTTGTTCCTTCCAGTATCTTCCTTGAATTATTAATTGCTAACTGAAAGAAGCATCACTGACAGTTCAGCTGTGGACTGCTACAGTAAGAAGAAAATGAAATAGAAGCAAAAGCCAAAAGGGCGTCCAAGATATTTATGTTCTCAGATTGTAGAGTCAATAACAGAAGTACAACCGTCGTGTTACATCACACTGCAGGCAAAGTGACCCAAAACCCAGTTTTTGGTACATACATATATGACTCAGACTTGAAATATGAATGTGCAAAGCACAACTCACATAGAGTTGGTCTTATAGTCATCTTTAGGGAAGGTTGCATTCACATTACAAGCTGCTCAGATCTGATGTTTTGTTTGTCTTTTCACATCACTCTTAATCTGTAAACTGCAGTCTGTCTCAGAGTTCAGCAAGAAGTCTTCACAATCCTGAAAATGTGGAGAACATGACCTGAACCAAAGTAGGTTTTTGAGATAAGGGATCACCCACTTTAAAACTTTGTACACTGACCAATCATATCTCAGAGCTCACAGCTCTGAGTTTTACTGAGGTCAGACTTCACAGAAGAGACTTCCTCTCTTTTGTAGCATTTCACAAAAGCTCTATAAACAGTGTTACTGCTTTAGAAAGAGAGATTTTGAAGAGTAACAGCAGAGCAGCCTCAGCACCTTGTTGAGTGACAATTGAACTTGCCATCAAGCCATCATATCATTTAACACAACATTATGAATAGACAAAACTTAATTATAGTTCTGTCAGTCCAGTATGTTTCTTTCCTGTAATTAGAGTAAGCCCTCTGTCCAACGTCATAACATCGGTCTGTCGTGCTTCTGGTAAGTCACAGCATGATTTTATGGCACTGTGGTCAGCTAATTTGACATAGGGACCTGCGTAATTGACTAAAAACATCATGTGATTTAATCTGGGAAATAGGGAGGAGAAGGAAAACAAACCATCAAACACTGAGTTTCCTAATCTTTTCCTTTCTTCATTTAAGACAGCTTTCAGTAATCTCTTGATAGCAGACAATAAATAATTCATTTAACCCTGAAGATGTCTTGAACACATTGGCTATAAATGGACAAACACTGTTTTTAATCACATTTTATCGAGAGTGTTCGGTTTAATTTTTTAACCTCCAGCAGTCCACATTCTGTCAAGCCTTCATACATTATCAGGTCTTACACTTTAAGGCATGGTACATCTGTCAGAATAATTCATTAGATTTTTCTCATTGACTCTTTTTTATTACAATCAGAAATTAGGATATGCAGATTTCACTGTTCTGACTAAAGTCACTTTGCAAAAGATCCAGTCTATATACAATTTGAATCTATATGTGGGGGTGGCCCTAGTCAGTTTTTATAGCAATAAGATTCAACTTGACTTGTGCTCACATTGTCTAAAAAAAATCAAATATGAGTAAAAAAAATAAAATCAGATTTTGGGTTGGTTTTACTTTCAGCGTGAATGGGACCTTTAACCTGCTGTCCTGAATCAGACACAGGTCAGACATTTCGCCAGCAAAATCAGTCCAAACATCGAGGTGGTATGCATGTGACTAGGACTCCCCCTGAGTGATGTCTGTCAGAGATATGGGCTGGCAGGACCAGCAGTCGTGTTGACGGTACTCAAAACAAAAATTGAGGACAGCAGTGATGGAACAAGTCACTGGAGAAAACTGATACATATACAGGACCTTGCTGCTCCCAGTAGAGAGACTTTTGCATGCTGGAGCATAAAAAAGAAAAGAAAAAAGACATCAATATGTTTACTGTGCAAATATAATAATATGGCTAATCATAAGAGAATATCACTAATATCCATATGTGTGGATACATATTAAATTATCAGAGTCTTTTGAGCAGCAGAATGTGGTAGAAAAGGATTTTTATTCTGCACTTGCAGTCTGAGTTTCAAAGTTCAGCCTGATACCAGAGGAGGTGCTGAGAGTTTACTTTAATCCTGTTTGTCTGTAAGAAAAGAAATGCTACACCTTAGACCCACTTTTCGTGGTTCCTAATTTGTCAATTTTGTCTTGTTTACTCATATCTTAAGGCAACAATAACTCCCCAACTCTTAATAAAAGAGGTAATACACTTAAAAAAACAGCACTGATAAGTTAGACCTTATTTGTCAGGTGTTAAACATACATAACTATAGCTGGCCACAAAAACTGTGACTGTAGTGTGATGCGAGTTCAGAACCTTGGTCCAGGTTAAAAGAGGCAAGGAGTTAAACCAACATAGAGACTGTAATCAGATGACCTGTTTGACCAGAGGTGAGACTGAGCAGATCGTAGTCATAAACCCATCTGCCAACAATAGGGTTACCCAATAGTTCTGATGAACCTGAAGTTCCAAAGCCAAGACCCAGTTTAGCTGGCAGCCAAGACAATGATGAAACAAGTAAGTTAGTTAGCTACCTCTCAGCTGATTACAGTAAAAAAAAATCTTATTGACCTTCTGCCAGATCTCTGATTGGTCAACTAACCACCAATCAGAATCAGAGAAACCCTCCTAAGCAGCTATTATTAGGTTACCGCACTCAGACATCTCCTGTTTTGGCATTCTATGTTGATGCATTGCAATGAAATTATTCTCTAAACTTGGTTACTCAGCACTGAAATTAAAGACACAGAAGGACAGATGTATATATGACAAAGTGCTGTTATTATGAGCAGGACAAAAAATTAAATTTTCAGTCTTGAAGTAACATGTATGGTAGTGAATATTAAGGTCTTTAAATTGCTTTTTAGTCTGTAAAATAAAAAAAAAAGAAGATATTCGATTTTAAAATGGAATTCTACGAAATACAAGTAAAAATCTCAGCACCATTAATGATGGTGACTTCTAAAGACGATTCCAGACATACAATAGCTTTAAGAGTCAATGTTATGCCTTTTTGAGTTGCAAATATACCGCAGTGTGTTAAACATGTCTCTTCAACATGATATATAACACTTTTATGGACAAAAGAAAAAGTCCATGATCTCAGGACCTCTCTTTCCCCCTCTTCGAAATGCTTGATCTCCTGCCCCCTATCAAATCTAACTTTTGTTACATTTTACCACTGTTTGAGTGGCAGTTTAAGCCAACTGGCTCAAATTGAAATGCCCAGTGTAGAGCAGAGACAGTAGAATGTATGCAGAATTGTAAATAGTGGTAGCAGTGCTTAACTGACCAATCACCACAATGTAGACCAACTGACCATTCAGAGCAGACTGGGACTACTGGAGCCCCATGGGAGGGGCAGATAGACTGTAAATAGTAGTACTTTTTTAACATTAGTGATTGAGCACACACAATCACTTAGCAGTCATCAACATGTATGTATGAATTGGAGATCAGGCAAAATTTGAGCTCTTACAAAAATCTGGTCTCCCTCTGTCATTTTGTGATCAGAGGTTTTCAATCTGTTTCTATGTCTGTCCACAATACAGACAATATGTTCCATTATTTGCAACAAATAACAATCTTGAAATGAAAACTGCTACACAAAGAACAATCTTTTCTTCACTCAGGTCAGTAAACCGAATAGCAAAAGTCCTTTTCATCATACACACAAAACATAAAATATTGCAAAAGTTGCCTCTTATTCTCCTCAGTTCAAAGCCTGCTGCAGCAGCTTTACTGAAAACACAATGAAACACAGATTGTATTCTACAATGGTGAGGCCTTTCAAAAATGTCAAGTCTCAAAGGTATTTCACTTTGACTGAGATGGAAAGAAGCTTTGACAGAGTGTACAGCAGAGAAATAAATCAGCTTTCATAAAATTCCAAACAGATCGATCTGTCACACAATACGTCGCCCACTGGGTCTTAGACTAGTGAGCTTTATGTATACTAAGGGACCCGGGTAAGACCTTTATATATAGTTGTGATTTTAATAGGATGTATAATCTACTAAAATGTTTCATGTAATTTAATCATTTTACTTTTTGTGTTTTATAAGGTGTATTAATAAATTATACTAACATTGTTACATTTCTACATCAAATCTAAAATCGTAAAGTAAGTATCTATTATTCTGATGTAATTATTGCCAAGAGGGACAATATGGACGAGATGGAAGACATGGTAAGGGCACTGGAGAGGTTGAATGATTTTTAACTGTAACTCAGAACTCAGGACTTGACAAAATAATAAAAGTTGGCCAATAATCAGTCACTTGGATTCAAAATTTTTGAGAAACACTAAAGCATGTTTTGGTGTCGACATCATTTATTTATTTTTCTTGGTATCTTGTGTACAATTCATCCTCCATCGCCCATATTTGTTTAAAAGAGATTACCATGTACGCTTGTTTGTAGTGTGGGAAACTCCATGTAAAAGTCATGTCTACTTGAAAAAAGAGTAGACAGGCACACTTGCTCAAGTAACATTGTAAAAGGCCTTTATTGGATCAGGGCATTATTAGAGTATAACGTTTTGACCAACACAGGGTCTTCATCAGGGCATGATGACATGACATCAACATTTTTTGTCTCCTCTGTACAATACTCTCTTTGTGGCCCATATTTGTTTGTTCTAAATCAACAATACTTTTGAGAGTCTGATTCCAATGTACTGATGTTTTCCTTGTTAGCTGGGGTCCAGTAAAATAGATTAAGAATTGAGTTGATTTAGTTTTAAATATGGGTCAAGTATTAATGCAATAATTTACAGAGCAGCATCCTGACAGCAGTTCTCATTTTACTGTAGTGGGCAGTGAAGTCAGAAGTTCTTCCTATACACCTCTATTTCTTTTTCTTTTGCAATTTAGGGAAACTTAACATCACTACAGAAGTGAAAATCTTCATCTGCTCCCTTCAGACTTATTGAGAGGGGTAGTAATAGTGTGTGTCGCAACCCAGGAGACCCATGTTCTTTTTGGGCTTTTGTGATTCATCCTGTAATGCAATCATTATAGGAGTAACCAAAGCTTGAAAGTCTGCTGAAGAAAAACAGCCTGCATAATCAATTCTCCTTAGTGCAACTATCACAAGCAGGATGGCTCAGTAATTAGGAGGAGATATTGTGCAACTGTCTATGGGGATTCAACCTCCCTTGTCAAAAAGCATTAGCTCTGTCTTGGCCCTTAAGTAAAGCACTTATTCTCTATCAACGAACACTATCTGTGTTTTGAAATGTTTCACTTGATATTCAATAATCACGACTTGTGATTCTCATGTGTGGAGGCTTATAAGTGATAATATGGACCATGACAATTCTAAACTAAAACGCAGCACAGCAGTGATGTCTTAGTTTTTTCAGACATCATTCACTGATCAGTGCATTATATGACAGCATGGACCGCTCTGTCTCTCCATCTCTTTTTCAGACATACATGTGCTGGCATTATATGGATCAAACTAACACACCTCACTATTATACCTCTAAAAGCTAAACAAGTATCTTAGAATAGAAATACAGAAATGGCTCAACAGTATGGGCTGGATAGTTAGGGTGGTACTGTCAGTCTTTTAATTCTTATAATAAAGTGATGTATAGAAGGCTCAGACATTAACCACCATGGTCCATCTTCAAAAAAGAGTGGACATTCGTGCAAAGTTTGATTAAAAAAAAAAAAAAAATCACGAAGTGGTTGTGCCAATAGCCCGGTGGTTATGTCTGTGCACAGAAAAAGGCACAAAAAATAAAAAAATCGTCTCACGCAGGTAGCCTTCAAATTCAGCCTAAGGCCTGTTAACCCCATGTCTTTCCCCCTCTCTCTTGACCCCTTTCCAGTTCTATCCACTGTCCCTCCACTTTATCAATATTGGAAAAAAAATCTTAATATATCAGGTTTATAAGAAATGGATCTTTCTGGATCTATCTTTGCCTGTGTGCCTCTAAATCTACTCTGTCTTTGGGTTGGAGTAGAAATCCGTGTGGTAACTCAAAAATCCCTTCAAGTATTACAGAGAGAACAACTTTAACAAGAAACGACCCAGGAGGCCCAGTTACTTGGACCTTGGACCTCCAGTATCTATGTAATTCATATGTGAGAAATCTAAAGTATATACACCTAGTACATCTAGTATAAAGTACACATCTGTTTTGAGATTTCATGATCATAAATTAGAGATGACCGTGGGCTTGACGAAGCCATGAATTTGTGGGTTAGAAGCTAGTCAATTTATCCTTGAGTCAAAATGGAAAGTGGTATAAATTCAGATAAAGTCCACTTAAAGAATTTTGATGCAAGTTATTCTCAAGCAAGGGATAACCATGAGGCCCAATTATCTTTGACTTTTACCTCCAAAATGAATCAGTTCATTCTTGAGTATAACTCAACATGTATTCAAAATCTGACAAATGCTCCAATGAAATGTTGGGACATCAAGAATGCCATGTACAGAGATGATCATGAAGTCCTGTTATCTTTACTTTTATACCTAAAAAATCTAGTCAGTTATTCTTCCAGAGTGGAAAGTAATACATTAAAGAACCTGTTTTCCCTAAATCAGGTTCATATATTCATTTTTGACGACTGCTCGGGTATGTCCACAATCACTTATGTTAAAAAATCTTGAAATCTCCATACGCAGTCTACACCAGGTATTGCTGTATTCTTGATGTGTCTGAGATGTTCTGTTAGAGCTCCTTCCTCCTTAAGGCTCCCTTCTCCACGTGGGCCCTGCTTATTCTGATTGTTTTACAGGTCTAGTTTTTCAAGATTTGTCACTTAAATGCTGCTTGGGGCCATATTTTCAGCAACACTGCTTTCATTATAGCTTTTATATTCTGCAACAGGCTTGCTATAGCAGACAATTGGGCTGAAAGTGATGGCAAAACAATGTTCGGATGCCACACTGGTACTTGGGGAGGGGGTAGCATTTAAGTCAGCTGCAAATACCACAAATATGGGAAGAGGGAGAGGTCTTAGTGCAACAGACTTTTTGTCTTGATCATTGAGGTGCTCCATCATGAGGAGGAGACAGGATAAACAACTATAAGAGATACAAAACTAAAAAAAAAAAACAATTCAGGCTATCTAAAGCTAATCTTAAGATACTGAATCTGATAGCACACATATGAGGTGCAATGACCTTTACCTTGCTTTAAACTCCAAAATTTACCCTTGACTCAGAGGTGACACTCATGCAAAGGTTGAAGAAACTCCCTCAAAGCATTCTTAAAATATTGCATTCACAATAGTGGCCCAGAAAGACAAGGTGACACCCACAAATTAATGTGCAAATGACGCGTAAAGAGGTGGGCTGCTGAGGCAGAAGTAAAGCACCTATTTGGCCTGCCCTGATATCCTTTATGTGTGTGAAACACTGCCTTGTTCTGGCTTTTGCAAATAAAACTTTCAAAGACTTTGAGACGCATACAGTTTACCCTTACATGTAAGTGACCGGCAGAAACCCTCTGTGCCTAGTGGAGTGTATCCCGCGTATCAGCCACCGTGATGAAAGTGGAGGTAAATGGAACAAGCCATTCCACAGAGGAACAGGTGTAAGCGCAGCACCCTGCTTAATATTTGATGCTTGAAGGCAGGACTTTGAAGTTAGGCTTTGGTCATGAGAGAGTTGGATAGAAGTAGGAGGGAGGCTGACTTTCATATAGGCGAATGAAAACACAAGTACAGTAAATTCTCCTCAGAAAACACTGCGCTCTCTTCCACCCTTTTCCCTCTGGTCTGATAGCTATTACAACATTAAAGGGAAAATGATAAGATCTCTTCCACAAATTAGATTTTTTCAGTCCAGAATTTTGTACAGTTTTCCCAGAGGCATTTTATTATTGGTAACAGGAGGCCGGCAGTATCTGTAATTATAATAATGGCCGTGGCACAGACAGCACACAGCCACATGAAAATGGATCTCTGGCTTGTGTCTGCTTATCATAGAGACAGAGTGGCTGAAGCACAGCTGCCAGGCGCACAGCCTTAATAATACAAACAGAGCATGTGTCAGATAATGCTGACATTTACTTCAGTATTAGTGTCTGTGTTAAGTGTTTGCATGTCAAATCATCAAACCACTCAAAAAGTTTTTACTCTGAATTTCCTGAATAGTAAGCATGTAAGAGTGGCTCTACCTTTTTTGCCAGTTTCCTTGCTGTTTCGATTCCTCCTCCTCTGATTAACTTGGTTCTCATCATCTAGTATGTGCTGCTGTGCATCCTAAATGAGAAGCACTGCCTGCAAAGGAATACATCTGAAAAGTTGTACTTTATAAAGTCAAAAGGATGCTCCTCCTGCTCCTCAAGTGCATTATTTCCCCTGTTGGCTTCAGGACATTCTCATCCTGTGATTGTAAGAAAATGATTCCTTGTATGAATCATACTGATTATTTTAAAGCCCTTTTTTGTGCACTGTACTGGCACACAAGACAAAACACCCTGAAGTGTCTTAAATATTTTAAATATAGACCCACCCATGGCAGAGAAACTGTCTGTAGTCTAAAAATGTAGTCTTCATCAGGTGAAACCTTGATCAGGGAGAGAGTTAGCCTGAGGTGGCATGGCTTGTCATCAAGGATACATGCTTTAGTTCTGTGTCATTTTAAGTCAGCATTGTTATTTTTAAGATGCATGATGAACATTTCTTTACAATTTGCCTCAAAAAGCCATGAAGCTTATGTGCTTATTATCAAGAAACTGTGGGTACCATGAAAAGACATTGACAAGGCAGTAGGCCCCACAACAATGATCCAAACTGACGTGAAGTAGTTGCTCCAGTTACACCTCTGCTCTGCATTTATAAAACTTAATAAGTTAAAGAGACAGACAACAAACAGGGTTATCGTGAGAAAAGCTATGCAGTGTGCTACGTACTAAGGGTGCTCACAAACAAAGATTGTTTGGGCATTCTTCTTTTGGCTGTAGTTATTTTAACACAACAATCAAACTCTCTTAACAACCAAGTCAAGACTGCTTCCAGGTTGTGGTCTCAACTGGCTAATATTCACCAATAAAAACTGATAAATAATTACCTGGATCTTCCAGGGTCACTTTCTGTGCTCAGGCATATATAGTAACAGGCTAACGCTACTTGCCATTTCATCAGCAGAGGATCCCCAGAACCTAACAACATGCAGCTCATTTAAACAGGTGAATTAATTTTTCTAATCACTAGAACCTCACCTTTTCTCCTCTTTTTCTTACCCTGACAGTCTCTCTGGCATCACTTCTACAACTTTGAGAGGTGCTGGCTGATTTTAAAGCTGGGCTGACCTTCACTCTCTGTAACTGTTGTTAAAAGTTGCTGTTAATAAATGTACAAAAAGTTTAAAATAAAGTGAACTGACGCAAAAGAAAAGGAGGATCACAAAAAGACAGGAGACCGGAAATGCAGAGAGGGAAGGAAAGTGTGTGACAAATACAACATACTTTTAATCAAAATTATTCCAACATGGTATCATTTCTAAACAGCTGTGTAAAAAGCAGATGTACAAAAGGATGATAATGATGTGGCCAAGTATGCGGTTAGCTATTCATAGATTTTGAAGGAAGAAATAATCTCAAAGTTTACATTTCAAAAGATGTAAACATGAATTTTGAGCAACTTAAGAACATTTATGTTAAATGTCTGCTTCTTTAAGAAAATAGAAGGGATAGTTATGCCACAACCAAGGACAAAAATCTACTACACCTGCTCACAAGCACAAACTCAAAAATTCAATGGTTAAAGATATTGCTTTTTATTCCTCCTGGAGCTAAATAATATAAGGCTGGAAATCTAAAAAACCACACCATAGTCACAAAATCATTGTACAATAAAGCAAATCACACAGATTTGTCAAAAAAATGATGAATGGTTGCGATTTTATTCTAAGTCTCAACTCATAAATGTGATGTTTGCTCCAAACTGAGACTTCAAAAAAATGCATTTCTCTGTTACGCTCAATATGCCTTTGCCCTGACAAACTCTTTGGACATACTTTAAGTCTTGAAATACAAACTTTCAAGAGGCTATTAGGACAAAACTGAGAAGTGAGTCACTGACAGGATTCACATTGCGTCACATCACACATGGGAGTGGGATAAACTTCAGAGGGATCTAAGGAGAGCTAAGGGAAGCCTTAAGCAATATGTTGATAGGAGACACTTGACTTTTACTTGTCAATAAATAAAGCATCAAAAGAATTAATTTCTGATGTTCGATGTGTGATTCATCCACTTGAAACTGACAGATACTTGAGCTTGGACAGAAATTAAAGGTTTATAAAACCCTACTGGTGCTTGAACATTCAAACTCTTGCTTACTTATCGTGCTTGTTTTGCACTCTATCACAAAAGGTTAGCTAATGTGTACACTGCAGGAAAAACTAAGTGCATGCTTTTGAGGCGTGTATACCAGAAAACCTGCTTTGATGACAAGCAAGGACATTATTGTCGTCCACACGTGTCATTGTCTGTCTTCAGGCCCTTACAAAACTGCACATTTGTTACATTTTCTGACTCCTTTTGACAAGAGAAGCAGTTTTCAAATCTCAGTCATAATCAGATGATAAAGGAGTTTTACAACTCATACAGGACCAAGCAGCCATGCAACTTTTTAATTTCATTACAAAGCTGCCCTAAATGAACCATGTTAGAAAAAGACAACTACACAGTCCAATATTCAGCCAGATCAACCCACAGGGGATTTCTATGTATCAGCAGCATTACTATGTATCAGCAGCAGTCATTATAAAAAGATGAGCATAGAGATGTCTCTGTGCAAATCTATTTTGAAAAATCTACTTAAGAGGGATGGAAGAAAAGGATAAAATTCAAAAAAGCTTGTTGTTTACAGTTTCCTACAGGCATGAAACATGTCATTACAATTAAAGGTCACATACTGTATGTCACTCCAAGTTTACACTGGTCCCAGATGTTCCTAAAGGGGATTGTTCAAACGTGTATCATTTCAAATTTGGCTAAGCCAAAGTAATAGTCAAATTAGCCTTAAAGGAGACATATCATGCTTGTTTCTCCTTTTCACTATGCCAGACTAGGATGCCTGTAAAGCATTTCTGCCCTCAGTACAAGTCGTTTAGTTCCTTCATTGCCCCACAATTGCATTCTCAAAATCCTCATTTTAGGCCATTATGAAGTGCTTGTTGAAACACGAGAATCTCAGGATGAACTACAGTTACCTTGCAATGTCACAGCTCTTTGTGCTCTGATTGGTCAGTTCTATCGGGGGTAGAGCCAGCTTGTCCTTCTTCTTCTACTGTATTTTCCAGCAGGCTCAAAGCAGCGACCCCGTATTGAGTCCCCCTACAGGCCAGAGCTGGTAATGAGTGAGTGTGAGCTAGGGATCTATATACTGCTGCTGAACGAATGTGTTCCTCGGTGACGGTGAAGTGTTTTATCAGATTACTCCAATAAAAAGAAATGTACCTCGTGTCATCACGATGATTTAAATCTCGCGGACATCTCGCAATGACCTATTTTCAGAGGCATCAAATCTCATTCTAGGATATCAGAAAAAATACAAAAAATCTCATTTTTTGAAAATTAATGGGGCGTAAGGTCTTGTTTTCAAATTTATTATATTATATGTAAGTATTGAATCATGCATCAGCATGATATGTCTCCTTTAAGGCAATAAAGCATTTAGATAGCACTCAAAATTAAACCTTCTTTATGTCAAGATCACAGAATCAGCAGATTAACAATATGAAGATGTTTCCCAAAGTGAAATGAGGCTAATGCTAATGTTATCTGTGCTAGCATTGCATGCTTTAAGTCCTATTTTTAGTTTAACACCCATATTTACAAATGAGGTTATGCACTGTTTCGAGCCTGTTATTCAGCATGTGAGAATGAATAACCCAATAAAAGGTAGCAGCCAAAGAGTGGAGCTACAGTGGGTTACTTAAGGCAGGCAGCTGGGTTGCACTTAAAAAGCAATAAACTGCCATTTTGTGTATATATATATATATATATATACATATATATATGTGTGTGTGTGTATATATGTATCTATATATATATATATATATTCTTTTACATTTACTCTTATTTTTAATTTGTCTTTTTTGCTTACTTGTACCAGAGAGAAAACAACTGCTGATGTCAAATTCCTTGTATGTGTCACATACTTTGCAATAAAACCACTTCTGATTCTGATTTTGATATGTATTGCTGGCTGTCCTGTCTCAAGATTTGTTCATAAAGTCCTCTCAGATGTTGTAGTATTTTGGCATAACTATAAACCTCTGTATTTCAACAACAGGCTCTTCCAGTGTAACTGCTCATGGTATTCGTCTGACCTGAGACCTCTCAATGTGTGGACATGGCTGCCTTGTATCTGGAGAGGTGCCATATCCCCTAATGTCATGTCTGTGTAATTTTAAATGGACTTTTTGAGCACACCTTTCTCAAAAGGCTGAGTAAGTTTAAGAGAGGTATCACATGGTGGTGGTGGAGGGAATAAATACAGGCCATGAATATTCATCTTTGTACATTAAACAATGAGATTGTTCAGTAAAATAAAATAATAAAAGTAAATGTATTTCTCTCTTTTAATTGATCAAATACAGTTGTGTGCCCTCTATAAAATTAATGTTAAATAGGCAGCAAATTGTACACTGTCACTTAACTGTGTTCTTATCCTCCACATTGCAGCACTGTAAAAAGTTGTGATAAAGTATCAGGTATTGGACTCACAAACACATACATGGAGTCCTTGTATCAACAACAATCCCAGTATCTCATCCCTCAGTGGCCCAGCAGAGGCCATGCATAAAACATGATTTGGATTAGAAAATGTCACGCTGCATGAAACATTGTCCCAGAGTCCCACAGAGGCAACCAGATGGACTGCCTCACTACACCAGTGATCCGATACATTCTTCTTCATATATCACATTTTATCTGTGTTTGTTTGTCGGAGCCACTGTCACATTGCAAGTGTTTTCCGTGGAAGGCTTACTATATACATTAGCATTTTTAGCTCTGTTTTGGGTTGTTGTTCCTGACATTTTGATCATTTTCAGTCATCACAATAAAATACTGTACATTCACATTTAATAAAACATATACATAGCTTCATGGAAAATGTTGGATAAAATAGCATGTTTATAATTAACGTCCTGTGTGTGTATATAAAATATTGCAAAAATGAATTATGTGAGAGTTCCATGACACCTTCACTTATTGCTTTTGAAAAAAACTTGTCTGAATCATGTTTTTAACAGGTAGAGAGTCAGAACGAGAACCAGTTCAGTGCTCAATTCAGATTTTTCTTGTTTCCCTCTCTCTTGTTTCCCCAGAGTACAACGATTCATCATCAACTGTCATGAAAACAGACCAAATAATGCTTTCAGACACATTAAAACATTCAAGTCATACTATGTTTAGTATAGCAAGTAAGACATTTGCAAGCATTTTGTAAATAATGTTTCAGTGAGGACAAGAGGTCTGAATCCATCAGTCACAATGACCAAAGGACAAACATCTTGAGCTCTGTAACATTTGTGTTCATGGCGGGGTTTCTGTTTTGAAAGCACTTGTATCCATGGGCAACATACAATAAAGGGCAATTATATATTAGATATTGTTATATATAAGAGGTACCAAACCCATGGACTGATGAGTCAGCCCTCCTTTTGTTCTTCACTGCATACAGGAGCACTAAAGGGCCAAATCATGCACCACACTTACAAAGTGATTTTCAATTTACTGAAGGCCCATTCACAGAACAGTGTGTACTAACTGACAATTAAAAATCAATTCTGGGGTCAATTTTGTTGTGTTCAATGCAAGTCGACAGCTTGTAAGCAGTCACCAACACAGATGTAACGCATGTAACGCTCAACTTAGCAGAACTTGGTCCTAATGGAACCTGGCACTACTGAACCTAATTGCAATGTTACTCAACCAATGCCGTATGAAGCAGAAGTAAAGGCCATTTTACCACATGCAGCCGTACCTGGTCTCAGTATTCTGACACCATGCCGAGAGGTAAAAGATGGCTGTCGCCAAGAGGGCACCTCAAGTCATACAGCAGGAGTCCAGGCCTGAGGAGGTGGCCCCTGGACCTGACAGCAGTAAATGTAGCTGTAACTTGGGGTAGTGAGGGTCCAATCTTGCTTGCCTTTAAAAGTGTGTTGGATCAAACATGCAGAACAGTTTTCAACATTCCCAACAAACATCAGAGTTGCCAATGTGCTGTTAACTCAGTTCTGTGTGGCCTGGCTAAGCCTGACACAGGTAAACATTTCCCCATATTTTAGCTAAAGTTCGTCAAAATGTCAGTGTGTAAATGCGGCTTCATGATAAATCGTTTCATCTTTGGCTTTAGGTCACCTGCAGATAGCATTATGTTACTATGAAGAACTACAGATGGAGAAACATAGAGAGCCACGACCAAAATGACAAGATTTTTACAACTTATGGGTCGAATACAGGGGTAACTAATCGAGTAAATAATTACACCAATTTTTTACTTCTTCCATACATATTGTGCTTTTCAAGGGAAGATTAAATATTCCAGATAGATGATGTGTCTCTTAATATGCAACAGTTAAAATTGGACTCATATCTATTCAATTTGATAAAAATCCACTCATCATTCTATGCATACTGCTACCTTTGCCTAATGAATGGCTTGCAGTTCACAATTGCCTTACATGTATCCTACCGATACTGACAACAGTTACAGTCCAGTCACCATTAATAGCACCGTGTTTTTAACCTCCAGAAACTCACTGTGTTGCTTCTATGCAAATGAAGTTGTTGTAGTTTAGACTGTTTTTAAGACAAAGAGAGTCCTTGTAAATTACCTCTGGTTCAAATTATCACTAAAGCCTTTCTGTAAATGAGTATTTTCTAGTTAAGATTACAGACAGCTTAAGTTATTAAATACTGAGAGAGTAACAATTGAACATGGTCACACTGTGCACCGCGACGCCATCTGTGATTTGTGCTGTCTGGAGTTTGTACATTTTACATGCAGGTAACACACAGACTCTGTATGCACCATGGTCAACACTCTGAGTACTCAGAGTGATTTCAGGTGAGGTTTTACTTTAGAAATTTAAAAGTGACAAGCAGGGACACATTTACCAGCCATTTGCACTTCAGTAAAATTAAAACAATTTAAACTTCAGTGCATGGCTCTGTTAGCATGAAACAACCCTTCTAACAAAGGGAATGCAGAAGAACCTCGGCAGAACCTCAGCAAGAGCACTGATTTAGAGAGAAATGTCCAACAGTTTGGGCTGACCAGGCGCACAAGAAAAGCACCAGGAGTATTAATAAGACTAAACTGCAGCCTACGTTGTCACCTACATTAGTCTCAGTTTAATCCCTCATTATTACATCACTTGTCTTGCTTTGAGGGATTCATGAACACACACCCTTTTTTTTCCTTGCTGGTCTTCTTTTTCTTACGAGAGAAAATTCAAGGGCTTTCCTCTGATAAGTGGACAAATGTGTAATGCTTTGGTATTATTGTGAACAGGGCATCACTTACAATAGTCACAAACACTGTGCCATCTTCTTCTCTTTTAAGGCCCGCTCTCTCCGTTCTTCTTTGCATGCTGTCCAGATAGATTTCAGGACAGGCAGACTCGTATTCAAAAATCGCGTCTCACTCTTTTTGTCCCCCAAACCCACTAGTAGACGACATGGAGGATTGTTATGTCAGCCTCCACAAAGGGGAGACCCACCGTACATAAATATAAAAGCTTTTTCTAACTTGATAAAAAGAAAAATATTTATGGGGATGACTGTACACCTATTTCGATAGACTTTACAAACAAATTGAAATATTATATCTGATATTCACCGTTTCTGTTCGGTGAAATGCTGCCAAATTCTACACACTACACTTTTAAGTCATGCTAGCTAACTGGTGATGAGTGGGCCTCCCAGTGAATTGCATAAAGGTAAGAGGTCATTAGCCAGGTTTACATGCAGACTTTTTTTCATTCTGATTGAAGATCTCAGGTGAACTGTTTACATGTGACATGTTCCATTCTGATCTGGTGTTTACATGTGACATGTTCCATTCTGATCTGGTGTTTACATGTGCCACAACATTTAGTCAGAACAGCTGTTTTACAGACCTGTGATAAGCGCAGATCTATTTAAACATCCAAGATGACAGTTAGACCTAGCCTGTTGCCAGTTTTCAGAGTGTCTTCCCCTACTCTCTCACCCCCTTTCACAAGCCTATCCACTCTCTCTTTTCTATCAATAAAGGCACAAAAATGCACCCAGGTGAGTACATATTTTAATGAATTATTTGAGGGTTGTGCTGTTTAGCCTTCAGAGTTTTCCAGTGGTTCCTCATTTGTTCGACGTTTTGGTCTATCCCGGCTATGCTGTGTTTTTTGTTGACTTTTTTTAAATAGTTCATTATTTCTTGTTTTCCTACCTTCTATAATGTTTAGTTCATTGAGAGTTTGTATTAAAAACAAACTCTCAGACGCAGACTAGTGCTGTGTGCTGTGTTTGGAAGCAGCCATGTTTTCAAGTGCGTAAATGTAGTAATGTAAGTAAATGTTACTGCTCTTTAAGTCAAGACTGAGCATGCGCAGACAGAACCCAGCCTGACAACTTTCCAATTTACCGTTTACATGACAGGATTTTACTTTTAATCGGTTTGGGAAAAGGAATATACTCCCCCTGTGCAGCTGAATTAAATTCCATTCGGATTTGGCCTGTTTATTCCGATTGAGGTGTTTATATGGAGCATTTTTATTCGGTTTGGGCTTCTAACCCGATTCTAATCGGAATATTAGGCTCCATGTAAACCTGGCTAGTGAGAATCTTGCATGGTCAAAGACAATTAGCTGGAAGAGGAGTGCACAGGCCAGGTTTCACAACAAAAAGCAGAGGATCCTCAGTAAATCTGTTTATAGCTGAGCCATGTCCATTTTATTCCAGACCTTCAGCATGGCTCCACAGTGCACTTAAATCTCTCAATTTGGAATTTTGTATCTTTTAACCACTAGCTGAAACATGAGTTGATGCTGAGCAGCACTGAAAATCACTAGTGTTTGTGTTTGATATTGCTGATAGAGAAAACCTCTGTAGGTCCTGTCTTTCTACGAAGATCTGCTAGATTTGACAAGGGAATCCATACAGAATTGAAATGACAAGCAGAATCAGAAATAGCAAAAAGTCTTAAAAATTCCCACCTATAAATACCAGACAGCTCATTTTTGCAAAACATGTAATTTTCTTGTGGCTTTTGTGAAGCAAAAACATTAAAGTATACTCTGTATATGATGCGTTAAAAGAACAAGCTAGCACTTACAGTCACATAAAGCAGGACTCAAGGTTTTCTTTTTTCCTTTTTTTGCAGAAGATCATGATTTCATCATGATATTGATTATTTCATTAATAAATTTGTACTCCACTCAGCAGCTGTCTATTTTAAGACGTTCGCTTTTTGACACACATTTATAAGTCAATGCAGATTTGAAGCACAATTTCCATAAACTGCTTTAGTTGCACAGCATTTATACAGAACGTTCTTTGGAATATTTCCAGGACACATTCGAGTATGTTTCTATTTCATGCCTGGCAGTTTTAACTGTACAAAAAACCTCGTAAAATCAAGTCGAAAGTAACGGACCAGTAAAATAAAGAAACAAAAGAAGTAAATTGTCCATCAAATGCTGATTACCTGTGTTTCATTGAAAAGGGAACAAGAGCTCTGGCCCACACAGCATGACGCACACATTTATAGCTCACACCCTGCTCACAGAAAGAAAGCGGACTGGTAGATGTTAATTGAGAGCGCTGTCTTGTCAGGTGTGGTACAGTGTGTGAGCTCTGTGTCTATCTTTAGAGAAATGTATCATTCTCTCTCTGAGCTGCACTTTGCTCATATTAATTGGTCTTCTTTTTGTTAAATCTTAGCCTCTTAAATTAGTTTGTGAAATCATCAGTTTGGAAACCTTCTTGTGATTATACACTGTCACGCAGATATGAGAGAAATAAGTGGTTAAAAGCAGGAAAATGAGAGCCATTAGGATGCTCTAAATCAAATCAAAACAACTTTAGCCTTACATGACACTTTAACACAGCACATCGGCAGTCAGGTTTTTCTGTGAATGCACATCATGAGCAGTATCGTTCCCTGTAAAAAAAAAAGACACTAACTCTGTCATTCTGACTCTCCCATCATTTCATGGATGAGAGCATAGTGCTAATGACTACTTTTAATTCATAGGATATAAGCTGAGAGACTGAGGCAGAGCTGCGGTGTGTGGTGTGTGCAACCCTTTGCATCCTAACTCAGCATCTTTTGCGAGGAGGCGGCGATCACGCGGCCTATTCTGACACACGGTCTGCTGCTGGTTCGCTCCCGTGACCATGGCAACAGCAGAGACTAATTATCATTTAAAAGCTCACTGGAAGGCTATTTCAACAAAATTTCAGCTCCAGGAAAAGATGCATACACAAACACAAGCACATTACCGTCTCTCCAGAGGCCATAGCTGTGATTGACAAACATTTGACAGTGCCTGCAGCATACAGTCACATCAGAGAGCATCTGCAGTGAGTGACAGTTATCCCTCTGCACCAACAGGGGGACTCACTGAACATACAGAGAGGTGTAGTGATCATTCATGGACACAGGGAGGTGCTGTACACTAGCTTTCATTTCAGTCTACAGACAGCAAAAGATGCTTCACTAAGTTCATCTCACTGCAGATCCCCTGACAGAGCTAAATGAACTGCATGTACTGAAAGTGATCACTTCCATGATTGTGCTTTGTCTCAAAAGTAAGAGCGACAGCTGATCTATGTAGAAATACTTTGCACAGTTTCTTAGTGCAGCACATTGTGTCCATGTATAAATACAGTATGTTTGGTTCTGCTTTTAATCAACACCTTGACACCTTTTTAATTATTAAGAGCATTTTGCTGAGAGCTTGGGGGATAGAAGCACTGGTGTGTGTGTGTGTGTGTGTGTGTGTTTCTCCAGAGATAGACAGAGGGCATGCATCAACCTCTTATTGATCCTCATTGGCAGGAAAACAATAGACGGCATCTAGTTAAAACAAAGTGGAGACAGTGGAGACAGTCAAAGCAAAGATTATCAATGGAGATGACAGACTGATTCAATGGTACTCTTTGTTATCATAATAACAGCTGACAATAAGTAGCATCCAGTTAACATAACTGCACTTACAAATATAAAGTAAGAGAACATCATAAGTCAGGTAATTCAAGATCATTTTTTTTGGGGGGGGGGGGGGGGGCATTTTGTGCCTTTACTGATAGGAGAGAGACAGTGGATAGGCCTGTGAAAGGGGGAAAAAGAGCAGGGGAAGACACTCTGCAAGCTGGTCACAGGCGGGATTCGAACCTGGATCGGCAGAAGCAAGTACATGGGGTGCTAACCACTACGCCAAACCAGCACCCCATTTAAGATCATTTTTGTACATAAAGAAATCAGGTTTAAATCCCACTCTCATTGTTTCTACAAGACTTTTAAGGAGGATATAATTCATTCAAAAGTGATGTTCCCATCACAAATAGTGACTAAACATATAATTTCAAACAAATATGACATATTAAATCATTCATCAAAAAAATCCAAAACATTATTTGCTGTTTATTTGGTCTCATAGAATATAGAGCCATTAATAGAACTGTCTTTTGTTTGACCACTTCGTTTTTCAAACATGCAGTCACGTCCCACTGTCGTCAAATGGCAAGATGGATCTGCGTGATTTTAGACAATGAATCAGGCAGGTCCATCTGCCCTGTGAGGATAGTGAGGACAGAATCTTGTGTGAATTTGTGAATTTCATCACCTGTTTTTATGACATAAAGTTCTTTGATAGTGTTAATCAGATTTAAACTAACATTTTATCTATTTCAGTCACGTCCGCCATAGATCACTGCCACTCCAAATGAATTGCAAGTGAAAAACTGAGTATGACACACAAATTACATATTAATTTCAGTGAAACCTGCAGGATGGTGCCTGTTTTTATGGTGACGCAGAGAAGGAAATGTAGGGAATAAAAACATAAAACTTCAAGAGGAAGGTGATATTACTGTGAAGTTAATGGTGTGCCTTACAGATGATAAACATTTACTTGCCTCGGATCTCACACAATAATCAGTAAAAAAAATAAGTACAAGAGGTCGTCCTGTACTCAAGGTAGCACTCATATAGAGAGGTATCATGCATCAATTTTTAAAATAACTCCTTCATGTTTCTTTTTCGGAGTAGCCGTCTAAATTGGCAAAGGGCACAGCTGGGTTGTCTTGCTGTTGCAGACTCTTGATCCTAATGCACACCTGCTGCTGAAAGGGTAATTCAACATAAATCTACTTTGATGTGTAGAAGGACCAACACCCCCTCCTGTTTGAGGATGGCAGCTAAAGAATCAAAGTGTGGCAGACGTAAACATGGCATCATGGTAACTATACAATGTCTATCTTAAAACTGCATTCATATATTTACATTGACAGACTGAAGTCATAATCCTCATTTCATAGACACACACACACATTTTTATATATATATATATATATATATATGTATATATATATATATATATACATAAACATAGATATGTTTATATATAGAGAGAGAACGTTAGATAGATAGATAGATAGATAGATAGATAGATAGATAGATAGATAGATAGATAGATAGATAGATAGATAGATAGATAGATAGATAGATAGATAGATAGATAGATAGATAGATAAGGTGACAAATAGCACCAATTATGAAAAAAAAAAGAAAATTGTAAAAATGGAGATAGGAGGCTTATGTCCACATCTACAAATTAAGTAACAAATCAGAAGGCATTATAAAAGAAGATTGAATATTAGGTTATTGTATATCTTTAATAAGAAAAAAATTAAGCTACATGTCAAGTCCATTCAAAGGGAGGCTGCGTACGTACATAATGACAGTACATCAGGCAGCTAAAGTGGTTCAAACAGATAAAGCCAACACTAGCATCCATTTCTTTACAAACAAGATCACTGAGACATTCATAAAACCTTTAGAAAGTTGTCCTACACTAACACCTCCACATCTCAACACTGCCTTCCAGCAATTCTCAGACTTGACAGATCATCTTCTCTCTCTCATCAGACCATAAATAACCACTAAGTGCCCCTGAAGGACATTTAAGAGCCTCTACTTGGTCTATGTGGCTGATTGTTCTTTCTCATCTGCATCTCAAATGTTCTGCTTTCTAACACTGATGCAAGATAGAGAAGGGAGCTACAGAGTTAAAAAAAAAAAAAAAGGCTGTCTCCCTGCCAAGGCCAACAGCTCTGAATAAGAGACAACCTTGGAAGAGACAAATATATTTTAGGAACTTACATTTGAAAAAATATATCTAGAGATTAACATGATTCAGAAAGAAAATGGTATGATGCAAAAATGAATTTAGATGATTTATGAACAGATGAATGAAAATACTGAAAGCTATGAATGTTTTTGAATTCATAATACATGTCTAATCCTGACTTTTGGAGTGGACACACAACCACAATATGTTTTAGTCCTGCACCTCAAAATGTCCAATTCAGTTACTGCTGTGAGGATACAGGATAAGTAGATATCATAAATACTTTTATTTTCTTCAATGTATTCATGGAGTAATACTGAGACAAAACATTTATGATGACACTAGGGGCTATAGTTTTGTGTTGTATTATGTGTCATTTTATATCATATTGTGGTGGATGGCTGTGGTTGAGTTCAGCTGCAGGGGAGACAGGTGTGGGGGATGGTTCATGGAAGCAGTGCCAGGTTCATTGACACAGGTGTGCACTGGTTGCAGCCCTATTGCTCACACTGCTCCAGGAGCTGGACCCAGTGGAGCACCTGGCATGGCAGGACCAGCACGTTTCCATTTATGTCATTTTATTAGTGAGTGAATAAAGCCTGGTTGATTAAAAACTGACTGTGACTGGGACCCGAAAACCATTTTTGTGTGATATGGTATCTTGTAGTGTTGTAAGATGTCCTTTTTTATTAAACATTATCTTACTGCTCTGTATCTTGTTGTCTCCTATAATGTACTATATCATGCAGTAGTTGTCACATCCCCTGGTTAAGTTCCTCTTTAATCTAATCCTCAAGTGTCATGTTTTGTGTTTCCTGTTATATGTTGGATCACTCGCCCTTGTCTCTTAGGCCCAATCCCAAACCGCCCCCTACACACTACCCCTTCACTAACGAGTGTCACTCCAAATTGAGTCACACTCGTAGATATGGAGGGATCTTCCACTGAAGGGGGAGGGTATGTAAAAAAGACGGGCAGGAATGGGAGGCCCTCTTCACTTCACCGGAAAAGGAAAACTTCGTGGCCATGGCAACAGAAAGACGCCCCGTGTAAGGCTGTTACACTGTGGCAAAGATTATGACCCGCTAGGACATGAGTTACGTTATAGCCTAATTCAAATAATGTAAGCGATTCCACATGTCTTTCAATCCGATAACCATCTGACAATTCCAATCAAAGAAATGAATACGTTGCCAATTGTGCTCACATTTTATGGCGCCAGGGCTGCACAATCATATCAAACGTCAGTAATCTATGATTTGTTTGTTTCGTTTAAACTTTAAAACCACGCTTTATGTGATTTTCTGTCAGTGTGACAAAGGTGTGGGGAACATATTGACACCTGGGCACTTACACTCATGTTGTTTCCTCTCCCATTCAGACGTTGCACTTCCTGCCAAAGTCGATGGAAGCCTGCATCGATGCAGACTCGCTGTTTAAGGGCTGAACGGTCCACTCCCCCTCCGCACTCCGTGGAATGGGACAGCCCTTAATATGGCGGAGGGAGGGTAGTGGGTAGGGAGAGTGTGTAGGTGGCGGTTTGGGATTGGGCCCCAGTTTTGTTCAGGTTGTGTTTCCTGCCCTCCCCTTCTTGTGTCTCCCTGATTGTTGATTCCCTGCACCTGTGGGTCCTCCTGTGCCAATTGCTTCCCCTCCGGTTCACTGCCAGATTGTCTTTGACCTCATATCATCACTTTCCAGCATTCTTCCTTGAGTGTCCCTCTTTGATTCAAACCTGTTTAGCACCTGACCATTCCTTTTGCCTGCTGATTTTTGATCCCTCTGCCTGTGTTACATGACTGATGTGTACAGAATTCATATACTGGTGAAAGTTTTTTGAGATTTTGGACTTGTTGAGGTATGCTTTTGAGTCCTTTCTGGTTCACTTTTCTGACAGCAGTATATAATATTACATTTTGCCTATATGATCTACTGTTTTGATCCTATCCTTATCCTTAAGATGCTGTATTGTAACATGTTGTTTTTCAGTTACGTGATCTTGGTGGTGCATAAGAGCTGGACAGGGGCAGGAAATTAAACATGTCAATGGGGAATGGGTGGAAACAGTAAAATATTGATAAAACTTTACCTGCATACAAGAGGTGTCATTATCCAGTTTTAGACACAACCACACTTAATGGAAAAGTTTTTTGTTTTTTTTTCCCTCAAGCTGACTGACCTACCTGACTTCATCTCACTAATGACTTATTTTTGAGAATCCGTTGAACTCAACATTCCTCAAACATTCTGCTGATTATTTTAATGGTGAGTTGTCTTGTTTTTACTTGGGTGTGCGTGTGTGTGTTTGAGTATTTTTTATAGTAGCTCTAAAAACTAACCGCTGATCAAACTACACTTTGCAAAGTGTAATATGTTTGTGTCCACTGGTGTGTATTTCTCAAGAGTTTGGCAACAAAAAAAAGGCAAGAGGCATAATTATGGTAGCCTTACCGTTCACAAAGTGGTCACCTTTCCTCTGTAATATAGGCAAATGTGTTTTAATTCATGTTTGCAGCTTTTGTATTTTACATTGTTTTTTGCCTACCTTGTTTTATCATTTTAAATTGTATTGTGTCATAGTTTTTGCATTTTGTCCCAGTGGTTCCTAAAATGGCGACTGGTACCCCTTTAGGGACTGAAAGTCACCAAGGGTAGTTGCTCGATGCTTTATCATAAACAAAGAATTATATAAATGATCTTATAAAGAAATATAAGCTTAAAATGACCTGAAATTAAAGTATTTTGTGAAATGATCCTTGAAATCTCATGCTTAACACTATTAGTACTGGGGGCTCTTTATAGATGCACATTGTGGGTCTCAAGATCTGGGTATTGCTGTTTTTGGGGGGTTGTAAGGAAAAAGTTTGGGAGCCCCGGCAATGGTGTACAGTACCTTCCATCTTTACCTCCGCCACGGGGGTTATGTTTTCAGCAGTTTGTTTGTCTGTCTGTCTGTCTGTAAACAAAATAACTCAAAAAGTTATGGATGGATTTTGATTAAATTTTCAGGAAATGTTCAGCATGGGAAAAGGAAGAAGTGATTCAATTTTGGTGTTGATCTGGATCACTGTCTGGATCCGCCATGACGAAAAATGTGATTTTTGTGAATAACTACTGAACTAAAACAGATATCATTATGAAAACAATTGTTAATGGTATGTTTTTGTGGTCAAGAAATCTAAATATTTACATAGAATAAAGGTAGGACTAATATTTATGGTTAAAATCACAATATGGAAGAGGACTGTGGTGCTTGCGGAGGTCTGCACTCTCCCAGTGCTTTTCTAGTTTATGTTTGAGACAAGGATATTTACAGGTTGATTATATTGATTTATCATACAATATAGATCTAGTTTATTGCTGCAGACACTTGTCAAAACTCACATTTATTCCTGCAGGAGGGTGGAATTCCTTTGAATGCACTCAAATTTTGTCTGAAAAAACAACAGTTTTACAAGGAAACTATTTTAAGTATGAAGTTTTTGGGTTAAATGGCCATGGAAATGTTGAAAATCAATCATACAAGTCATTTTGCTAGACCCTACATAGAGCCATATTACAGTATATGGGGACTATGTGAAGTTGACTACTTAAATGTGGTGCACTTGACCACCCTTCTTATCAGTGGTCAGCACACATCTTGCAAACTGACAGAGAATGAAAATCTGTGTGGACACTGTGTACCTCTGCCAGGGATGCAATAAGCATCCATTCAAGACAACGCCCTAAATCATTCAAGCTCTTCTCTCTCTGGAAAAAGGCACTTCTACTTTCACAGTTCACCGTCTACTAGCATCTCTTCAGCAGTAGACAGTGAGAGTGATTTTACCTGAAGAGGACGGTTTGGACTGACAGGTTTTCTGCCTTCCTGCTCTGCCACACTCACAATCTTCCTCTTCACCTGGGAAGCCTTTGAGATTCACCTCTGTGGATGCTGAAGTACCATGTAATGTTACCTTATCTTTAAACCAGAGTCTGTTCAGTATGTCCCCCCCATCTATTTTTTCTGTTTTTTGCTTGTTAATTTTCCGTGCAATACTTCACTGGAAACTAATTGACCAATATGCATAGACATCTCAGAATCTAGGCAATGGCACTGTAAAATGAATACAAAAGCTACCCAATGATAATGCAGAAAAATCTGGAAGTATCTGTGAATTATTATTCACATCACATTTTCAGTTCTTTCAGTCTGGTGTCTTTGCCTGGCTGTTTGTTACCCTGAATTACTTGTATCAGTCTGGCAGCAGCCAATGTAATATAACCACATCTGCATTCAGTTAAAGAATCTTAATGCTGTGGAGAGGAGAGCAGCACAGGAATTTCCCAATAATAGGCAGATAAACTGATTAAACAGATAATTATCAAAATAAAGTCCAATCCTGGCTGTGGACAATGTGAGATTTCCACTAGGGATGGGAATTTTAAAGATGCCAATGCATTATCGGTTCTCCCTATCAATTCACTTCTTTATTGATTCCCATGGATTCTGTGTGGAAAATAGTTGGTCTACATACATTTTCAATGTCAACATTTAACATACGGCACTTTTAATATTTTAATGATGTGCTGCAATGACAAATGCTTCAGCAGAAACAACCAAAACTGACACTGGATGCTTTGCAATTTGCATAATTTTTGTTTAACATTGAGCCACAATTTTAGATATCTCTGTCTGCTTTGACCACGTCTTTATTCTCGATGTCGCTTGTACTGACTGCCTCTGTTTAGAGCGTGATGTCCTTGAATATGTGGTCTGCAGAAACTGATCAAGGTCATGTTAAGGATAGACCTTACTGATATCAATTCTTCAAACTGCTTGTTATCGATTCCCAGGTGGAGTTGGTTTTCTAATCCATCACTACTTTCATTGTTTTAAATTTTACATAACATTGCTGTCAGGCCCAAACCTATGATCTCTATCTTTTATGATCTTTTTTTATTTTCATAAAAACAGGGCTATAGATCACCTTCATTGCTGATAAGTGGCTTTGAAAAAAAATCAGCCAAATAAAAGTACAAAAAAATAATCAGAAAACCTGAGAAGACAACATTTATCCATTCAGTAGTACAGCAGTTTGTTTTTTTTTCTTTGTTAAAAATCACAATTTTGGAGATGGGAGGTTTGTGCCTGAAAGCAATGATATAGGATTATTGAACATAAAAGTATGACACCTAAATAAGCAACAAATATATATCCAAAACAGAAAAATAACTATGTATTTTTTTGTAAGCTTTACAAAGTAAGAATAGGACATGGTTACACTTTAGTATCAAAAAGCAGAATTAAACCTGGAAACCAATCTCTTAAAAAGATCAATTTAGCTATTTGGTTAGCACTTTTTGTTAGCTCCTGGTTGGTGTGTTTGAATGATAGTTTTGTTTTAATAATAGCAAAGCACTCTCTTTACCTTAAAGTGTGAAATAAAATCTAGACAGTTGTGCTCTACTGAAAGGCATCAGCAATCAGTGAGGAGATCCTTAATCTCAATTTTATCTCTGTGCACTATTGATAAGTTGAATAAACTTCTATGTGGTCCTAAGCTGCCACAACATCACCATGGTAACAGACTCAGGATCCATACATGCTAGCTCTGGATAGTGATGCAGATGCTACCTTGTTCTTGCTGCATGGCTTGAGAAAGCTTAGCACTGGGACAAGTGTACTCGTGCATCTCAGCAAAGTTTAATGTGTATGATAACTTCTATTATTAATTCAAATAGCAAAGGATAGCATAGCTGACCATTCAGTGGCAATAAAAAATGACCACTTTTTATGTGTAGGGCTTCTGATTCCTATACAAGTAAGATCCTAAAAAATAGCAACAAAAAAACTTTGATATGAAGCTATAAATAATCAAATGGTATTGATGGCTGTTTTAATACCATGGCAATTCAATGCTGATCAAAGTGGCAACTAGACTGGTTCATATTCTTGAATAAAGTTGCCACTTCAAAAACCATGAACTGGATGACTGAGAGCTGTTCAAAGTTTTAAACTTTCCCATTACTTTGCCAGAATTAGACAGTGTCCTGAAGTTTTCCTTCATTTTTGATGAATTCAAACCTCTTCTAAGCACCCAGCCAAGGAAACAAGGACTATCCTTTCTAACCTTTAAACACAGTCAGCTCTGGTTCAAATAAAAGGCCTGTCATACTTTAGTCCAAATATAATTTGCATTTATCACCAGATGAAGTTTCTGATCCTGTATAAACCAGCAGAACTGTCCTCATCTTGGTATTTGTCTCTACAAATACAGTTTCTTCTCAGTCTGGCCCTCTCTTCTCAGGAGTGTGCTAACACGAGCACAGCTGTGTGATTTCATGGCTGTGGGGGATCTTTAGGTGGTGCTAGCCATTGAGGCAGTGGGTAATATCACAGTGGCACACCGTGATGTCACAACGAGCCCTGATTCGAAACAGTCAAAGATCATGTTTACAGACATAGGTGGACCAAAAAACATTGGACTGGGTGGGCTTTTAACACACTTTGGGGGTCAGATGATACTACTAATATCTAAGTAAATATGAAAAAATGCTAAAAAAAATATATAATTCTATAAAAAAAGTAGCTGTTTCATGATATGTCACCTTTAAAAAGAAATAGGTATTGCTTAACAGGCCACACGAGGCAGCACAGTTGCACAGCAGGCAGTGCATGTGTCTCACAGAGAGATGGTTGTTGGTTTGAATCCGGTGTAGGCAAGGGACTTTCTATGTTAGTTTTGCATGTTCTTCCCATGCATGCCTGGGTTCTCTCTGGGCACATTGGCTCCTCCCACAGACCAAAAAATAAGCTCATTGGGTTAACTGGTGACCCCAAATTACCCTGAGGTGTTGGTGAGTGTGCGATCAGTTCAGGCTGTACCCCGCCCGATGTCAGCTGGGACTGACTCCAACTGTTACCTCGAAAGAGATCAGCAGTATAAATTATTATCTTTACTGCTGACTCATCCATTGATGGATGGATTGACAGGCCACAATACCAAAAGCTTACAGAGATTATCTTAAGAGCATATGTGTTTGTAATAAATATGAAAAGAACATTTCTCCTTAAGTTTTGCGGAAGTCTAATGCTTATGTAATCCTATATTGTTGAGTGGTATAACGATTTAAGCCTTTTTTGTTTCCAGGTGCATTATCATCACAGCATGTCTCACATTTAATCACAGTCCAGGACACAACAGCAAAGAATCACAGGCATCTGAATGTTCTACAGGCAACAAAAGGAGGTGTTGACATAACCCTAAAGGCTTTCTGTTTGCTTCTCCTGCTTTTTCTATCTGTGGTTTCCAGCTAAAATAGGTGGACAGTGACTAAGCTATGAGCAGCATAAAAATCAGTCGGTGCAGCATAGGGTTGGGAGCTGGAGAGCTGATAAATAAGACATGACAAGCCACGTCACCAGAAACAATGCCAGATGGTGTTTTTCATTCAGGTAAGTTGAAATTTCCCATAAGGATGTCATTGTATGATTCCAGGTAGAGTATTTTTGTGTCACAAGCACTAGAATGGGCCACAATTTCAGCAAATTATAACATTAAATGCCAAACATCCTTTCACTGACCTGAATCAAATCAATCCAGCACTGATTCTACATGTTGCAGTCCTATGCTGCAGGCAGAATGGATGCTTTGACACTTAATGGTAAAATAAGTCCATAAATCTGCCCTATAGTAGACAGTGCAGAGCTCTTTTAAATCCTTGAGGAAGTTGGTAGGATGACCATAAGGAGAAAAAAACGTATCCAGTCTTGACAAGCCTTAATGAGCCTGCAATGCAAGCCGACTGCAATCGTTACAGCACATTGTGATCAAAGTCAGCACAGAAAAATTCCAACAATTATAAAGCAGGTAATTATGATGTATTTGAATGCAATTTCACAAAAAAGATAATGTAGTTTTTGCCTAGGACCACGAACAATTACAACTGTTTGTGGGTTATATTTGTTTGTATAATAAAGTGACAGTGTTATTTTTTATTATTTACTTTATATTGAATTGAATATCATAAGTTGTGTCAAGGATGGCTATGGAAAGGTAGTTATTTATAACTTTATAAAATGTAAACTGTTCAGGAAAAAAACATGTCTTTTCTTCAATGGTCCATACTGTTTATGTAAAATTTACCTAAAACACATGAATTAGAAAATTAAACACTCCAATAGTCCAGGATGACAAAACAACCAAATACCACGAAAAATTAAAAGAGATAAATACCAAACCATGGGCTAATTCTTGATTCTCTTGTATGATTTTCTGCAGTCTGAAATCAATGTGCATGGTGCTTTGGTGACTCATTTTAAAAAGCCACCCACGGTGGCCACTGACACCATCGATTCCCACGGTGAGAGCTCACAGCAATTATCGTGTGTGACTTTTGGACAACAACCTGTGTTAGAAATGCACACATGGGGGAAGATCTTTCTCACATCTGGACCTTTTGTTCCAACTACCCTACTGCAAGCAGAGAGACACGGACACACACAAATGTCAACAGTTCCTGCTGCATCCAATTAACACCTGTAACACAAGCTCAGCAACAGACAAAAACACAACTTTTCATTCTGATAATATAAAACCAAAGTCACAGCTTGAAAGAAACACTAAACATAGCTCTAGCTTTACACTTCAATAGTAAATAAACATATGTATTCCAGTCAGAATATATACGTCCATCCTTCTCAGTCAGCTGCACAGATTTCAAACAAGCACTGCAGACATTTAAAGACAATAATTCAGGTCTGAAAATACTGCCACCAACCGAGTAATGACAAACCTCCCAGCAAATATAGAAACATAAACTGCTTCCACATCTTTGCTGAAAACTGCAAACACATGAAGGCCATCTTCTGCATAAACCTACGGTTCATTTTTCTAATTTATAGTGATACTAAAATGATGCAACAGTCGGAATTTTGTTCCTCATTGCTGTACTGTAAATCTGTCAAAGTCAAAGGGTCACATTGTGGTTGCCAAGTTGGTTCTCACAGGGTCTATCAGATATCAGAAACATACCACACAGTCACATACCACAGTTTTCCACTACATCTAAAAGTGCAAGTTATAACTCCAAAATGTAAAGCAAAAGCCACATTGCAAAAACACCCAGAAATGCAGTTGGATTCTCCAGGCCTGAGCTCATCTGAGCGGGGACTGACTCAAAGAGAAGAACAGCATTCTGGTCTACGTGTCCATACTTTAAATTGTTTTTGGAAATCATGGATGTTGTGTCCCTTTGGGCTAAAGAGATTAAGGAGCATCTAGATTGTTATCAGCACAAAATTAGCAGTAGTTGCAAGTAGTAGTGATGGTATAGGCTGTGTTAGTGCCCATGGCATGGGTAACTTGCACATCTGTGAAGGCACCCTTAATGTTGAAAGTTACATACAGGTTTGGAGCAACAAATGCTGCCATCCAAGAGACACCATTTTCAGGGTAATTCCCCACTTATTTCAGTTCTATGTTATCATATAATCTCACAATTACCCCATGAAGCTGCAGTTCTGTTGTGACTTATGATCTGGTTTTTCAAGCTGCTCAAGGCCACTGCACTGCAAAGACACATGATGTTGGTCAGAGCAAAGCCACAACATGGATCAGATGCCATACAGGTTGACATTAGGGCAGAACAATATATCGTTATCATATCTATATCGAGATATAAACATCCAAGATATTAATATCTGAAAAGCAATGATTTAAATGATATAGATTTCTTTTAAATAAAACAGCATTTTCCACATTCTTTTACATTATGATGATTTTATTTTTCTGAAAAATTCTTTGTTTTCACCAAAGCTGTAGTCATATCATATATATCAAAATATCTTGGAAATTGGGATATTAAATTTTGTCCATATCGTACAGCCCTAGTTGACATTGAGGGTAACAGAGCATCAGGGACAAAGAGAACATACAGGTGGATCAGGGGTACTCATTATTTTGAAATATGGGATGCTTTTTTAGACACTAGTGATTGTAAAAATATTCTAGCAATTGTCAGAACTAATAAAATTATCAAACTTAAATATGTGAACCCAAGTTCAACCAAAATCTTAAGGCATATTTTTACATTTTAGGTGTGGATGCCGAGTTGAGAGGTTTTAAGGGCAAATAAAAGATAATCTATTCAAAAAACTTGGTGTAAGTCATTTGCTCTTTATAATTCATGCTTTAAAATGATACTTCTGAGCAGAATCTTAATCAAACCCAGGGACTGCTGACGCTACCAACATAAAGCTACAAGGTGCTGGCAGGTTGAGGCCACTGCACACTCTCTATCCATCAACAGTTTAATTTATTGATAAAGATTAGAGCAGTGAAGCTCTCTACTGCAGAGAGACTTCATGTAAACAAAGCAATGGTTGAAAACATTTTACATACTAGCTGGTGCTAGATTTATGATGTTTTTACAATTTTATACATATCAGATTATATACAGATTTTTTTTCTACTGAATGGTGGTCACAAAAATGTGTTTTTTTACTTTCCCCCTCATAAATATTGTGGTTTTAATTGTTGTTGACGTTCAGAAGGTGTAAAATATATATATATATATAAATATATATATATATATATATATATATATATATATATTTTTAAATATTACGCCTACTCTGAAATGCATGCTCCTGTGCCCAATTAAAGAAAATGTGTTTCCAAGATGTTTATTTGCCAATGATCACCCTTACTCTCCAGGACAGTGGATAGCATAGCATAGCATAGCTCTGCTAATCCACTTTCAAACATTTCTGACATTACTATTCTACTGCACTATATTAAGCCAATTCAGAGCCACCAGAGTTCACAAAGGCCTAACTTGCAGTTCTAGGGTAAAGTATAGCTGGCCTCGGAAAAATGTTTATTCATTTCTCTACAATTACTGGTGGAGGAATCATAAGTGTACAATACTCTTTAAGGCTCTTTAATTTTTGTTATCTAAGTTTATTGCACTCACTTTGATTATTATGTGCAGACTCTATGATGATAAGAGGAATCTACAGAGATAAAAATGTTTATTTTAGGCTGATATTTGTTTAAAAATGACTAAATAAACATACTGGAGCCATAAACTGTGTTTATAATGTAGCTTCCATTAGCCTGAGCAGTAGATAGTAGCTTTTCTGTGACTATAATTCCGCAGCTTTGTGATTTTGCGTTTATTTAAAATGAAGTTTAGGCAAAAACTAATAATTCAGGCAGGAAGACCTATATATCCATTCAGTCACCGTTTATTCATTTCCCCCCCTGGCCTACCTGCACAGGTAATACAAGTCATTGACTGACAGAGGGCATGCACTCACTTAAGCACTGAGCCAACAAGATTCTGGCCAATCATCCTACTGTCACATTTTCAGATCGTGTCTTTGCTCTCCCAGAGTCAGGGCGGTGGTATGTTATGTGATTTCGGGAATCTTTTTACGCCTGATCCCTGGTTCACGTCAGCAGCTTAGGTGTACTCGATAAATACTGAAAAAAGAAACTTCCTGTAGCTTATTCACTCCTACTTTGAGACTCACCAACGTCATGGTACACCACCGTCTACACCATCCAGTGTCGCTGGTGAAGATCCTGGTGGTCACCTATTAAGCCCATCGCTCCCAATCAGTGCACCAAATGTATCATCTCATAATCTCAGCGCACGGCGGCTGCGTCCTCCACCTCAGTGTGCTCATTCACGCCAAACAGGACATGCTGCCTCGGCTAGGCCCAGGTGGGAACAATTCCTGCATGATCACTGCTCGCTCAGGTAAAAACAACCAGTTCTCTTGATTTCTTAACAGTTGTACAGGTTATGCAAAAGTCGAGGAAATTTACCTAGGATTCATAATCTGTTTATTTCAGTAGCTGCTGGATCATTATACGTTTTTTTTTCACAAGTGATGTGCCATTAAACCATCAATCAAAACAAATGAGACTGACTGAAAATAAGACAACTGATAAACATTTTATGGATACATTTTATAGTCTATCTTATTGATTCAATGTTTTTTACATTTTTGTTTTCTAAAGTCAACAATGGCTGTTTTAGTGCAAGTATTGGGCACATTTTGATAATGCCTATAGCATATGTAATCCTCTTTAATGTTTTAATCTATGGGCAGACTTACTTGATTTAATTTGTGTGAGGCAATCTCAAGGAAACACATTTCAAGCTGTACACATGCAGAAATTTACTGTGAAATGCATTTATTTATTTTATTTCTTATTTAATAACCACATTCCACAATTACATTTGAAGTGAACATAATATGATTCTGTAGTCTTAAGAACTTGGATAATTACCAGTGAACAATAACATCTATCACTTTCCATAAATTCAGGGACAGCGTTACACCTGGCCAGCAGCTCTGTTTTCTCTATCATTTATTTATCTATCATTTTCTCTATCTGTACCTGAATAGTGCCTGCAGCACTAAAGGACTGAGAAAGTGACGTCTGTCTCAACCTTCCTGCACTCGTCTCTCTAACCTCCTCTTTGAATCGCCTCATCATCACCTCTTAATTTTCAGTTGTCAAACGAGGTTTGTGGTGTTCCCACAGTACTTTACCGTCTTCTCACATACATCACATGCTGCGTCACTGCTGTTTATGGAGCTAATAAAAGCTCTACACACGTTAGCATTCTGCCACGGTTGTCAGTTGAACTGAAAAATGGGCAGCAGGCTGTAAGCCGGTATCCTCACAGGGCAGATGTACCTGCTTGATTGATTTTCTCAAATCATGCAGATCCATCTTGCCAAGCTTCAACCTCTGACTTCACAGCCAAAAGCTAGACGGCCCAATCAGAGGAGATAGGTGGAAACTGAAGACGAGACGACAGCGCAAAGTGACTGCATGTTTGAAAACAATGGCAGCTTCTGAAGCAGTCTCTATGGATGCAGCAATATCTGCAGTTTTATCAGAAATCGACTCAATTTCTTTTTTTAAAGTGGAGCAAAGAACGTCAGTTTAAGCTTTTCTTAAAGGAAATCACATGTTTGCTCTTCTTCTGACCAGGGATCACTGCTGGGAAACTGGTAGAGATGCAAAAATCCAATGGGGGAGATGCCTGTTAGTCTATGGTGGTCATGGTTACAAAGTAATACCTGGCAAAATATGCTTTCCTCAGAATTACAGAGAACTTGGTGGAGACTGTCGTTGAAAAGGTTTATGTCACATATAAGTGGTAAATGAAACATCTGTGTGGTGTAATTTAATGTACAATGATACTCTGAGGACTGAAATGTAGCTTAAGCTAATGGCTAACAACAGGCTCTGGCTGCTATGCCATACTGTGGCTTGATATGGATTGGTCTGTGATGAGTGTGACTGGCAAACCGATCGTCCAATCACCAGCTGTAGCTGTATCTGAAGGTTCTACCCTCTGAAAACCATTTTTATGGGCTCTTTTCCTGATGGACCAGTGAAATATTTCAATGGCAGATATATTGAACTGTCTGTCTGACATGTCAGGTTGACAATGAGCCGTATTGCACATGTGAGTGTGAAAGGTGGATGAAGTAGTTCCTAACAACTGGGGAGCATTTAGATGAGTTGGTGCTAGTACTGTAGCTCTTCACTGAATTCCCGTTTATTAATACTTTTATATGAGAATCAATTCCAGAACTTCGATCTCTGGATTGATGTTTCAGTATTGATCCACAAGCTCCACCCCAGCTCAGCCTCACACTGCAGGTTCACCCTGATGATTCAACCCTGAGGATCACGGTGGGGCTTTCTCATTGTTGATTTGCTCTAGAGATAGATCCTGTCGCCTCACAAAAGCCTTCACTCCCCGCTAGAGTCAGTATCCTCTCAAAGTTTAACATCTCTGAGCTGCTAAAACTTCTCTTGTGTTTCCATCTATTGGTCAGTTATAGGGCTGGGAAGTATAGCCCGATTTATTAAGTAGACAGAGGTGTTTTTACCATTTAAAAATGAAACGTTATGCATTGAAGCAGCAACTAGTTAAATGGTTTAATCATCGGCTCAAATGTGGTTCAACCTCTTCAAAAGCCAAACAGTAAAAGCTTTGGCTAAATTGTAACATCATCATAAATTGATAACTGAACTAAATCACTTTACCATCACTGGCTAACTTCCCTGATACCGTATATGTGACATCAGTGTCATCTCAGCTGAGTTGTAAATGTTTCGGCTGAGCTGCTAGTAGCAGTCTGCTCCATCAGAAATAAATTATGGAATAAACTAATAAAATGTGATAATAAACCATTGATGTACAGTCTTCTAAATGCTGGAAAAGTCTTCATTCAACTTTTTTTTTTTTAAATTATCATTAGCACGTGAGTAATAAGTTGCTTTAACAACCAGCACTTGGCCAAAAGTGTTATTTTTGCTTAAGCATTGAGCACAGAAAGTTTGTTAACGCAAGCATTCAACAAAAGTGTAGGTTAACATCGGCATCTGGCTGAACATAAGCATTTGGGAAAAACAGTGTGTAACACAAACATTCAGCTCGAAGTGTCAGTTTAACACAACTTTTGACTAAAAATGTTTGACAATCATTATCCATCTTGAAAATGTAAACGTCAGTTTTCGGCTAAATTTAGTTTTGAATAACAAAACTGGTCAAGTTTCCAGCTCAAGGAGCTCATCATGCCTGCTTTGGGTCCAATACTGAAGTTATGACGAAGCATTCAAACTCATCGGGTTTTAAATGGGTCAACACAACCGACCTCAGTTTCACAAGGGTTTCCCAAATCATTTCCAACAGTCTACAACATATCAAAATTTTTTCCCTAACATGCACTCAGGGCTTTTACTCAATACGTTCAATATACCTCAGTATGCTGTCACAGCTGTAGTCGTATTTACAGTTAAACTTTCCACATTTCTGCCCATGGGGTTAAAAATCCTGTGGCAATAAATCTGGTTTGTGCAATTTAGTTATGGTTGACAAGCTGTTGTCCATGTTAATGCAGCCTAAATTTTGTTTCCTGTCACAGCAAATAAGTGGTGGTGGTGTTTGTGCACTGCAAGTAAGCTTGTGTAATAATCAAAACAAATTTAAGACGAAAATGTTGCATCGCTAAGTGGGCACTAGGGATGTAACGATATGAAAATTTTGTATCACGATTATTGTGACCAAAATTATCACAGTTATCATTATTATCACGGTATTATTGCAGTGTGCTCAAAATGTTCAAAAAGTACTTTTACACACAATTTAATCACTTAATCCCTTCTATATTATAATCATAATGGTTCTTTTTTGTCTTTTTTTAATAATATGTCAAGAAATGCCCTTTGAGTACATTTTTATCCTATTTTCATGAGAAATAAAAATATACAATCCTGGAAAGTATTTGTCATTATTATGTTATAAACGGTGTGATTACAAAAAAAAGAAAACAACTGTTCTGAACTTCAAACAGGATTCTCTTTATAAACAGCTGTAAATGAACATGTTCAAAGTTCTGGGATGACAAAAAATGAGCTTAAACTATTTTATACGACTCACACATTTTAGTTTGCCTACAGCATTTGTGTCCATGTTACAGCTCCTTATGACCATGTCCAGGACTTTTTTTTAAATGACGATAGTCCCTGAAGCAGTTAGCCCCCTTCATGATTCTCCTCTGGTCTCCCCTCTCCTCAGTAGATCTCCTCGATATTTTCTCCTCTAAATATTTCCAAATTAAGATCAATGAAATCCATAAAACACGAACTTTGACAAAAAAAAGACGATCTATGTCCAAATACGGCGAACACACGGCAAAGCTAAGGCAAGAACACAGTCCTGAATGATCCTAATTCTGTTATTTATAAGATTTATACATTTTTGGATAGAATTACTGATAAGTCACCTGTTATTCTCTCAGGTATGTCTGTCTCTCCCTACGGATCCATCAGTTCATTTACTCGAAGAGTTCCTGCAGTTGAAATCGCGCACGTCTTTTTCTTTCACTGCAGCTTCGTGTTTAGACAAGGAGACTGTCATGTATCAGTTTTCCCTCAGCATCCTTGTAAAAATCCAAAATTCAACCTGACTCCAGAGTCCGTTTCGAGAAAACTCTGCAGTGGCTCAAACTTCGCTCTCAGACTCTGAGGCCAAACAATGCAAACTGCGCATGCACGCAGACGCAAACTGCGCATGCTTGCACCGGTCTAGGCTGCTCAATCGAGGACAGAGCATGGATTTATGGGACAGAGACATAGGTCCGTCTTTTCCAGGCAAACAGCGTCATCACCGTACGTTATTGACACAGGGTGGTGAACAAACACGGTAAAACGGTAATTTTAAAAAGGCACGGTAATGATTACTGTGGAAAATTTTACCACGGTTTACCATTTTACCGGTAACCGTTACATCCCTAGTGGGCACTTACGCACTGGATAAAATTCTACCCTCAATAACGCATCACTTTCTGAAAATCCATCACACATAGCCTAAAGGTAATGTGGTAACACTTTATATTAAGGTACACATATCTACCATTAACTTGGTGCTGACTAATATGCGTGTAAATAGCATACTACCTTAGTATAAAGCGTTACTGGTAATGTAATATCTTATCCACTGCAAATGACATTTCTTCTTTTATCAGTGCACAAGCCTAAAACTTTGGAGGTCAGGCAGACCTTGTTCATATTGGGTTTATTAGACCACATGACTGTAGCCTGTCACAGGGCTGGACTATTCAAGAACTAGTCAGACCCTTTAAGTTCATGAAAAATCTGCCAAAATAATGAAATAATAGCCCAAAATACAACTCACAATGATCTCAATATTTTATTCTTTATCATAAATATAAGTGAACCTAACTTTTTTTTTATCATTCATTGTTATATCAGCCATTGTAATCAGACTTTGCTGAGTTTTATGTCTGCTCCAAGCATGAAAATATTATCTGCTGTCTTTAGTTCTTCATCATTTAGGACATTTTATTTTTATGAGTGATTTGATAAAATTTGGTGTCTTGATTTGGCTTTATAGAAAATAACAGAGGTCACTGAAAGATGTAGAGTTCATATTCATCCTTATCTGAATGCATTCACTCAGTGATATATCCTACAAACAATAATGACAAGACTTGATGCTTTTCTACTAAATTTAAGTATTTGACTGCTAACTTCCCCCTTATAGCTGTTGTCAACCTCTGCTTCCTGCCACTCAGTGGTTGGAATTCCACTCACATGTACTGCCTGTCACATCATGTACATACCCTCTGTGAGAATCATTTGTTATATCTTCTCTGAAAAAAGGAGAGATTGTGTATGACTGGTTTAGCTAAAAGTATAATTTCCTACCTATTTTGCCCAGCTCGAAGACCACCTCTGCTTGAACAGGTGCTACAAAGTAATGGTGTCTGAGAGGCTCTGTGTGTGCTCCCACACAGTCCTTAGACAGGGTTCAATCAGGCAAACTAAGAGAAAGCTGTGTGTGAGGAGCAACAGGGTGTAATAGTCAGAGATACTGCCGTCAGGCTTCATAGATAAAAACGTGCAAACAGACATGTTCATTTTGCTGAAGTTCAATTATGCATATACTCTCTCCCAGCTCCACTGGGAACCATGCGTGCACATGCTAAAGGGCTGCTTTTCTCAAGGTGTTGTGTTTTTAAGTAAGAGACAACAGAAACAGACAAACAAACAGCAATGCCTGCACAGATATGCACAACAAATGAACTCTGCCCTTAGTCTAAGTGAGAATTCTGTGACAATCCTAAGGATGATAGTCTGACTATTTAGAGCTCAGCATTGTCTTCGTGTGACTTTTATCAGCTGAGCCAGAACGAAACCTCCCCACAGAGGATATGAAACATTACCGGGAAAAATTCCTGAAGGTAAAAAAAGAAAATCTGTGTTGAGTCTTGGCGAGTCAAGCAGATACAACAAGGTGGTAATACACAAGTGGGCTTTTCATCATGTCGATGCTTCAGCTTACATGGTTTTTGTGGCACATTACCATCACATAAATGCTACTGTTTGAGCCTTAATGATACTGTATTTAGACAAATCAAATTCAAGCTTTTGGTGGAATTGTTTTGTACCCAAATAAGATCAATGAATTTGTCAGGTCTAGTGTAATTGGTTTCTGGGGCTGCAAAAACAAACATCAACTGTTCTTTTTAATGAGCAGACCCTGGTACATTTTACCGCCTATTACTGGTTGGATACAGCAAACATAATTCCAAAGTGCAGAGAGAAACCTTAGATCGACTCAGAGACAACTTGCTCTGGATGCAGTCTCTGGGGATGTCCAGGCACAGATTCAGAATACCAATTACACTGAACAGCAAACATGTACAGTGTGTAAAGGTAAAACCTCCTCCACTGTGCCTCTGGTGATCAATAATACAACAACTATGTATCAAGAACAAGTCATTGTACTCCAAGGTCTTGGCAAAGATTTACAAGAGGGGCTGCTTAGCTTACGCAGAGCTGTAGGATTTTTTGTGTGTCTTCTCCTGCAGATATTTAAGGTGGCAGTGTTGTTTAGTACCAAGGACAATTATTCTGTTTGTTTTTCTGTGTGAAAAACATTACCTCTACATTTCCACTGTATTTTTGATGCTGCAGATTTCAGTGAAGATGTATTTGATTTTCTTAACTGGTCACACTTCTGCTCTGACATATTTACAGGTGGCATTATGTCCATACAAATAGATGTAATTTTATAGATTTGTCAGACAAATACAACCAGAGCCTTTTCTTGCTGTAGGCGATCTAGGTAAATGTTTAGGGCCCCGAAAGCCTCCAGGGGGGCCAAAGCTGCAGGTTCAACCTCATTATTGGATAGCTGTGATGTAGCAGGCTGCTTACAGGTATCATGGGAACTATTGACAGATTTAATTTCCAATAAAGTTTGTGGGGAAAAAAGAGATTGAAAGCCATCCGTCATTCCAGTTAGTGAGAACAACTAGCAAGAGAAATGGCATCAAAAAAGTTATACCAGTGGCGCAGACAGCCAAAGGATAAAAGTAAGGTATTTGTTGTGTTGGGCACAACAGTGAAAATATACAGGACATGAAAATAGTTCAGTGATGACTAACAAAAGAATTAGCAAATTTTCTATTCCTATAATTGACCAAACAATTAAATTGTAATTTTATAATGACTGACCCACAAATGATATATGTTGTCAAACTATTGAGATAACTGTTTCTTTCGTGTTAAAAAAGTAAGTAAACAGATATATTTTAGTTAATTTAAGTTAATAACTTCATAACAAAAGATGTATAGTAATAATTCAATTATTGGATTAAGAAGTAAACGATGACTGTTCTTACTTAGTCAAATTATTAGTAAAACTAAGCTTCAAAAAATAAAAGTTGCTGACTCTGATGTAAACGTTATAGCAACAACACAATGACCGTTAAACTAGTTTTTGGACAAACAGTTTAACGTCATTGTGTTTCTACAGTGAGAAACATAGTTTGACTAAACAGGGGCCCCAAACCATACTCTCGCCGAGGGCCCCTGTGAAGCTAGAAAGGGCCCTGACAACAACAAAGCAACGAGGCAGAGACCAGGTGAAATTGTGAGCCAAACACTTAAACACACAATGAAAATGATACTTTTGCCCCTCTCCTAACAGATTTTGACAACAGTTTGATTTACTAAGCAGCTCTTGTTATGTATTGGACTATGATGTGATTCAGACACTGTCATCCAATCATCTCCCAGGTGTATTTGTCAAAGCTTCTTCCTATTGGCTGTTGCCCGCTGATGTATGGCACAGTCTGTGTGACATGTCAGGTAAGACTGCAACCGCCATGTGTTTAATTTCTTGAGGTCAAGCCAAACTATCTGGCCAATGTTTTTAAAGATACATATTCTTTGGCAGTGATACTGCTCAACTGCACCAGACTTGGTAAATGTCCTTTGCAAGCTCTCCAGTCTTTGCACTGGACCTTGATGCGTAAAATATTCAGCACTTACACAGTGTATTTGCATATGCAAAGGTGGTCTGATCTGTTTGGGGTCTTGTGGCTGCTATTGATGATGTGCAATAAGACTGGCTGAATATTTTTGTTATAATGTAGCTTGTTATGATTGGCTGTACATCTGAAACTTGGTGGATGTAGTTTTCCCGTTGTTGTGTATCTTGCCAGATTGACTTAGAGTCCTATAAAATGAAGTTACTGTTAATGTAAGACTTATCTAGTTAAGCTAACCTTTGTTTGTATGCCTGTGTGTGATGTTAAAAGTGGAGCTTGACAACAATGAAAATAAAAACATATCTATGAAACATATCAGTTCGTATTTTAAAAACTATGCAAGCTAATTTATTAAGACTTTTTAAAAAACATGAAATTGAAACTTTCCTTCATAATTTGATGAAACATCCAATCAGTCAGATTGGGCAATGTCACCAGCAGCAAAAGGCCCAGTCAGATGTCACCACACAAGAACATCTGGTGCATCGACTGTAAGTTGGACAGCATGCATGCACTTTGTGTATTTGCTGCATAAATGCTAAGCATTAGGGGCGTTAGCATAGTCTATAGGATTAAAAGTAAAACTGGGAATGGCGTTTATCTGTACCAAAAGTAAGGTGTACAGTATAGGAATTGGGCGCAACCATAAATTTAATTCAGTTTTTCACATTCAACCAATTAGCTGTTTGCCCACTTTTTACCAGGTCAACAGTTTATTGTACATCAAGATGATTTCTCAGGACAATGTGGGTGTGGATGGTACCAAGATCTACTGGGGTTGTTTCTAAATGTGCTCTATATCTAAATTTGGACTTACCTGGACTAATGATGGTTGTCCAGCAAGTGGACTTTATCATCTGTTATGTCAAATATATATATAGATATATGGATGGTACCTTTGTCTTCTGGGGTTGTTTTGAATGTGCTCTATAACTTAATATTGAGTTTATTTTCCTTGACTTATGATGGCTGAACAGTAAGTGGACTTAATCATCTCTTACGTCAAATATAGATGGTACCTTTGTGGGTTGTTTTGAATGTGCTCGATAGCTTAATATTGAGTTGATATTCCTTGACAGTTGAACAGTAAGTGGACTTAATCATCTCTTTTACAGAGACAGATAAGTTGGATAAGAAGTAACCTACTTGGTTACCTAAGCCTACTTGAAGTCGTCCTTATGGGGATGTTTCGGAGGCAGGTGGATGTCTTGTATGATGAGTGATGGTAACTACACAATGACAATACAAACAGAGTGTGGTGAACATCCTGTCAGGCAGCCGACCCTCTATGATGCTTAAGCTACTTAATCTCTCACATATCTCATCCTTCGTCCCCAAATCCGTTGCACCTGTCAGCTAATTGCGCAGGAGGGGTTCTTCTCACCACGATATTAAGCCTCAGTGCCTTCAAGCACAACACAACAGGGTTTCAGACGTCCAATTGCCATGACGACAAAGCTCGCTTACCTGTCATAACTCCATCTACTGTAAGACATGCTCCTGTTGCTGCTGACACCCTCCATGTCTTCTTCCCGGGTGGACTGTGGACGGACTGGACGGTGAGACGACAAACCCCGCGCGGAAGCCCTCTCCTCTCCGTCCTCTTCCTCCTCACCAACGCAAACACGGACCAGAGGAAGCGTCGTTTTAAGTGAATGAGGCTTTGCAGAGTCAGACGCTCTCCTCTGTGGGCTAAACCACCACTACCAATGGGGGAGCGCGCGCGAGCTGTCAGTTTGCCGTGCACGCGCGGATGCTGATGTAGCCTGTTTGATTCGCGCAGACTTTGGCTGATATTACTGACCGTGTCCTCGCGCTCGATGGACTATAATACTGATTAAAGAGGCTGTATCAATGCATGAAACTGTGATTTGTTTATTTTGATTTTCGGTATATCTTAACTGCTTGATTGCCAGCCGCAAACACTAAACCTTTCCATCATCTGATCAATACAAGTGGGCAGGTCGCAGTGGCAGTATGGCCCACGGACACAGAGATTGCACATGGATATGTGCGCTATTTATAAATAATTCACTGTGGACTGTGACTGTTAGAGTGATATGGAGGCCTTGGGCAAAGACCAATGTGAGACTCCATCTCATTTTCCAAAAGCAATTATAGACAGACTACAAATATGACTGCTTCCTGAGCAATGTGTTGGGGAGACTATATTATGCACAGCTAGATAAGGTCCTACTGAATCATTTTTTTCATAGTATTATATGGTTTGTATTTTTTTTTTTCAAACTTTAACAGAATCTCTTTTCAGTTCTTAAAGTCCCACAATTACAAGACATCGGCCTACCAATATCTCAGTGTTAAACAAATACACAGATATCTGCCAGTATTACATTCTACTGTAGGTCATTTACCACGTTATTATATACTAAATCTTTAATTAATGATTCTGCCAGGACCTGTGTAACAAAAATATGATTGATGTGAAGACATTTCAGAGCTCTTTAAAGGACTTATGCCTGCTGTTGGGGCCAGGGTTCTTCCCAGGGACCATTTAAAAAAAATACTAATACTTACTTATGGCCCCTTATTTATACATGTTCAAAATCTGCATTCTAATTACTAAAATTAATGATAGACATGTATCTGTTTTTAAAAAAGTATGCCTCTTATTTAAAACACACACCTCTATTACCTATATCTTGGGGTTCCAGGCAGTCCTCCTTTGCCAACGGTAAAATCAACAGTGTGACTTTAGCTGACATATATTTTCAAAACTTATCTCACACAAAGAAAGTTGCATTTTATCATGAAAGCCTAGATGGACAGTTCCATATATCCATGTGCTTTCAGACAATGAATCGGGCAGGTTCATCAGGTTAATTGCTTTTGCATGTAGATGAAAGTTATTGCTTCTCGATGAGTGTCCAAAGACAGTGCTACCCTTTCAGCTGGACCAATCAAAACAAAGTGAGTCTGAAGGCAATGGTCAAGGAGGAAATCCTCTTGAGCTGCCTCCTCAACACTCTATTAACCCTTGTGATGAAATCATGTCAACAAATGATAATTAAGGGCCTTGAAGAAGGGAAATCCTTCCATCTTTATAGATGATTGCGGTCACCCTGAAGGCCTAACATGAAAACATTGTGTGATACATTAAGACCCTTCATGAAACACAAAAACATGTCCATTACAGTTTGTTGTTTCATTTCATGATGCTTTGTCTTTACTGTTGCACACAAACCTCAGCTAAAGAATGCAATCTTACTCCGGTACCTTTAGCCCATAACTAAGCACTATGCATTTGCAATATGTATTTACCATGACGTGTGTTGCTGACCTCTTGGCCAGGTCACCCTTGTGAAAGAGATCATGATCTCAAAGGATTTTTTTTACCTGGTTAAATAAAGGTTAAATAAAAAAAATAAAAATCCCTTCCTATCTGATGTATAAATGATACCTGAGCTATCTTATGTAAATCTATGAAGCTTTTCTTTCTGTTAGTTTGTGAAGACACATCGCCATGCAGCTTTGTCTGTGCTGCACCCAGCTTGATGATGGTTGTCCCTTTTGGTCATCAGTGTTCAGTATAGAGATAACAAATGTAACCTGGAGCACAGTGTGATGTTGAAAGCTACATACAACATGAATTTACTCTCCTATTATTTTGTATAATTTCTTTTATCTGTGCTGAATTAATCCAGTTTAGTCCCATTGAGATCATATATAATTTTTAGAGGGAGACCTGACCAAGGTCTCCAATGTCTTTTGTCTGACATGGTCCTCATGTGGTCCCTAACTGAACACAGGGGAAGCTTATGAAAGCAGAGTCAGACGCCTCATCCCAATGTGTGACTTAACTACTGCTCCTTTTATAAGCCAACCACCAGAGGACACTAACACCAAATCCTTGTCCGACAGCATTTTGACAGGAGCATGCTTCTGGAAGTAGTTTTGTATTTCAGATAACTGTTCTGTTTTGGACTTAGTGACATCATTGAGTTTAGTGTTTGTTGCATCTCATTAACTCCTGTTGCCTTTAGAGGCCACCAAAGCTTTCTGATTTTATTATGTTATGTTTTGCCTTTGCGGGGACTGCAGCACACGTTATTTTTCACAAAAAAATCACCTTTTGAAAAGTATTTGTTTCTGTATGCAATCAACATCCTGGATGCCTTTTCACAAACAGCTAGCAATGGTAATGCTTTCAAAAGTATTTGGTATATGCTACATAATTGAGCACCACTACAAATACAGATAAATTATAAAAATAATGACACATAAATGTATCATGATTCAAACATTCCCTTTTGCCTTACAAATGCTCCTTGAACAGGTCTTAAATTGCTTTTTGTGAAAAGTATTCACGTTTTTGTTCATCCATGAGTTGCCATTGGTTTCCACATCACATATTAACCCTCCTGTTATGCTCATTTGTCAGAAACAGCAATATGTTCCCGGGTCAATTTGACCGGTGCATGTTTATTTATCCAAAAGATGTCCAAAACCAACAAAATCCTCCCAAGCAATTCATTACTAACTCAATTACTAACTATTCTATCAATGTTTAGCGCAATGGTGTTCCTATGTCTCACAGTTGCAAAGAAAGAAAGAAATAGTCTGACTTTTCTGACACCCTTTGACCTTCACTTTGACTGCTGGGTCAAATTGACCCGAACAGTGTGGTATTAACATGCAGGGGATGGTTGCAAATATGTGAGATTAACTAATTTAATTTTGTATGTTGATTACAGTAATTAAGGCAAGCAGAAGAAGTTTCATACTAAAAAAATACTTAACACTATTTTTCCTCGATCTTCAAACTTCAAAATGGGTCAGTTTGACCCACAACATAACAAGAGGGTTAAACGTTGTAATAAAACTCATGGAGAGAAGGACTTTGGTCATTTCTTTACAGAACCATGTTTGCTTCTTTTTAGAGGTCCATTTGCTAAGGATCCATATTTCTGGATGAAGTCACTGGAGTGCAGCATCAATTAACCTTAAAAGATTAATCAAACCACAAGATAAGGGAATATTTTGGTAGCTCTATCTCTACACTTACACAAAAGCTGCTTCAAACTAAATATATTTATATGTTCCCGTATTTTAATTTGTAAATATCCACCAGCTCCCACCAGCAGCCTCATAAGGATCCACCTTGCTAGTACTAGGTCCAGAACTGCCAGGCATACATTTAACAAGGTGATGGAAACACTCCTTAGAGATTTTGGTCCATATTGTCATGATACCGTCATGTGTTTGTTACAGATTTGTGGACTAAACATCCATGATGCAAATCCCTGGTTCCACCACACTTCAAGGGTGGATTGAGATCTGATGACTATGGAGGCTACAGATGTACAGTGAAGTTATTGTGATGTTCAGTGAACCAGTTTGAGATTATTTAGATAATGCTGTGGCACTTTATTCTGCTGATATAGCCATCAGAAGGTGGGTACACTGTCATAAAGGGATGGACATGGTTAGCAACAATAGTCAAGTAGGTGTGGCATTTAAACAATGCTAAATTGGCACTAATCAGCCAAAAGTGTGCTAACAAAATAATCTCCATTCCAACAAACCTCTAACAGCCTCAAGTGATATCAAAAGTCAGGATGCAATCATGTTTCATGTTTTTTTGTGCCAAAATCTGACCCCATGCCATCTGGATGTTGCAGCAAAAATTGAGGCTTGTCAAACCTGGCAACGTCTTTCCAATATTCTTTTGTCAGTTCTGTCGAATCTGAGCAAGCTGTAGCTCAGTTTCTTGTAACAGGAGTGGAGCCAAGTGTGGTCTCCTGCTGCTGTAGCTCATCTCCTTCCAGATTTGTGCCCAGAAAAGGTCCTCTGCCTTGGCTGTAACCAGTGCATATTTTAACTATTTCCCTTCCATCATCATGAACCTTTCTGGCTGTTCTCTTTTTGCCAGGAGATCTGCTGCTCACTGATATTTTCTCTTTTTGGATAGCTCTCTGTACACCCTAGAGATGCATGAAAGTCTCATTAGATCAGCAGATTCTAAGAGACCGACCAGCTGGACTCTGCCACTATGCTATATTCAAAGTCCCATTCTGATACCTGGTTTGGACTTCAGCAGGTTGCCTCAATATTGCCTAAATATATTAGCGTATTGAGTTGCTGCCATGAATGGTTAGTTGGTTTCAATGACAAGTAGTTGAATGGGTGTACCCCATCAAGTGGCTGGTGAGTATATATGGAACCTTTTGTGAAACATATTTTAACATGCATGTTTATTACATCTCTTTATTAAAACATTTACTGAATGTGTTCGTGTAGTTTTCCTTCAGCAGGGATGTGACTTTACTGCTTGTGTGCAGAAATAGGTGAAGGTCAGCGGTGCCATATGTTTGTAGATTTGTCTTTTAAGCTTCGCCTCTTAAGAACATTAAATTAGTTTTTAAGGACCTACTTGTGGAAGAATGTATCTTCTTTTAGAAACACCCATCCTTGAAATGATACAGAATTACATAGGTTTAAGGGTACGTATTCTCTATTTTGGTTTCTTTTGAAAAGCTAATTTTTGTGGCTCATGAAACATCACTGTTTGTTTGTTTATGCTTGATCTCCAGGGACATAATTTGAAAAACATGTTGAGAAGACTGCAGATACAGTGTGAGGGGGAAGGGAAAAACAGACTGTCCATTTGAATTTCCTTCTGAAAAACAGTTATCGCAGTTATCCTTTAAATTTGACCTTAGTGCTGACATTTCCCAAGAGACCAACAGCTACAGGAATTCAAAAAATCCAATAGATTAGTCCACACATACGTCTGTTTGCTGTGCAAGGGCATCAATAGGATGGCCATGGAGGCTGTAAGTAATTACACCTGCTGCTTTAGAAGGCTGAACCTGAACACTTCCCTGGTCAATCACTGAGCTGAAACATATTATTGGAGGCGGAATTTATGCTCCCTCGATAATTAGTTTTGATTTTCAAAACCAATCCCTAGTTTCTATTACAATTTATTTAAATGTCACCATCATTAAAAAAAACCTTACCTGTGGGAACACAGCAGCCTGTTTGTCATATCTAAATTCCCCATACAGAGACAGTATAGACAGCCCTGGCCTGTGGCTCCTACCAAGCATGCTTTTTCCTATTTTCTGCTTCTCCTTTTCCAAATGTATAAGAGAACAAAATCACCCGTGAAGTTTTTTAAAGGCCATTGCCAGCATGCTCTAAGTCACTTTATCTGACACAGACCCCACAGCAGCTGTTTCAGGCATTTAAATGTAGCTTAATAAAAACTATAATCTTCATGGTAGTCCCTTTTTTCCATTTAACTTCAAATAATGATATATATCAGCCTGTTTGATGACCTGTTAAAGGCTATTGTATGTGCTTTGAACATCAGTGCAGAAGTGTAGAAGACAGGTGATTTAAGAGATGGTAGAGTTCACATTCAGATCAAATCAGGTATTTCAGAAGCCCTGTCCATTCCCAGACTTAGTGTTTTCTACAAGAAAAGTCAGTCATGATTAGATAATATACAACCAGCTAGAGCCATGCTGTGAATGACAGGTTTAACAGATCTTTTTGTTTTCCTTGATAAAGCTCACTAAGGTTTACATCTGTTTTTGTTTGTTTTATTTTATTCTATTTTAAAAGAAAACATTCTCTACCCCATCTGGCTCAATGACAGATTTTATTTTAGCACCAAAAGCTACAGACAGGGCAAAAGACACTGATATGGACGAAAAAGAAGAAAGGAACGCATGATTTTGATGTACATTTGGATTTGCATTATAGGTTAGGCAGCTGATTTTTCAAATCTTGATTTGTTTTCAAGCTTAGTCAAGGCCAGAATCATCTCCAAAACCCACAAACATCTGTCTCAGCATTAAACACTTAGATCTTGTGTTTAACACCTAAATATAAACATCTATTTTAAGCCACATAGGAAAAACATTCTAGGTCACATCTGGGGGGAGAAATCTAATTGTGTTAATTTGGGCCAACAGTTGTCTTCAGTTAAACACAATCAAGAGAATTAAATATTCCTCTTTACATATACACACAGCTGTGCTGTGAACATGTTTTCAATTATAAACATATAAAAATACTTGTCAACTAGTTTGATAAGAAAATAATGTATAAAAGTAGAGTAGAAACATTTAATCAAGTCCATCACTTCCATCATTTGATTTTCTGGTTATTTATATTACAGGATGATGATATGAAAAACTGCAGTACTTCATTAATACGCCTGAAGAGAAGTACAGAGGTGGAGAAAGAAGGCAGAAGAGTGTTTAGTGTCTGTGGGGATGAGGCTCCACAGGTGGCAGGTCCAGTCAGTTCATGTCCTTTAGCAGAGCAGCTGTGTCACCATGTGCTCCTCAAGACTTCCACTCGTCCATCTCACTTGGGGTAAAAGTTATCAAAGCAATCATTTAAAGACACAAAACAAATACATTGCCACTGTTTTTCTGGAATGACAGCAGGTTTTGATCTCTTTTGTTGGCTAAATGTTTGACAGAATAGGTGCTTAACATTGGAATGATATTTTATTGGCTGAGATATGTTTTTAATGTTTTCACATCACTTGACAGTTGAATAAAGATGACAGATGTTCTGATCTTAAAGGAGACATATCTTACCCATTTTTCACCATTTAACACAGTCTCTTGTGGTCTAACTGAAACATCTGTGCCATGATTTGGCAAAAATGTGCTGTCTGTCTCGAGAAATAAAATGTGCTCCTCTTGGCTCTGCCCTTCTCTTCTGAGGGGTGTGTGGACACAAGCACAGCTGTATGCTTCAGTGGCTGTAGCTGAAGATTAGGTGGTGTATTTACTAAGTTTGGGGCAGGTATTTAATGATTCACTGAGACTGTCTGATTTCATGTTTTTCAGACACGTGGGGGCATTTACAAAAAATTGGGTTGGCTTGTTTCCTGTCTGTGGGTCAGTTGATTCTCTGGATACCTAGTTTTATATGTCATAAAAGTGAGTTTTTCCACAATATGTCCCCTTTAAGTCATGTAAACCTATTTAAAATACAGTTTGCTGCCACATAACGTATCTACTACTTAGAAATCTGAAACAATTAAAGATGCCAATTCACGTGGAAGGACCACCTTCAAGGAAACAAAGTCATACTAATTTGCTACTTTTGATGCTTCAATAAGTTGCCATGAAATAAGAATCTGTCAATTCCATAAGACTTTTAAAAAATCTAATACAGCAGACAATCCATATTTGGCAATTGAGATGAAAGCAGAAACCACAGACAAAGTAAAGATCTCACTGCAGAATGCCAAAAAAGGTCTATCATTGTAGCTTTAAGGGCTGTCTAGGCTTTATATTTATGTACATACTTATATATTCACTTTCATATATGTAAAACCAAAGTCAACCTCACACACTGTACTGTGGTGATTTAATAGTTCATTAGAAATACACTTTGAAAATCACAACAAATGTCACATATGTACAGTAGCAGATTAGCACATGGGAGTAAAGGTGGATATGGCACAACATACACAAAGCTTCATAAGATAATCTCTCTGCTCTGCTCTGAAAACTAAAGAAACTCAATAACATTCTGGATATATAGTTTTCATTCAATCTCGGTAGCAAGTACAAATGTCACTACAAGGCAAGAGAAGTCCTTCAGAGTACAAAACATTAATCTGTCAGGCTGATTTAGAAGGCAATGTTTAGTGTTGGGACTCTCTCATGTGGATTAGATTACGGCTGCAGGTAGAGTGGTGTTAACATTTTGGCATTGTCAGTTGTCCATAGTGATGTCCTGGGGACAGCACCTCCTGGTCAGAGTATCTCAGAAAAGGCTGTGTGAAGTCATGCACATGGAGAAGGCAGCGGTCAGTCATCCTCTGAGGATGTGATGTCAGGCAGAGTGGGCGGGGCGATACAGAGTAGCTGCATGAGTTACAGTGATAAGGCCAACTCAGACGATCACACAATGGCAGCCGCTCTTGTCTTTCTCTTTGCTCGTAGGTTCTGGCGATGGTGGACATTCCTGTTCTTGGAATTTCCTTGGAGTTAGGAAGAAATTTAAAAATTATGGCACACTTTTCTGCGAAAATTGGCTGTATTTCTTTATCAGCAACACACTAATGATAAGTGGAAAACTGGTTTGAATGATTGACAGTCTTGGTCTCATTATCTGAGACCTCTGTCGGCTCTATTTTATCCTTTTTTTCATCAGCTTGAACTTGGAACAGAAAAATATGTTTCACACATTTTAATACCTTTCATACCTAAGCAAATAAGTAAATAAATAAATGACAAGCAGCAGCTAATGTTATCCAGAGAAAGCTCTGTACATTAAAACTTGTGTGAAATGCCAATGAAACAAATATGATGTGTTTCTCAAGGTCGAGGTCACAACAGAATAGCTGCGTTCAATTCAGATTTATATACTGAATAATGAGGTCCTATCTTAACAAATGCTGTTTTCCTTTTGTTGCAAGGAACAGACAAATTCAAGGAACAATCATGTCTTCGATTTACCCCAGTATTGTTGTATACGTGCATGCTACTTCATCCTCACTGAAAATGATGGACTAAGTGTATCATGCTGCCCTGTGTGCTGTTTCTGGTCTGGGTTTTATGCGCATATCATTGGGTCTTGTATGAGAGGTGGATGGTTCTATTCATTCAACAGAAGGATGAGATAATGGCATATCTTTCCCTATAAAGGCCAGACTGCATGAACTACCTTTTGTCTTACACTACATTGCCAAAGTATTCACACAGTGTGTGTGTGCACTGTAGGTGCTGTTGTATTGTTGAGTTTTTAATTTTAAAGACCACTCAAGGGCCATACAATACAAAGAGCTCAAGCCAAATACACTTTGGTGAGTAGCCACTTGCATCATACTTGTCCCTGTACAAATACTAATATAAAAAAAAAATCACATGACAGAATAATAGTCTCACAGTATTGTCTCTTATACCACATATGCATATTTAAAACATCCTTATATGGACAATATGGGAAATTCATTAAAAAAAAAACACCAACCTGATTACTCTAACCAGCTCATGGAAAGCCTGGTCTACGTTCATTCGGATTTTGGCTGAAGCCTCCATATATGTGACCTTCAGTTGTCTGGCCAGCTGCTGGCCCTCTTCCTGGGTTACCTGAGACAGAAGGAAAGAGGAGAATAATGATGGTCTATGTTTAATTATGTCCCACAGTACCTAAAACAAACCATTGTTTATAAGATCTCATGTAAACCTGGTAAAGATGCTCCAAGAGCAGATATTAAATGGTTTAAACTATACAGAGGTTAAATTTGAGTTTGTTAGATGGCATATGCTGTTTGCTTTTGTATTCTTCTTCAATATAACACTTCCACATTAACTGCAGTGTCTCTACTGCTTCCAGACTCAAAGTGGTTGACTAATACAGCTCCGATATGCCTAATTCTAGCATTTAAGACTCAATACGTGAGCATATCTTGAACAATAATCCAATCTGTAATGGCCCTAACAAAAACAAATGATCCCTAAATATATTCCTGAACTTACTAATTCACTCAAATATGCATTGAAGCCTTAAGGGCTCAAAGTAGTTTTTGCTTGCTCTCTAGAATTTGAAAATAATGGATGCATCTAAGACTTAATAATCAGATGCAGCCCTATTCTCTCCCCTTTGGAACTCTCAGATCTGGGGGGGTGGGGACGCTGTGATAATGAGCTCTGCATTTATTGGCTGCCCTAAAAAAGCCTGATGGGAGTAGGGAGGAGGGATTACAGTCTGCAGAAGGGACTTTCAAAATACAAAGGGCCAGATCCTGCTAATAGCGCCATAATTTGCGCAGAATTACCTCATGCAATCTGCCCTGTTTTAGCACATTATCCTCAAAAGAATTTGCTCTCATCATATGCCAGTGCTAACACACCAACACAGTTTGGCCTCTGAGTGTACTTTGCGCCTCTGATTGCAAAACAAATGCAGAAAATACAACTCAAATGCCCAAAAAGTGGCCAAGGGGGTCCTAGGGGTTTTTAACAGACTGTATTTAGACAAATTATTCATGTTTACTCAAAAATGGTGGAATGGTCGCAGAGATGAATACAGTAGGCAACATTACCGTCATTGATGTCATCTAGTAGTGCAAGGATCATGTGGCCTGGCAACCACTATCTGCAAATGATTTCATTATCATTTAAATAAAGAAGTGATACTTTCCTCCGATAAATCCTTTCTTGTGCTCGCCTGCCATCTCGCCTTCCACGGTGTCTTTGCCTGGCTACAATCACTACTGCCATGATTACTAGAGAGTCCTGGCATGACAGCCCTTATAAAGGCTGCTCCACACTTACCACCAACTCAGTGCAATTTGCAATCATTTTGAGCAAGAGAGAGAGAGTGAGAGAGGCAGAAAGAGAAATTGGATTTATTACACAGGTCTCACTGGCGTTAAATAGCACCTCTTTACTGCCTGTGGCAACTAGCGTTGGTCTTTGTGGATTAGGTGATATTTGCAATGAGGCTTATTTGCATAGGAAGGGGGGAATTTTGCGCTGAATTTATGAATATTCCCTAATTTACATACATGCAAATTGGACCGGTGCAGTGAGGAATGGCAGTGCAGTTTGTGCTCAGTTTGCGTGCGTTTCACCCTTTGGGTATGCTTTGTGGATCACTTTTTTTTCTGTCACTTGCATAGGTTTGGTGGTCACAAAAACAATGCAATCCTTTTGAGGAACTGGCCTTAGGAATTTAAAAGGGCATTTTCTTTTAAGAGGCATAGCACATTTCACTGTGAAGTGAGTTCAGTTAAATGTGTCATGTTCTTCTGCTTCCCAAGCCCCTTCTGACAACATTTAGAGCAAAAAAATTGACTTTGCAGGACATGCAATCTTAATACTACCAATATCATAGAGTCATGTGGGTTCACTTAGGCAGACAAAACTTGAGAGGCAGACAACAATTCATTTATGAAACATCATTACTTAAACTGAGGCACACTCATAGTGATCTGAATGTGTGGCGACATTCATTTGCATTTTGTTTGTAAGATCAAAATCAGAAACTATGTAGAAAAATGTTGCTACAGAAACACTGAACAATTATTTTTAAAAAAGCAATGCTTAAAGACAAAATTGTAGGTTCTCATATTATACTAGAATACTTATGTTAATCATGGTGATGGATAAATGCATTAAGATCAATGTGTAACATATTAAAAGTAGATGTGGGGGTTTGCAATGGCCTGTATGACCAATTTTCACTGGTATATTTGATACTTAAACTTGCGTGTGAATGTGGGTAGACGAAGATAAATCAATGTACAACCTGGACAATACAATGCTGGCAGATTTTAAATTGCTACATAAAAACTGGAAAATTCCTTGTTTTGAAAAGATTAAGCTTACGGTGCTGTAATGTTGTATGTGAACACTTTGATGTCAGGGATCCATTCATGTGAATTAGGTCATGTTTACCACATAGTGACAACTGTATAATGTCTCCATAACTCACATGACTCACACTAATATGATAAATAATTAACCAGCACTGGAGTGGTATTTACAGTTACAGCCTGCCTGTTATACTCCTCTCAGCCACAGGGGGGTGATGTGGATTCACTGCAGAAAAGGGAGCCTCAACATAACAACTGACAACATGCATCATTTCATCACACTCCCTTTTCTCTCCATCCATCCTCCCATCCTGATGGCAGCATCTTCTCTTTTATTCTCTCACTCACATCCTGTTGTATCTTCGCAGCTAGCTGCAGCTGCACTTGCAAAGTCCCATTTTCAAATATGCAAATGTGACTCTTCCAGACTGACATATTATCTTCTTAGATGATCGAACCAGGTGCATAGTGGCAGTTTCCCTTGGCAATCTGTTGGACTTACTTGTCTCTGCAGTTCAAGATCTGCTTTGTTTCCTACGAGGATCATCGGGAATTCGTCTCTGTCTTTCACACGAAGAATTTGTCTTTGGAATTTGTAGATTTCTTCAAAACTGTAACACAAAAAAGTGGGGTTACTTTGTCTTATTTCTATAAACTAATCTGTGCAGAAACTACTGTAGATATCACACACTTCACCCTGAGGTTGGGGTCACAACTGTAGGTCAGACAGAAGGCTTGAGGGGTTAGTCAGACTGTTGCAGAAACATAAAATGTGTTTGTCTGGGGCTCTGTTCCCTGCGCTGACCTGACTGGGAAGCACTATAATATAAATGGCATGTGCACTTTTTCAAGCAAAGACCAAATAAAAATGTCTATCTCAGGGGGGAAAGAGACAGAATGCAACCACAAACCCCAAACGGCATTCCAGCCACGGACCCACAGACGGCTTTGGTGTGCACAGTCAATCTGACTTGACTAATATAAATGGAGGAAGGAAAGACTGTTTACAACATAAACACTGGGAGGGGGCAGCAGTGGGTGGGGGCAGGGAAAGGCTGCTCGCTTAAATGTTGGGCAGGGACACAAAGAGGATGGGGTGTGAGAGGCTGACTACAGAAAGAACTGTTAGGGAGTGATGTTTGAGAAAAATAGAGAAGGTTACTGCAACCGTCTGCCTTTGACTGATCATAATAACTCTATCATCACCTTCTTTCCAATATTATCATGTTATTAAAAACACTATGTGAAACTGCTGATGGCCTTCAATAGCTCTGAATCAGTTTCTTAAAAAAATATAATGGGAAAACATTTTTCAAGTTTTTTAAAGTTACCGTACTGTTACATAAAGTAAAATAAAACATGTTGCAGGCATTTAACAGCTATTTTCATACTAAGATAAAGGCAAAAATTAAAATATATACACTAAAACATGGAAAAGTTACACAAACAAGGACAAATTTATCACAAGCTAAATCTGATAGAAACATTAAATTTTGAGAGTAAATTACTTTTGTATCAAAAAGTCTGACAAAAGCAATGATTGGGATGTTAAGGATCTTATTACCTCCGCCAAGGAGGTTATGTTTTCGGGAGAGTTTGTTTGTCCGTCCGCCTGAACAAAATAACTCAAAAAGTAATGGATGGATTTGGATGAAATTTTCAGGAAATGTTCAGCATGGGAAAAGGAAGAACTGATTCGATTTTGGTGTTGATCCGGATCAGCGTCTGGCCGCCATGACGAAAAATGTGATTTTTGTGAATAACTCCTGAACTGAATTAGATATCATTATGAATCCAATTGCTCATGGTATGTTTTCATGGTCAAGGAATCTAAATACTTGGATGAAATAAAGGTAGGACTAATATTTATGGTGAAAATCACAATATGGGAGAGGACTGTGGCGCTGGCGGAAGTCTGCGTTCTCTGAGTGCTTTTCTAGTATTGAATTGTTTTGCAGCCAAATATGCTGTTTCAGTCAGATTTTTTCCTGGTAATTGCATAAAAACACTTGGTTTGACTTAAATGCTGAAACATAACTTAAAGGGAAAATAATTTACCCCACTGCATTCACATTAAATTGTAATTGACATTGGGATTTAATTTATAAGGGCAACCTGGCCAAGAGATGAGAAGCACACATATTAATAAATACAATTTCAAGAAAAATGTTTGAGGCAATAAATAACAAACAATAAATATGGCAAGAAATTAAACAAATTCACAGTAGAAGTGCGACAGTTTTTGGGACAGTGACAATTTAAAAACACAGGCATTGTTCATAGGATTCTCTTTGCCGAGTGAGTAAAATGGAACGAAAAGCTTGGACTGAAACCAGTTCTGACATTTTCAGTTCTGTCTGTATTGTGTTCCAGGCTGTGGGGGCAGCATAAAAAAGGCGCACTTCCCCAGTTCAGTTCGGACTCTAAGCACATTTGGGCGATCAAATAGCACAAGAGCGGAAGGTGTAGGTGCTCCTCGATTTCTGCAGAAGAGAACAGAGGTAGGATGGAACAAGTCCAAGGAGAGATTTAAAAATCAACAGCATCCAGTGGGTATACCTCTGGGAGCTCAAGGAGGGTCACGCAGCTTTTGGCATAGAGTTCACAGCGGTGAGTGAGATGACCGCACGCAGCCAGTCACAAAACACAGTGCGCAGTGATAGACAGTGTCCCCAGTCTGGAGACATTTGGTTGAGGCACTCAAGTACAAGACATCCCCACAATCAATCAATGACATACATGTTGCAGTGACAAGATATTTCCCAGTTTTGAAGGAAAAGCAGGATTTGTTGTGATACTAAAGTCCAAGTTTTACCCTCAGTTTACAGACCAAGTTTACAATGTGAGCCTGGAATGAGAGCTCCTGGTCAAGCAGTAACCTGAGGTATTTATAAGTGGTGACCAGCCCAATCTGTCTGCCATTGATTGTTGTAACGGTCTTGATCAGCTCTGTTATTTCACGCTTCTGTGAAAAAAAACCTGACTTTAGTTTTCTCTGCATTTAAAAACCAATTTTTAGTGAATAAAAAACATACTTTTATGGTGTAGAATTGAAGTAGAATTGCATTTAAGTCCTTTACCCAAATATGAGTAGTCGTCAGCTTTGTCTGATACTAAAACTTTCTGTTTCTACTGTACTGAAAAGCCCATTACCTTTAAATGCAGTACTGAAATGCACTCATAAATCAAACATGTCGTTCAGAGCACAATTTTCTCTCTCAAAAGCAGAATAACAAAGTTTAAAATCCTACTGATTAAAGGGAAGTGAAACTTGCTGAAATATGCTGTTTGCAGCCAGTGTTTTTCCCATTAAGAAAGTACAATCAAATCTGGTTCTGATGTTTAGGCAATACCAACACATACTGTATTTACCAAAACAAATCATATCACTGATTTCTGTGAATCAGTTCTGTATCATTAACTACACGTCACAGCTAAATATGCTGAAGCTTCCCTGAATTTTGCTGTCAGTGAGTTGTAACATATTGCCCACTGGTGTTAAAAATGGGCACTGATGGCAGCAGAAGTATTTTCACTTATGCAGCGGCATGAGTAAATAAGACTAATGCTTTTTCTTTTAATAATTGATTTAGGCTTTACAGGCAACAGTCATGTTTTAAAAGCATTGATTTTTAACAGCATCAGAAAAAAACCAAATGGTACCCAACACCACATTCCTTTAAAAGAAAAAAATTGTTTTCCACAAACTTTGGCTGCCTTAAATCACGTTTTCTTTCTTCTATTGTAACATGTTCCACCTCTTTGTAAAGCTTATTTGATGTTTACACAGAGTGAGAACCAAGACCGGTTTGTGCGATTGCACCATCATATCAAGTGGAAAGTTTCTATACTGCTTTAAATAGATGCTGAGGTGCACGAGTAAGTGAATTCAAGAGAACAGGATGAGGGAGGGAAGTGTTGAGAACAAAAGAAAAATGACAACAAGAACAACAGCGGTGGGGTCCGGAAGTTTCAGCAGCAACAAGTGAGAGTATGGGTGCAAGATTTATGGTTGTAGAAGAGCGAGGGGGTGAGGAGGAGCCACAGAGAGGGAGTAATTGTGAACAGTAAACAGAGATGTGCAAACACAGAGAAAGAGAGAGAGACGTGAGGAGTGGAAAAACAAGAGAAACTGTCACTCACCTTCCTCTGTCAGTGACGGAGAAGACGAGCAGGAAGCCCTCCCCTGTCCTCATGTATTGTTCTCTCATGGCTCCAAACTCTTCCTGTCCAGCCGTGTCCAGGACTAGAGAGCAAGCACACACAAGGACACAAACACAGGGACACTCAGGGAAAGAATAACGAAGCATATTTGCAATCAATTCCTCGAGTGCATTAGAAACATACTGGCAGGCTAAATATCTGTGTATTTGTCTGTGTGTGTGAGTGTGTATTTGCTCGGCTTGTGTTTGCTCAGTAAAGTTCCCTTACTGTCGAGCCGGGCCGGCCTTTCGTCGATCACACACTGCTTGGTATAGGAGTCTTCAATCGTGGGGTCATAGTCTGTGACAAAGTACGACTGCAAGAAAGAGAGAAGAGAAAAAAAGAAAAATGTGAATATTTGTTGGGATGATAATCCATGTCAGGTCAGTATTTACAGGGAGTGCCTCGTAAAGCACTTGTTTTTGAAATAGATTTTTCTTTTTTTGTCAAATAGAAGAGTGGCGAGGTAGGAATGGCCTTGTTTGTTGTAAGTACAACACATGTTCACACGATGTAATCTTTAACATGGGTTTAGAAATTCTGTCTATGGCCTCTTTGTCAAACATCATTCCCCAAGTATTGTTCCCACTTTCCAATTCTATCCACACCATTATTCCAGCTGTTCTCAAATTAGGGTGGGATGCCTTTGGGATCATTAAATACCAGAGGAATAACATAATACAAAGAGATTTTAAAAATAAGTTCAAACTGTATATTCGACCCATTATATGAGCTAGAGTTGCTGCAAGAGCACACTCAACTCATCTTTATAGATAAAGCACTTTTAAAACAACCACAGCTGAAACAAAGTGCTGTTATAAAGAACACACACCTCCGCCAAGGAATTTCTGACATTGTTAGCAAAGTTTTAAGTCCATCCATCTGTCTGTCCGTTCATCATCCACCAGTTATCCCGGGCTGGATTGCGGGACAGCGGGCCAAGCAGATCAGCCCAAACTTCCCTCTCTCCTGACATAATTTCCAGTTCCTCCTGTGGGGATTCCAAGGCGTTCCAAGGCCAGATGTGATATATAATCCCTCCAGCCCCAGGGTCTCCTCCCAGTTAGGGGTGCCCAGTAAACCTCCACAGGCAGGTAACAGGGTGAAATACTAATAAGATGCCCAAATCACCTTAACTGACTTCTTTCAATGCAAAGGAGCTCTACTTCGTGTTCCCTCTGGATGTCTGAGCTACCCATGGTATCTCTAAAGCTGAGCCCAGCAGCCACCCTCGAGAGGAATTTTATTTCAACCTTTTGTATGCGTGATCTCATTCTTTCTGCCATTACCCAAAGCTCAAGGTGAGACGTAAACATATTGAGGGTTAGATGAAATAGATAAACTGAGAGCTTCGTCTTGCAGCTTAACTCCCTCTTAACCACAAAACAAAGTTCTGAAGTCTGCTTTACTGCCGATGCCTCACAAAATTTGCTTATCCATGTCTCGGTTCATTTTATCCTTACTGGTGAACAAGAGCCCAAGATATTTCACCTCCTTTACTTTTGGCAAGGACTTATTCCAACCTGGAGGGAGTAAATCACCCTTTTCTGTCAGAGAAGCATGGCGTCAGACAACCTCATCTACAAAGAACAGATACAATTCTTAGGTCTCCATATTCCTCCAACCCTGATGGAGGCTAACACACCAGGAATGCATCCGACTTTGTGCCTAGGACGAGGACACAACTCTCACTGGTTATACAGGGACCTAATGGCTCTCAGGAGAGGGCCCTGGAACCCGTAATCCCACAGTACCCTCCACAAGATCCCACAAATGACACGGTCATAGGCCTTTTCCATGTCCACAAACACAGGTAGACTAGATGGGCAAAATCCCACGCTCCCTCAAGTAGCCCTGCTAGCATAAAGAGCTAAAAATTCTAATCTATTTATGCCGCACCTTCCACAAAAAAAAGCAGCTGAAAGTGCTTCACGTACATAAACAGAAAAAAACATTAACATACATTAGCAGCCACTGCTGAAATATATTATGACTGACAAAAAGCAGCAATAAAATAATGGAAATGTGTAACATCTGGAGGAAGTTCAAATCTAAAAGGAAGGAAAGGAAACACTTTGGAGAATACAATAAAAAGCAATCCTATAACCTCTGACTTTGGATCAAAATGAAACTTAGGTGCAGAGCATGATTTAAAGGATAAGTCTTGATTTTGGTCTATTTAGAGCTACAAAAGGTGCTCGCCATTCTGATAGCCAGAAACAGAGATTAATATTTTTAGGACATACAAAGAGAGGCCTTGCTAATTCTTACCTGAGAAAAAATATATATTATTTACAGTGATCTGGGACAAAATAATTGTGGTAGATTTGGTCAACATTGTAGCTTTAGGAGTGTTAAGTTCTTTCTGTGCTAAATGATTAAAGTTAATGCTACTGATTGGGATCATCGTCATGCCTATTCCTTAACAGGCACTAGTTGAATATTTTTGCAAAGGCACAGGTAAATATAAATAGTTTTTTACAGTAAGTGTAGTTTTCTGGTTTGTGCCTTGCAGAATCTCACCAATGTCCATTAGTTTTTATTATCCTTGTGCATTGCATGCAGGGAAAACTGTGCCCATCCACTGCACAAGCTGACTGACTGTTTCATTCATTCTTCTTACTGGACCTTCATACCAAACATGTATGTGTTAAAACACTGAAATCCTGCTTGCATAACTTTGAATTTGGGTCAGAGTTACTGAAAATAAAACCAGCTGGCATCATGTATCTGAGCCCAGACGGTCTCCGTGTGCCTGTGTTTTTGGTCAAAACAGAGCAGACATTTTAACTGACCTCTACCTTTACTGCCCTTTAGCAGACAGGAGGTAAACACAGCATCTGCACACACTTGCACACAAAAACATGTGAACATCCCCCCAAACCACAGCTACTGCTGAGGTTTAGATGGGAGGCTGCTTTTCATGCTAATAACACGTTAGAAAGACGTTTCCTCAGCTAAGACACTCTCTCCCTGAAGCCTTTGATTCTCTCATTCTGGGGACAGGATCTGGTCTCCTAGTAACCCATAACTGGACAGGTGGGGCCCGTAGAGGGAGGGGGACAGGGAGGAGGAGGAGGAGGAGGAGTAAGAGTCATGCATTTTTTACATTTTTCCCATGTTTTGTAGTTCTGACTCTCCTCGGGGACTAGTTAAGTGGTGACAGCTGAGGGGAGTGCTCCGGGGCTGTCAAACCAACACCCTAAAACACAGAGCGATCAGGGGAACACAAAATCCAGACAAGATTTCCTGTCAAACAGCAAGTCAAACTTAACTTTGACACCTACAGACATGTCGTTGGAGAGCAAAACTGAGAGTAGATCTGACTTAAAATATAAAGGATGCCTTTAGCCTGGGTCACAACCACAACAGAGCCGTCAGTATGTTTACGTCTCATCTTACACCTGAAGCTGCATTTATTGCAGAATTGAGAACTGAGTTGGCAGTTGATGGACGTCAGAAAGAAGCGGGAATAGATTCCTTTCCATTTCAGTTACAGCAGCGAGAACTTTCAAAGGAATTTTTTGATGTGGTCTTGTGCGTTTAATCCGATGTAATCCCCTCTAATGGGTTTTCCCAAAATATTCTCCTCTGAATACTTTGTTGATTTAATAGCATATTTATTTTATCACCATATTGTGTTTTTTCTGTCCTTGTCATTTAAGTTTCTGTTTTCATTTCTTCTGTTGCTTATTTTCAAATGCATGATATTGGATTTTTGCATACACCCAATATGCCAATATTTGTAATTTATAATCACAGATGATTACATTTTTGGTCATTAGTCATCTTTTAAATGTATTCAGTGAAATAATTTAAAATATAATGGTACATTTATATATTTTGCTGATATTTCTGCTCATATAGTTCATATAATGCTGATTTGTATCAACAAAAACAATGGAAATCATAAGCAGAAAGTTTAATTTCTGCAGATAACAATGATCACATTTTAAAGCTATTATCTATCAATAAACAATACTACACCAATATGCTTGTGCATCCCTAATTGCATTTTTGTCATATTGATTTTGACCAGTGAAAAAGATTTTATTTTGGACCTTCAATGGCTCAAATATATGACTGAGACAGAGCAAAAAAGTGCATCATTACAGATTCACTGGTAGGAAAACCATGCATACATTTTTTCCCCATTCCTTCTGATAACATAAATGTTCGGTTGTGTTCCAAAGAGCAAAAAAAAAAAAAACACACATCATTACAGGAAAACTAGATTTTTTTTATTGTATGATGAGAACAGGAGAAAACAGTCAGAAGATGTAATCATGACAAAGTGGAGGGATGCCAAACTTATGGATGTACTGTAAGTCCACTTTCAGTTATTTCAGGACCCACTGTTGGGTCAGCATGAGCGTACTGCAGGGGGAGCGGGTGTGGTCAATATAAGAGATGTTTCTTGTCATGTCATGCGTGGGTGCTACTGGATGCTTGAAATTCCATCAGATGAGTAATCAGTCACTCATGTTATCTCTCTCTCTCCCTCTCTCTCTATCGATCTATAATGTCTAATGTGTTGCCTTAAGTATCCCATCGTATCTATGTTTATAAAGTGCATGCACAGACTTGTTTAAGAAGTATTTAATTGTAGAAAATTATGAAAATATCTTTTATATTTAGTTGTAGTCTTGTGGTGCTTTTGCATAAACACAAAGCCTGACTGTTTTTGGGGGGATTGATGAAGTTTACATCAGAATCAGAATCAGAATGGCCTTTATTGTCATTATACGAAATGTACAGCTAGATTGGAGAGCTTCTCCTTTCAGAGCAATAGTTAGTTAAGTTAAAAAAAGTATACAAAAATAGTATAAGTAAAAAAGAAAAATTAATAAGTTGCAGGGAGGCTTTAAATATACAAGATATATACAATATGAGACGCAGACTTGTGCACAGCACAGTTGAGGCTCAGTGTACAATATGAGGTAGATGACAAATATTAATGAATGAAAAAACAGGAGGTAGATATGTATTGCACGGACACCAGAATATGTATTAATTTTTAGTGCAAATGATGGATGGTGTATACAGATGAGTAAATATCACACATAATTGTATTGCACATGAGTTGTTAAATAAATATAAGTTTCGAGGTAGTGCTAAAGTAGCAGCAACCGCAGTGGCAGTGATATAGATATATATATAATATATAGATATTGCACATTTGCATTACACTGATGACCGGAGTCGTCGTATATCCGAGTTCAGGGTGGTGATGGCTCTCGGGAAGAAGCTGTTTTTCAGTCTGTTTGTTTTTGCTTTGATGCACCTGTAGTGCCTACATGACATGTTTTGCATTGAATTATTCTTCTGCAATTAGACTTTTGACACACTTCTGCTGGTGTGATCATGTGAGTCTTCAGCCCTTGGTCAAAATGCCGGTTGGCAGTGTTCCAGCTGGTTTGTTATCTGCAGCCATTTAATCATAATGCAGTACACACAGCCACGTCAGAGACGTACTTGAAAACAGCCAGTTATGCAGCACTGAGTCCACCTTGCATTAATGCTTAGTTACTTTCTTGGAGAGTCAACATGCATACTGTAGACTTCAATATCTGTCCGGGGATAATGCAGTATGGGCTACAACACAACAACACAACACAGAAGTTTTGGTGATTGTTATTTTTTGCTGTCAAGTTTTTTCTTTTCCACTCATTTGATTGTGAACCATTAAAATGCCCAAGGACAGATAGATAGCTGGTTAGATAAATCTGGAACAAAGCATCTCTTCTTTTCATGTGACTAAAGCTATTTGAACATAGTCCCTGATTTAGAAAATGTGGCAAAACAAACCACAATTAATATGTCCAATAGCACGTAATGGTCCGTTTGATTATGATACAGTTAGTAGGTCTGGGTTTAAAAATATAAATTTAATCGATTTTAATCTATTTCCCTTTAAATGGTTCATCATTGATCCATAAAATCCAAAGATCGATCTGTTAATTTGGCTAGTTTTTTTATGCATTCAGCAAGGCAGCCAGTGGTGTCAACCTTGCTAGTCTTGCGTGATCAGAGTTTGACACTGCTTTCCACTGAACAAGATCTCGTGAGATGTTGCTGCCAGCAGTCAAACAAACATGCCGAAAGCGAGTAGCTTATTTTGGATTTAACCAACACAAAGGAAAAGACAATATGGACATAAAAACAAGTAATATGCAGAATATGCATTAATGTATATCATTAATATATGATTATTGTAACTGCTTTGGGTTCAGTTCTTAATGTAAAAACAATTTTTAATAATGTACCAGGTCAAAAGTCACTTTTTAAATTTACAGCATTATTTTAACTGAGATATTCCAGACTGAATAAATATCTAATTGAATCATGAATCAAATCGATTTGAGACCTTGCAGTATCAAATTGAATCGATCCAGAAAATCTGAATCGATACCCAGTCCTAACAGTTATTTGTATATGGAATGCAGAAAACTACAAAGTGCTTGTTAGAACTTTCCAACAACACAAAACAGATTCTAAAACCATGGTGTCATATTGAAAGCATCAAACTGCCACTATGTGAAGTTTACCCAGCAACAGTTTAATATGGATGTATGTAAATGTAACAATATACATTTTTATGGTTTTATATTAATCTTTGTAATTTGTTTTAATTCCATTAACTTGGCTAACTTTACTGGTGCTAGCAAATAATCACACATTTTCTAAATCACCTTTATTCAGAATCTCTATATTTATGACTACTACGTCAGTGTTTTTAGAGTTTATGTGAACAGATCGAATGTTTTGATTTAATTTTTTCTTCACTTTACATCATAGCCCTGAAGTTGGAAGCTGAACTCTGAGTAAGAGCATATTGATAATTATCTCTTGCATCATCTGCATATAAATATAGTAATCTCACCTGCAGCTCTGTACTGCTTATGGATGGGAAAAGATATCATTTGATAGATACCAATGCTGTTATCAATTCTGCCAGTAGATCAAATAATTAATCAATTCTGTTATTGATTTCTGGGTTTTTTTTATGTGGAACAACTTGGCCTGCACAGGTTTTCAGAGTTTAAGATGTCAAACATCGAACTGATATTTAATTCTAATCTGCAGGGTTGAATATTTCCACCTGTGCTTTAAACATGCAGACACAGATGTTGTACATTTTCAGTTAGCGTGCACTGTTTAAAATTCAGCCAAAATGTACACTGTTTCAGTCTCCTGTCTGCCATGAGTACTGCCTTAACTATTCTGATATCATTTCTGCTGCCTGCCTCTGATGAGAGCCTGACCTCCTTGAATTGGAAGTAATACTGAACAAAATGAAGGAACTGATAAAGGACTTGTTAAACATTAAGACAAATGACCACAATTCCTCATGTTATTTGTTATCAATTCTAAAGTGATAGTGGTGTTTCATCTCCATCCCAAATGCGGGTAATCTTTTCTCTCCACTTGTTCCGTCACTCTGCAGTAAGCATGCACGCCAGCCTGTGTCACATCCACTCACCACTGCTCAATAATTCAACAGTATCTCCATGTGCCCTCTAACTTGCTTCACTGCTCTGCCAGTTTGCCTCCAGACACCCAGACAGAGAGTGAAAGAGGTAAAAAAAAAAAAAAAAAGGTTCTCGTGTTTCTGGTCCCTCCCACCATCACTTCTCTCTCAGCTGGAGCTCTATCAGCACATGACCCTGGCTTCCCGTTAACCCCCTATTCCGATTCTGTCATCCTTGGGCAGCCACATTGAGCATGACGCTCCTCTGGCTACTCCTCCCTCTTCTCCTCCTGCCTGCACATGCATGGGTGGTGTGGCTCACTGCTGAGATGTGTTCAGGCTGAGCTGATTCTCTCTAAGAGCTGTTTCCCGTGAAAGATGAGGCCGCTCTGAAGAGCCAGTAGCTCCAGAGCTAACAGGGCCTGCAGCTAGAGAGCGAGGGGCTGGGATATAGAGGAGCATGACTAAGGAGGACAACCAATAACTGTGTGACATAAGCCAGGCTGAGTCACGTCCAGTAATATGAGCTATAATTCCTTACATTAGTCCATGACTTCATCAGATAAAACAATCTGTTCAAACACACTGACTCAGGCTGTAGAAAACTGTTTCCTGTACACAGGAGAAGAAAAACAGAGTAGAAGACAGAGAAGAGAAGGAGAAACATAGCACATATACCCCTTTTCCACCAAGCTGGTTCCAGAGCTGGTTCGGAGCTAGAGCCAGACTTAGCACCCGTTCTTTGGTTTTCCACAGACTAAGCACCGGTTGCTGGCTCTCAAAACCGGTGCTTAGCAAGCACCAACTCGTTGCTGGGCCAGCAGAAAGAACCAGGTTACGTCGGGGGCTACGCGCTTACGTCAGGGGGTGGGGGCGGGATTAGCAGAGTAAAAACACGGAAGAGAGCCATTTTTAAAAAGACGAGGTTGGAGTAAGCGAAAAACAGATTGAAAAGACTATATATCTATAAAGAATATATAAAGAAAGAATATAGGGACCAGAAGACCGAGCTGGGCCATAGTGGCAATGGTCGGCCACGTTTTAACAGCCCGCATTACAAAATGCTCGATGCTGTTCTCGGGGGCCGACCGGCGTGCAGCGCTACCGGGGCATTGAATTCGGTCACAGCCATGCTGGAGTCTATGCAGGAGGACACAACCCTGGAGCAAACCTCCACAGAGCCTGGTAAGTTTATTGTTGTTCGCCAGTTGTTATGGGAAACTGGCGTGACGTATACAGACGTATACATTGACGTGCTGACGTAGCTCTCTGGCCGGCACCCGTTTGTGGAAAAGCAAACGGTTCTTAACCGGTTCGCACTTGAACCAATTGTGAACCGGCTCTAGCACCAGCACTAGCACCAGCCCTGGAACCAGCTTGGTGGAAAAGGGGTAATAGTGAACTACTGAGCTAATAGCGGAGTCACCCTTAAATAAGTAATACAACCTTGCAAGTGACTTCAATAACTCAAGATGAACCATTTTGTAAATAAAGCACTATGCTAAAACTCAAATAGAGACCTCATTAAAAGAAGTATAAGACAACACTTGCAGTCATATCAGCCTTGGGTGTCCTCAACAGATGAGGATGAGGCCATCACAGATGCATTCAGGGCCCTGTTAAGCTGCGCTCACTCCAAACGTTACTTTGCTACATCGGCAACCACTCTCCATGCAAAGTCAAAAGTACAGTCGCAACGGGGCAGGGCCAACCCTCCTGGGATGTGGCAGCTGCAATCAAGGCAACCTGGTTGCTCATTGCTCATCGCTCCCTCACCAAAGTTGGAAAAGTTGATCCTTTCAGGCAATGTCGCCTGTGACTGTGCGGTAACAGCCAATTAGGATTGTGTGGGTGTGTGATGGTACCTGTGACAGTCAGATATTACTCCGGTTTGCAGAGTGTCCATGTCCATGTAGGAAACATTGGTGAGTACATTAGTTCCGCCTGGATGGGACCACAGAGAACTCAATGCTGACGATGCTGCTGCAGAGCCATCAACTGCAGTGTTTTGTGGTTTGTAGGTGAGTGAAAAGGATACAGTTGGAATAACGTGAGCTAGTACAACCTATTCTATGACATGATCGCGGTGAAGTGACGTCACTGAGTGACTGAGTGCGTCAGGTCTGGTAGGGTGCTCTGGCAGTTGTAATTCAAGCCCACCTCCAGATGTCACAAGTCAAGGTGTCATTGGGCAGGACACTTAACCACATACCACTGCTGCATCAGTGGTGTGGAAGAGGTTATTAAAATGTGTGGAATCAAAAGCTCAATTTGATAGACAACTTCCATAGAAACTCACCACCAGTGAGTGAATGTGAGGGTAAATGGGTGTGAATAAGCAGATATGACAGTGCCGTTTAAATTTTCATCACTGTATATCTATTAATGGCAGATATCCAATTTTATGTTCAGCTGTTAGTCGGTCCCAAGGTAAGGTGCTTTCTCGTTGCCCCTTTATTCAGAGTTAGCTCTATGAAAATTAAACAAAGCTTTACTGATTTGATAAATGAATTAAAAACATATTTGTGACAATATCTCCTTTAGTTTGTACATAATGATATACAAAATAGATAAACCTTGCTTGTGTCTGTCCTGAAGCCAAACAGAGAAACAACTTAAGTTACAGCTTAACAAGTTTTATCATACGGCATAGAGAGGACATTGGACCACAACTTAAGGAGGACTTAGACAGAGTTGTTGCAACAGGCTGAAGAAACAATAAAAAACACAAATCACATTTTCTCAAGGCCTACAGTCAGTAAACTATCAAATATGGCTGACAGTAGTTTTACTTTGTAGGTCCTCACAATCCAGTACTTTCCATTTCATTGTTTGTGACACAGAAATATAACTGTAGTGTTGTAAAGAGAAAGGAAAAATGAAGGCAGTTCTGTGTTTAAGGACAAAGAATGGCTTTGAATGATATTAGGCTCGATATGTAAAACTGATTTGATATGACTAGACGTGGTATCCAAAATATTTACCTGACAAGCTGTAACTCCAGAGTTCTCAGTTATCTGTCAGACTCCATCACAGGTACACACTGACACACACTGATATGAAAGCATTGGACAGCTGTCTGGGGTAGACAGCTGACAGTCACAGCAGGGTCAACAGAGGGGCTTCATTCTTAAACTGTGAGTGTTGTTGTGACTGACACACACACACACACACATCAACACATGGTCCAGTGTGGATCTCCTGCCGCATTATCTAACAGGAGCAGAAGCTATCAAAGCAAGTAGCACAAGTGTGCCGCTAAAGCGCTGAACGACCAATCTAATGAGCTTAGATCACCACAAAATCACATGTGTATGCTTCTACAATGGAGTTTTCATTACCAGAGCTTTCAACATCATGGAAAGTACCTCAGCAGATAAAAGGAAGTCTCCCAAAACCAGCCAAAATGTTGTCTAAAATTTAACTCCGTGACACCAGTAAAAGAAAAACACAAGGGTTGCATTGATGTAAAAGTGACCTTCAACTGGTGCAGCCTCGGGATTCACTGCCTCTTCTTTTAGAAGAAACTGTCACCAAAGTATCTAAATTTGTTCAACTGCTCAGATTTATCAAATTTGAATGTTGAAATCTGCATCTTAGATGAAAAAGGAACATACCAAACACAAGATGAGACAAGATGAGACAAAACAAAGGAGTTCAAAACTCCCACCGTTGCACCACTGAAAGTACATGCATGCATTCATTTTATTTCCTCAAATTTTTGTTTTGTTTGTTTGACATTTAACCAAAAGAAGAAATAAATGGACACAGTGAGTGCAAAACTCGTTTCTGCTCTGGTACTTTATGAAAGGCCACCATTATGCAATAGGTCCTGTTTTAGTGCTCGATGGTTTACCTGGATTTTGTGAGCCACTAAGGCGGCGTCCACACAGAGATGAGTTTAAGCAGATCTGTAAAATCTTTTAACTGTATGGGTGTTTCGTCCACACAGATGTTGCATCTGGGGAGCCTGCAAATGCACATTTTTGTAAACAGGTCCCACAGTGAATAAATCTGGAAACACTGCCCGTGCGTTTCCATGTGTGCAACGGATACACAAGATTTTAGAAACAATGACCTCATAACTTCGTCTCTCCCTTAATCCACCTGACAACAATGGTGGAATATAGTGTTGTACTATAGTGCAGAAGCTACTGAGCGTGTTCACGGCTTTATCAACATCTTTTGCTCCCCCACCGTGAGCAGCAAGCTGACAAAGAGAACAGCATATGCCAGTGTTTGTTTACATCAGACCTGTTTTGGGTGCATGCTTCATGTCTGCTTCTCTGGTTTTAGTGTATGTTTGCGGCAGCGGCAAATACAGGTCTGGAATAAATTCAGCATTTTCATTTAGATTATAAAATTTCTCAAAACAATGCCAAATTTACTTTTCGATCTCTGTGTGGACAAAGCCTTGATGATTTTTTAAAAACTTTTATATTGATAATGTCATTCAAACATAGGCAGATTTGTCTACATTGACACTAAATTCTGAGCTTTTTCACAGTACACTAACATGGAACTCACTGATCAGTATTTAATTTTGTTTATAAAACAAATTCAAGCCTAAATATGTGCTTTTGCAAAACAAAATGCACATGTGCAATTTAAAACATTCCAACAACTTACAATTAGAGTAAGTGAAGTCAAGAATTTTTTTTTTTAGTTTTGTATATCTTCTGCAAAAAATATTTCAAATTAATCAATTTATTTATTTCCCAGCCCTAATTGCAGCTGAGATCTATTATTTTAATTACCAAACCTTTAAAGTTGATGGAGAAACAAACCAAACATCTTGTCATTGGTCAGACACTTGAAACTGAAGTAACAGAGGAAAAGAAATATTATTGCTGTTCTATGCACATAAGCAAGTTAAATCGCATTATGGGCTTGTTCTGGGAGAAGAAGGTGATTGTGGTGCTCAAAATTGCAGTTATACACGATACCTTCTTAATTTCGTAATCCTCTGATGTCATACTGTAACAGAAAAGAGGAAAAGCTTGATATATGATTCGATATTTGTGTCGTATTTCCCATGATGTTCCCTGTTTTTAGATAGTGAGTTATCCGTTGTTTACACATTGTGTCGATCTTGTTTGTTAAAACTGCATGTTTTTATTTGCTGTCTTGTGGAAAGTGTTGTTATTTTAATTTGTTTTTTCCTGTTTGATCACCTGCCTTAGGACAACGGATGAAATTTAGCTATTGTGCTAATTCCGGCATATTTACAATGATTAGTATAACGAAATTGTTGATTGATGTGCACTGTCCAAATCAAATAAACTAATAATAATAATAATCCCTTTTTAGTTAACATGACCAGATGGGCAAACAAATTCACATTGAGTTGATTGATATGAAATACGTAAATTACTCTTAAACTTAGACTGGCTGTAAGAAAGTGATATTTTACAATTGGTCAAAACATCAAAAGTTTTGGCAACAATACTTTTAAATCAGTGTTGCAAGAATATTGCTTTATTTTGGTTTTAAGGTGGTCACAATCGGGAAAGGTACTGTTACCTCCACCAAGGAGGTTATGTTTTCGGGAGAGTTTGTTTTTTTGCCTGTCTGTCTGTGAACAGAATAACTCAAAAAGTTATGGATGGATTTTGATGACATTTTCAGGAAATGTTCAGCATGGGAAAAGGAAGAAGAGATTCAGTTTTGGTGTTGATTCAATTACCATCTGAGAACTGTGCTGCTTGGCGGAGGTCTGCACTCTCAGAGTGCTTTTCTAGTTCAAACCTGGGACATATCTGTGTTTTACTGGTATTTGTCAGAACTCTGGACACAGAACTTGAAAACAGGGCACTCCAGGTCAAATCAGGACATTTGGTCACACTTATTCTGCAACATTAAACTTTGTTATTCTGCAACATTAAACTTTGCACGGAGCATAGACTGATGATGAATAAAAACATACCAAAGTTCCAATTTAATTAAAAAACGTGTGCCAGCATGAGCACCTCTGTGGGCGTTTAGTTGAGAGTTGATGTAACAGGATTATTAGATTCCTTGGGTTTAAGCCTCAGGTGTCACTGCAAACAGGAGAACATTTTTCGGTGGATAATAACACCAAGAGATAAATCCCAGGGCTCTGCCTAAACTGAGTAACATTGCACTTCATATTCTGGGGCTGAGGTGGGTCAGGCTGAGCTCAGATCAGCAGGAAGGAAACTCCACCTCTTCAGCCTTTTGGGTGGCAGTGATGTCACACGGCCTGCCCACCAACCAAAGTCCAAACCTGTCACTCAGTTCCCCTCCAGCATTCCAGCCATACATCCCAGTCATCCACACACCCAGACACACATGGACAGAGCTCATGCCCCAGGAAAACATTAGAGGTCTGTTTTCAGTGTGAACACAGAGGCTTGCAGAGAAGTCGCAGCTGCTGCACAGCTTTTTGTGCTGGTCTGATTCTGATCTGGATGCTTTGTGGACACAGACAGACTGAGCGTGAAATCATGACACAAAGAAGAAAGAGTCAAGAAACCTGTACTGAGAACTTTATTTACTGATATCTGTGCCAGCAAAGTTCAAGTTGACGACTTTGAAGATCGTCACAGTCCAGCAACGCAAAAAAATAAATTAGAAATAAAAAGCCAATCATCACATTCAAGTAGGGGTGGGCGATATGGCAAAAATATCATATCACGATTTTTTAAATATAAAATCACGATCACGATTTTATCACGATTCTTTTTTACTTTCATTTTTCTAGACTAATTTGCATGTTTGACCATTTTTTCCCATGTTTAACACATAAAACATGTAAAACCCTAAAAGAAAAAAAAGGACAATTAAAGCCAAAGAAACTTTCTGAACAGATTTTGATTTAAATAGTGCAATTCTTATAAAAGTGTGCAATAAATGTAAACATAAAAGGTAATGAACAACAATATCAACATTATCTCTTAAAGTGCAACAATTCAAAACAAATGTTATCTAACTGTAATGTCTAATCTGAGTGAATAATACAGCTGCTTTAGAACAGATTTTTGTTCAGACATCTTCAAGCTTTTATCTCCTTTTTCCTTTTCACCATGGCTTCACGCTACATAACCAAACAGGAGATACTACCATGCACTGCGCTTAATGTGCTACGATTGGCTAGTCGGGTGCGCGTCAAAGTCTCTGTGCCCACACAGACGATCTGACGATCTTTCTGCTTTATGACGATATTAAATTGTTATAATCCTTAACAATTTAATATCGTCATATCGTACACCCCTACATTCAAAGTAAAAAAAAAACTGATCTGCTAGAGCGTGCCAAAAAATGATCAAAAAGAATCTTTTTAATAGTCAGAATTAAGTGCCATGTCGCAAATCATGTAAAGGATTCAACAATTCGCATTTTGCATGGGAACCAAATGAAAGTGTTTGCCAGTGAGTACAGGGGTGGTTGACTGTGTCTTTTCTACTCTGAAGTCTTATTTGTACTTAAACTGGCATATTTGGGGTTACTTTTTAAAATTCTATTCATCTTTGTTATGTTTTCTTATATATGAAGAGGCAAAGTTGGTGAAAATATTTGCTTAAGATTATTTAGTAATTGTTAATAGCTAACTTTTAATAGTGGTTCAATTCTGAGTGCAGTCTTTTGTGTTTGTTTTGGACATGAGAGTTATCACATTTTTCCCCTCACTTTTCTGATCAAAAATGTTTTAAATAGTTTGTGTCTAATACTGCACCAGTTTCCATTGCATGACAACAACCTTGGCTTTCAAGAATACGTAGAACAGTGATGCAGTTAAAGACTCGACCAGAATTTCACTAATCTCTGCAGAATAAATGACAAATAAAGCATCAAATTAGAGTCTGTCCTTATGACTAACCGAGCTCCAGCTTTCATAATTTAGGTAAAAACATCAAGTATTTCTGGCATCTTCTTCTTCACTCTACAACTGCTTTAGGTGAGACATAACCCTGACGACTCCTATCTCTTGCTGTGGCTGGTTTCCCACCTCCCACCGAGGACAAGCAAGAATGGGTGAGATGTTTAGGCGTGTGTAATCAACATCATGCTTCCGCTATGCACCCACTTCCTCTGCACAAAAACAGATTTACTAACACTAAATATAGATACATTTTTCCATCTGTCAGTTATTCTTGTTTTGCTAAAGCTGTTAACAGAAACAGCATCATTAACCACACGGAGCACAAAAGCGCTGACTCAGCACACACGCAAAGGAAACTGAGAATTCATTGGAAAAAAAGAGGGAAACCTCAGGCAATTAATTAAGAAAAACACACAGTACCTACACAGATGAGGGGAAATAATGTGTCGGCCTACTCGATTGTCATAATGAGAGAGAATGCTGAGCTAATACAAACAGTCATCAGCAGTGAGGAGTTAATTACCTTCAGTGTGGCCCCGTGCCAAATGAGGATTCACAGATTGTAACTTAAGAATCATCAGCCAGGGGTTTTGCATAATTCAGCAAAAATGTAGATTGAATACTATTCTATACAATTACTATTTAAGGAACAATTCTTTCCACATCTACAGATAAACAGTATTCACAGATGTTCCCAATTGCTGCACAAAAACATCATTTTTTAACTTGAGACAGAACAGGAGACAAGATATTTTGTTGTCCTTTAAAGCATCAGTTACTACTGAACATCTGCTCATAAACACCCCAGAACCCTCACCAAACCTCACTTGTTTTTGCATACACCATGGACCAAAAGTAAAAGTATGCACAACAATATCTGGATGAAGAGTAGGAGGGAAAAATGTGCTTTATGTGGTTTCATGCATTTTGCAAAAAGCACTCAAGGTGAGCACTAGTGTCAGATTTTTCTGACTGTTTTTAAGTATTTGGTTCATGTAAAATGGAGGAAAGATCATTCAAGTGATTGCTGCAAATAACAGGAACAAGTTTTGTTATTTGTAAAATGTCATTGCAGTGCAGTAGAAAGACTGATCTTATTACCAATTCGTGTTTTTCTGGAACTGACTTTTTCATACAGAGGGAGACACCCTGCATGTGTTTGATTCAAAATGACAGGTGTCTGAAAAGCTCCAAAAGTTTTTAGAGATTTTTAAAACAGAAATAATCATAAAAGAAAAGTCAAATATCTAGGGGAAAATCTGTATCTCTTCAGGTGAGTGTTCAGCTTTGGCTTCACTAAGCTGCCGACAGAGTAAGAAGTGTAACAGAGCCATCAGCCACAATAACCCAGATAACAGCAGCAGTCCCACCGTAAAGGGTTTAAGGGACGGAGCTGAGTCGCCTTTTAGCTGACAGGTGAGACATGCCATTTGTAAAACTTGTTCAGAGTCTCCGGCCAAGAGCAGCAGTTTCAATCAAGGGTAGACTTCAAGGCAGACTGTCTGGAGCCTGCCAGGTCACAGCCTCGGCTGGACTACAGCAGAGTGTGACTTAAGGACATGACATGATTAAAAATAAAGCACCGGCTTGATTATTTTTAGTGTTTCTTTCTATTAAAGGTGTTTCACTGAATGTAACCTGATAACCATGGAAATCAAGGCTGTTAAAATGTTTAATCATTCAATTATTTGTTACTTTGTCATTGAATTAAGAACTGAGGAGTGCCAAAATGTTTTAATGCTCCATGAAGATCATATGTGGGATGAAATAAAGGAGGGAGCTGCAGGTCAACTGAAGTACTTAGGGGGTGAAAAGGTGTTAACACTGTCATTGATATCTAACCTGACATGGGATGGACTGTTGTAGCACTGTCATCATTAGTTCCAACACTAATGCTGTGCTAACAGGAGGCTGCGCTAACATTATACAGATCAGTGTTAATTCTGTCGACTAATTATTTTCATCATAGCTTTCGTCAACAACCTTTTTTCCCCTGAAGAAAACTAGACTACAGCTACAACAAAACAAGTGCACAGGGACTAAAACAAAAACTAAATTAACTGGCATTTTCATCAGATAAAAACTAGCCCAAAATGTCTAACAAAGACTAAACACAATCAGACCTAATTTTGCCATGTAGAAAGAGACAATTAGGAGTCACAGCTACTTTTGGTTGAGTGGAAAGATCAAAGTGCCTTAGCTTAGTGGTGGTGAGATTCAAGTGTAAAACTTGACTTCAGAAATTCAAGGAAACATTAGAAAATGCCTTACACTTTACACTTCATATGCTAGTCAACTAAATGTACAGTAGATTTGTTGACTAAAATTGTTGTGAAAATTCATCAACTAAAACTAGACTAAAATTAAAACAATTTCGATAACTAAACTGTGACTAAAACTAAAACATATTTAAGTCAAAGTCTAAAACTACATTTAAAAATTTGTCAAAATGAACACTGATATGGATAGTTCTCACAAGTTCAAACTACCAGCCACATTGGCAGGCAAATGAGATTCTTGACACAACAAGCTCAATCTGAGTACTACCTTTGGTATGTTTTATAAAACCCTACCAAAGGGGTGGTAGTGCCTACATTTGATTTTAAAATATCATGGCACAGTACCACTACCAAAGAGATTACACAAAATGACTGTGCCATATTTGTATCACTGTCTCAGCCCTGTCCTGCACCAACCTTTCCATCTCAACCATGATTACAGCTCTTTACATCACTGTTTCCTCCTCATTATTACAAAACAGAAACAGTCACTAAAAAGTGGTCTACGGTTATGCACCACTGACCCACGGTGTTCTACTTACAGGCACCACGTGTCACACTCACGCCTCTCACCCATGTTTGCCACACAATTCTGTCCACACCGTAGCACTGAGTAAGAAACTTGCAGTAAAAGATGACCTACAATTTTATGCTGCTGTCTCGCAGTATGCTGCAGATTTCTGCAGCAGGAAGCACTGCACAGCACCTCCACTCTTATGCATGCACCTGACCCTATCCAGTGCCCTGTAATCAAAAAGTAGATGAAATCATTCCCATCCCTGTTTGTGATACCATCCATTGTACTGTATCCTCACAGATCTGAAATAAGAAGCTTGCAGTACATAGTGACTAGCAGTTATGCTGGTAGTTGTAATCACATGGTACAATTTTCATGCATGTTTCTGACTCCATCTGCTAACCTGTCCTCTAAAAAAACCATAATTATTCCTTAGTATGTTGGAAGGTTGACCTTCTCATTATAGCTTTTGCCACTTGTTTGTGTACTGTTGTGCTAATTTTCATAATCTGCATCCTAATTAGTAAAAAACACATTTTATGAAATGCTCTCCTTTTCATACTTTTTAAGATAAAGTTTAAGCATCTGAGATTAAGCTTCATCTCTGTTTCAGGCAAACTTTTATTCACCCCAGTCCCATGTACTGAAGTAATGTTGCGTAGGGCACTGATCCAAGCAAGGAGAAATTTGATTGGGTGCATCTGTGCATCGCTTCCTGTCCCCAAAACATGCAGTCTGTAGAACCTCTGGGGCTGGACCCTAAGCAGCTGTCTGTAATCACACAGCCACCATGAGGATTTTATGTTAAACAGATGGAAGCAACTCCGTTACATTTCTACACTGTCACTCCGAGACCCATTGCCTTTTTCCCTATGCTTCACAGCGCTCACACAGGAACCTGTATGAGAAGCATTGTTTGGCTGAGTGCTTAAGAGTGCTCCAAGTGAGAAAAAGTGGTGAAAAAAAATAAAACAGAGTGAAAGGTTTGAGAGGGAGAGAGAGTGTGGGCTACATGGAGAGGGAGTGCGAGAGAAACGGAGGGGGGGAGGGAAAGGCTGCAACTTCCTGTGGAAACACCCACTTTTCCCATGAGCTCATGCAAACCAGAAAGGTCACTTATTCAATACCTAACACACAAGGAGAGAAAGAAAGCACACAATGTGTCCACCGCCTTAAAGGGCCACCAGGGAGCTGTCTGCTGAAGCTAGGAAAGCAGTACAACTGCACACTACACTGAAAAAGAGTGACCCCAGATAACTCAAAAGTTTTGACTGACACTTGCCATTCCCAAAAGTTCACACCACCAACTTAAAAGATCACAGTGCATGGTCATCATGTTACTTTTATTGAATGGTTGGAGTCGGAGGATGTAGCCTGGGTGTAGTGCTGAACCTTGGCTTTGTGCCGAAATTAAATGAACCCATGCACATCACTCCTACAAGCTCATTTCATCCTAATGCGAAACAGATCAATAGCCTGTCCCTTTAATCATTGCCTTGTCCTCAAATGCCGGCAGTGAAACTCTGCCCCGGCAGATAAACCCTTGGCATAGAGCTCACATCCATCCAGCATCATGAATTAACTGAAAATGCACATCTTGCCACTCCACAGTTCGAGGCTAATCCCATTTTCATTGTAAGCAGCAGAAATGATGGCCAAAAGTACAAAACAAGGTCCAAGTTTGAAAAAGAATGGAATTATACTTTGTATCCATGCAAACGACCTTTTTAAACATTGAAGGACAATTTACTTAACTTTGGACTTTTGGCAGTCATTTGATATGGTTATTATACAATGTTATTACACATATTGCTCAAAATAGGAATGCAGCCACATCGTTCAAAAAAGCAATCAGAAGACCAACAGAGCTCTTCTCAATAAATTCATCAATGAGTCTGTTTTCACAGATGAGGAAACTAAGACAATGCATATAAGATCAATGCATCATAAGAGCAAACTCATGTGTTCATCATCTTTATCCAGTTTTTGCTTTCAATCACTTATGGACATATATTCAGTTGCAGTACTGTACTGTTTTGCCACCGTCATGCTTGTACATCTTGCCAAATATTTCCATTGTGTTATTGTTAACAATGCAGGGGAAGCAGTAAAGCCCAATGTGCAAATAGACTGTGCAAGCTTTACACGCAAGCACATACATCTTTTAAAGTTAATTTTGGAGATTTTAAAGTCTTTTATGAGTGGACGGGATCATGGATAGCATCTGAAATAGTGATGAAAGAGCTGAGGATGGGAGCTGAGCCGGAGAATCCACCTTTGAGAAGGACGGCTGCCTCTCTGCATAAGGAGCATTTAGCCTATTTCAAACAGTCTGTTTGAGGCTTGACAGTTATGCCCCTACCATTCCTGTGGTGCATGACAGAAGGTGGTGCAAAGTTTTCTGCAGCAGAGGCAGAGCATTGCAGAGGTCAACACAGTGAGGGGAACCAAGAATGGGTTCAAGTAAGAATCAGTTTCTAAGTAGTTAGAGGCATTATATATTTTGCCTTCATGCTTGATGATTCTCTTTGCCCTCCATCTAGTTTAATAAGCATGGCAAAACACTGATACCGAGCTATTGGGAGAGGCAGTCAGTATGAACAACAGCAAAGAAAGGTGAAAGGAAACCAGAAATGGTCTTTAGTGTGGCTTCATGATGCACAATTTGGTACTAACAGAGCAATAGTGTCTGTAAACACTTATCAACACTGCACATCATTAGATATCAGGAGTGTTGTATGTTTAACAGTGTCCTATCCTGCTTATGTGCAGTATCTGTTATGATCATATTCAGGATATGGCTTTTACAGGCACACAAAGAAACCAGGGTATAAGTAGGCCTGTACACATGGTAAATAACACTGACTGCTAGGTTTGCAGACCATTGCAGAGTGGTGTCAGAAACCAGGATAAGGTGTTGACCAACACAGAACCCAGGTTTCTATTACAGTTCTACAAGTAGCAAAACCAGTTTCAAGAAACAGGAAACTACAGTACTCTGGTTTCTGAAATCTGTATACTGTGTTATAACCAAACTGAGTATAACCATGAGAAACAATCAGAAAGTAATATATTTTTACTCTGTATCACTACTTTGTCTGTAAATTACCTGCTCTTCTCATCTCTTGCACCTTATGGAACAGCCCTGTGCATTGCCTCTATCCCTACTTGAAGTAGTTTTGTACCAAGAATATGACAGTCTTTATGTTTCTCCCTCAGAACTCTGGTATTTTCGGTACTATTCTATGTGCAACATAAAACTGTTTAAAGGATGGTGTTATTAAAGTATTTCAGTAATACTCTAGACAACTTCAGTGTGTTTGAAAGTGAAGAGTGTTGTTCGACACCATGCCTTCTTTGCAGAGGTGAGACAATAGCTAACTGAGCTTCTTAACAGAAAATCTGTGTAAAACAAATGTTTTGGTGGCAGGCTAGTTGGCAGGATGAAGATATCACAGCATTTGGGCCTCTGTTCTCTTTATACTGTTCTGGAGGTGAAAAATGGTTGAAAGTTTACATTAAGCAAAGCTATGGCTATCACGCCATTTGACAATTTAAGTGGACTTCTGCTCCTGTCCAAGTAAACAAGGTGATATTGATTTATTGACTGAATTGTGGAACATTACATTATGCCCCCTTTTAGCGAGTTATGACTGGACCTTGCATTTATGCTGTTTGAAGGCCCAGTCAATGCCCACCGTGGAGCCTGAAGAGCATGCCCTTGCTCTTCAGGCAGTGTAGTAAAGAAAGAAAGAAACAAATCCTTTGCTGTGTAATCAAGGTTTGTTAGTACCACTTTGAGAAATTTGGATGGTAAAATATCAGCCAGACCAACATGTTTCCATGCATTTTAGAAGTTCAGCTTTATTATTCTAACAGAGAAATTTGACTTCTTCAGCTGCATTGAAAAAAAACATGTTGGATGTTTAAATGTCTGTGCAATAGAGGAAAAGCCTAATGAGCTAAGGTTCCCTCTGTACATCTAAAACCCTATAATATTAACATGTTTGATGGTTTAATGACTTGGTGATCTGGCATTATCAAATTCAGTAACTGATATTAACAGTAAGTTGCATTTATGTTGCCATCAATAAAGCACAAATAAATATTGCTATCCTGTATGTAATGGTGTTATATCACAAAACAACCCTTATACAGTTACAATTTGTCTTGAAGGGCTCAGTTAGCACTCGGTACAGCAGCTAGCACTCATGCAGAGAATAAAGCAGAGGTTAAATGTCCCACCAAGTAGGCCAACTCCTGACACAGTCCACCCCCTGCTTTCCTCTAACCTCTGTGGCATTAAGACTTCAACCAGCCTGTGAAATATCAATGTGTGCTGGACTCTGAACACTTTTGAAGCAGCTCAAAGACACAGAATCAAAGAGGTGCCATTTAAAAGCCTTTTTTCCAGCAGATCACTGGGCTCAAAGCTGTTTGTGTGCACTGTAGTGGTCACTCTGCAAATCCCTCTTCATTTCATTTATACACGGTTTAAATATAGTTTATGTGGAGACCTTTCTATGCTCTTCAAAAGTTGTCAAACTGATTAATCAGAACAAAACAGAGGAGAAGATTGAGAACAACCCATATTGTCCCTGCTGGTCATGTGTGGAGCTGAAACGATTCCTCGAATAATCGCCAATATTCGACTACAAAATATCTTCGAGGCAAATTATGTGCCTCGAAGCCTTGTTTAATATATAATTATACATATAAAATATATATCTGGACTACTATACAGTGCACGCTGTTTGACTCGGATGGTCATTTCTGTGGCACAGCACGCCTGCTACCTCCGCTGCTGCACGGCTTGTAAAATCATGAAGGAAGAGAAAAGAGAGGGACAGAAGGGAGAGAGTCCGTAGAAGAAATGGCAGAGAGTGTCCCAAGTGTGTGGTCACTACAAGAAGGGACAAAAAGAAAACACAGTGCAGTGTGTCTGATGTCAAACGGAGTTAGCTTGGCACGTAGCTTAGCATGATAGCACGTCGTCAATGCTGCAGCACGTCAACAGTAAACATCCGGTCTGTGCGTCGTCAGAGCGACACAACAGGATGACACTCATGATACATCAACAGAAGCAGCTAATGTGATCAATAACTGAGATATGGGCTAGTAAATAACCTATTTTGATTATGGCTCCGTGTAAAGGTTGGTTCAGAACGTAAATCAATGCGGAGGCTACTTGCTCAGAATCATGTATATTTTGTTCACATACTTTTCACATCCAATAACTTAACATTTAATTTGATTGCAGAGGGTAGAACAGGAAAAACTGACAGTGAGTAGAGGAAGCAGGTGCAGGGAATGTTTTCATATGTTATAGAAATTTACATTAGCTAGTTAAATTATCTTAGTATCTAAGTATGATATTATTTGGTCCTCAAAACAAAGTAAGCAAAATAAGATCATCAGTATGGTACAGTAGTAAAGGCAATAGTTTAGCAAAAAAGAGACAAGCATGAATACAAAATAAAAATAACCAAACTTAAAAAAAAATACAGAAAAAAAGCAAGATATGGCCCAGAGTAAAAATAAAAGTATAGATTTTGATTTTGAGATCCCATCTATGCTCAAAATATTCAAAATAAGAAAAATAAGTTGCTAATTGAAGTGACCTGGCTTTTCTGTTTTGTGTGTTACTAAAAATAATAATGTGTAGTGATTCAATGTAAAAAAAAAAAAAAAAAATAGCAGTGAGCGCAATGTAACTTATCCGATTACTCGACAAAAATTTGATAGAGTAATCGATTACAAAAAGATTCGATAGCTGCAGCTCTAGTCATGGGACATCACTAATGTTCCCTTTCATTGCATTAGGCCTGCCATAAACCCAACCACTGACGGGTTATCAGTGCAGTTTTCTGTTTGGTTCTTCACTATTGGAGAATAAATGTGTTGCATTAAAAAAAAAAAGGAGAGCAGCTTGTGTATCTTCATCAATGCTGCTTGTGGAAGCATGGAGCCTTACCCATGTGATAATATGGCAAATTGTTAAGGATAAAGAGGCCAATGTAACAGTGGATGATCTTGCTGTGACGTATCTCAATACATGCATGGTGGAACACATTGCAATAAAACACTAGAAATCAGACCTGTGGGCATTTTGCTGATTTTTTTAAAAATTCTATTACCACAAACAGAGAGGCTTCATGTCACAGTCCTAGCTATTGTACAAGTTCATTCCCTGCTTCATTAAATTCTTCTTCCTCTGTTTGTTATTGAACAGAAGTGGCTCTTGCACATGTTCACAATGCTTTACTGTGACAGCTTGGAGAGAGAAAAGCAGTCACTACAGCGTCCGTACACACAGAGAAACTACTGTGGGACTTTCAACAAATCCATTCAAAGTCCCTCAACAAGTGCGGTGCACAGTCTGTACTCTAAGGTTATCCGTGAAAACATACGACAGAGAAAATAATGGGAAACTGATCAGCAATGACGACAAAGGACAGCCAGGCCATCTGAAAAGTTGCTGTTGCTCAAATTTATGAGAGCATTATTATTTTTGGTCAAGTAAAGAGCTCTTAAAATACTAATAACCTCAAAATCGCAAATATCTGAGAATAGAGCACGCATGGGTCACTCCCCTCCCCATCGCTGCTGCTTACTCTCCTCTGTTACAAATGCTGAGTGTGTGTTTCTGTTCCAGTGTACTCTGCTGCAGACTATAACTCTTAGCATGGGGTGATATGTCAGAGGAAATGGGGCCACTCACTGGCATCATGTCAGATACACAGCATCATTACTGTTCCATGCTTTTAGGCCTGCAGTCTTACAACACAGGCAGCACAAATGTTATTACTTTAGCAGACGGCTCCTCATAAATAAGATCTAATAGACACATCTCTTCTCAGACCTCTCCCTGCCTGAATATCTAACATCACTGAGGGCCCTTCCACAAGAGGACAGAAACATAAAGGATCATAATCAGTCATAATCTTGCATATATTCTACAAATAAGAAGTGATCAGTACTGGCAAAAATCATCATAACAATTACCTTGATCAGGAGATACAAAACATTGTCCCTATTATTAATTAATTGTAAAATCAAATACAATAATTAAAATATGTACAAAAAATAGTTTGAAACAAATTATTGGGATTTGTTTTCACTCAACTGACTACAAAAGTATGTTTTAATACTCTGAGCAGCTTCATAAAAGCAAACAAACTAACAATGCTCTGTTGGTGTTGTTAACAGGGGTTTAATTTATACAGGAATTACACACAGCCATTGATAAAGAAAAGTTAATTAGAAAGAATTTGGGACAAAAACAACAGAGATTTGAATGAGTAGTTCGATTTTTTGTATAAAATACCAACCAGTTGTGTTTTATAGCTTAAGTAAAAAATTTTTAATAATTCATGAGGAAAGTTGTCTGTGATTCGTGCTCTTGCGATCATGTACATATCATGTGGACTTTACGTCTCACAGCGAGCCAATCAGAAGACAAAAATCAAAGAGCTTCCGTTACCACAGGAGCTCGTGTCTGAATTGTGCATCATGGCTACTGCTAGCGACCAACCGGAGCTTGGAGACCCTCCACCATCGCTGAAATCTCCTGTTTGGGAACACTTTGGCTTTCTGGTGAAATATTGCAACGGAGAAAGACAAGTGGATAAAACGACTGCGGTGTGCCGATACTGTTCAACTGAGGTCATGTCTTCTCTGACAGCACATCAAACATGCCAGCTCACCTGAAACGGCACCACTCAAGTGTAAAGATTCCCGCGGTATGGAAAAAAAACACTGTAGTGCAAATGCAAGTGTCGTTTGCATTTAAGCAGCCTTTCCCAGACAATTCAGATCAGGTCAAAGCGATAACAGCATCCATCTGCTTTTTCATAGAATAAAATCGAAGACCATATTCAGTTGTGGAAAATGCTGGTTTTAAACCCATGCTAAAGGTGATCGTGCCCCGTTAGAAAGTACCCAGTCGTCCACATTTAAGCCAGGAATTTAATAAGAAACTCATTATTTTTAATTTCATACATTTGTTGTTTATTTTATTTAACTTATTAGTATTACCAAGCAGCACATTGAATTTATTTTGTTTTTCAGTTTGTATAATGACAAATTTTTGGTTTAATAAACAAGCAAATGGTTTTGCGTTCTTCCCATACTGTACTGAAAATGTACCGAACCGTGACCCCAAAACCGAGGTATTTACCAAACCATCATTTTTGTGTACCCTTACACACCTAGTAATTTTGGATTAAATTGAAAAGAAAATGTATCAATAAATCAAACTTTATTTATAAAGCACTTTTCATACAAAAAAATTAGCAAAAAGTGCTGAGCACTTAAGTACACACTCAGAAGGGTGCAAAAAGCTACAACATAACATATAAAAAACCCAACCTCACCTTGAAACCCAGAGACAACACCCAACCACTCTAGTGCATACACACACAGATGTTCACACAAGGACACCAAGTGAGGACAATTTTGTTAGGAAATTTAAACAGAACTGTTTAATAACTGCTGCTTACATATTCTGATTAACGATGACAGACATTTGAATACTGGAAAATAAGAGTACATCTTTCAGGGACAAAGTGATTTTATTTTTAGAATCTGATCACAGCTGTGGTCCTCTTTCAAGATCACAGGGCTGAAAATGGCCCCGGTCAATTTGATTGGCCCCTGCCTTGGAATCCCACAGAAAATCGTGAATTGCAAGTGGGGTTTGGTATCACTTGGGTTTTTTCAGATACCAAAGCCAAACAGGTACAGTGTTGATAAATCAACAATTGAATTAACACCTTTATTAACATTTGTTTTTAGGCTTTTTTGTATTTATCGTAAAGGACAGGGCAGTGGAGGGACTTCCAAAAGAGGGGATGGAGAAAAAAGGAAGTGGATTTAGATGCAAACCCACAACAACAACAACAACATCAGCCTCTGCAAATGAGGTGTGCAGGCTGGGAATGGAACAATCCTCAACAAAACAATGAACCATTCAATACAATGTCCATGATTTAATACACATCTGTAAATTACAGTAGTTTTGGTTTCGAGTATTGCAGTGATGTGTCTCTGTCTTTGCTCTGCTGTGTTTGAGTCAGCTTTTAAGCATGAGGAAAGTCCTACTGGTAGCAGAAATATGGCTCTTGTGGACTCTGTGACAAAGCATCATTTTATCAAAACGGTGCACAAACATTCATCCCTTTTGCACTAGGGAACACAAATTCACTATTGTGCATCAGAATAAATATTGGATGCCACACCTGTTCAACATAACATTGGAAGAGTTTGCAGTCACCTCCAGAACAATAACATACATACATTCATAACATACTGCCCCCTACAGATCAATCAACCCTCACATCTGTTAAAAATGGCCATGAAAACCTCACCCAGACTTTGTTGAAAATCATGTAGAAACTGTAACTCATCTATAAACCCTTTGTTAATTTTGCTGGATGTTCATTAAAAACAAATTTAAAAAGACGATGAGCCTTTACAAGCAAGTGTTAATGGTTACCTTAAAATGTGTTTGATGGCAGATCAATGACAGAAATATGACCATTTGTCAAAAGGACAGGGCTGGGTATTTCCAGCAACTTCACGACACGATACGTATCCCGATACACGTAAATTGTGAACACTGACAAATTCTTGACAAGTTTATTTTTTTCTTATAAGAAGAAAAAGAACAAGGATGAGTTTTAAGTGGTTCTACAACTTGAGAGACATAAATTAAGATCCTCAAAGATGGTCGACCTAAGTTCAAATTTAGAACATATCCTTCATTATGTAGCTCGTCTTTTAACTTGAACTGTGCCACTGTTAACATTATCCAAAGTGTATTTACAAAAACTGTCAAAGTATTTATATAATCGATTCTGTAGAATCCCTATTGATACGCGTATCCCAAAGAAGTGCGATACGATATTTTGCCGTATCGATATTTTGAGCACAGGCCTACAAAAGAAGGTCAAAGGAAGTCAAAAGCGTTGGTTCTCTGGCATGTAAACAGATATAACAAACGTCATCTTAAAAATTTGTTTAGTTTGCTAAATTAATTATTTCATGACAGACTGATGTGCTTCAAGTCACAAATCTGACATAGGACACCCTATGATAGGCACATTGCAATAGTGATTAATAGTATAAAATGATAAAATATGCAGCTCTAATAATACGCAGAGTAAAATGTTTACTACAGCAGCTTTTGTTTGCTAGAATGACTGAAAAGTAGCTTGTCAATCAGCACTATTTGTGTTATGTGGGGGCAGAATTTGTGTTTCTTTGAAGCGTGCTTTAACTAGCAACTTGGGCGGCTTGGTTCTAATTCGAAGAGGTCAGTGTTTTGGTAAGACATGCCAAACACTTAGGCAGCTGTTGACTGGCGTGTGCCAATTTATTATTCTAAGAAACAACTGCTGCCGAAGACAGTCCCATTTGCCGTGTGTGTTGGATCAGCGTAACAGTCAGACTGCAGCTGTGTGACTGACTCAACAAAACTCAGTTATTTCATAATGGATCTACACATGTACCTGATGATAACTGAACAGCCTCTCTGATTATCATCTGCTATCTGATCAGCAGGACATCCACTCAGGGGCATGAGTCACACTCGGCCATTGTTGTCGGCACATTTGGACAGCGAGTCGTGCTGCTGTCACCTGTTGAGGGGTTTGTCTCATTCCGAGCCTCACCTCGCCCTGATGGGCAGCAGGTGCCCCGCAGGCCTCTGGACAGGGTCTGCATGAGACGTGCCAAATGTGCACCAGCTGCCTGGCAGACAGCGCGGGGCCCGACATCAGGGACAAACACAGAGGTGTAACAAATTTTCAGTACAGCATTAAAAATGTTTACAGAACAGTAGCAACAACAGACCCACCTCAATGACTCATCAGCACTCTAAATATACAGCTTTCTGATAAGTAGTATGCTCCATAAAAATAGTTGTGTCACATTACAAGGTAAACACGTTTAAGGTGCTTGTCAGTGGTGGGAGTGGGTTTCTAAAATTCAACAGACTTTCATTTTCCCATCAGCGTTGTTGTTGTTGTATGTGAGATGTGAGACCCTGATACTGTGGCCAGTTATTCTGAAACAGACACATGTGTGAATACAGAACAAAGCCCAAAAAACAACAGAGAGAAACCCGCTGCCCTTGCTGTCTGTCTGACAGTCTGAGAGGCATTGACCGGAAAACAAGAGGGAGGAGGGGGGAGGGGTCACGGCAGGTGAATGTGTGATTTCCTTTCAATTCATCAGAGGTAAATGCTTTAGGTACAAAGTATAAGCATTTGTTGTAAGCCAGAGTGTGGTTGTGATGGGTTAAATCCAATAAACTGAGCCTGAAGGACAGCTACTTCTATTTGCACTTTTTTAAAATAGTATTGAACGTAGAATATTGAGCACAATGTACACATGTATTGTACAAATCTGCTCAGATGCATAGTGTTGGGATTAAATGCCCCGCTCTTGAAAATATCAGCGAAAGTTGTTACTTCATATAAATCACAAACTCTAATTGTAAACACACATGTGTAAACATTTTGCATTTATATACTGAATGTATTCTGTTACCATGGCTTTAAGTGTGATGCACTGAAACTCTGGTCTATATGTGGGAGTCTCATCATCTGCCCTCACACTCCAAACATACACACACAGTTTTCTTTACACAGGTATATAAATAAACCCCTCAATTCTATTCAATGAAAACCCACTGTGTGGGGTTTTCATAGCAGCAAACAGTTCAAAGGTAGATTCTTGTAAGTGTTGGAGATGATGTTAGTCGCAGCACTAACACATGGGTACAATAATAACTTGGGTCAGCTCTGGTAAAAGACATAACCTACTGAGCTTTGCAAGTTATTATTAGCTACATTTTTTCTTAAAAGCAACTAGTTACAGAACAGAAAATTGACCCTTGTTGCTGTGGAACAAAACAGTACTGTTCTGTTTCTCTCCTATCTGTTGGCGAGTCAGCACAGATCTCCATTAAGACTGAAGTAAACACAGACGTGCCTGCAAAGCTAGCAGCTTCAGGCTAATGAGGAGAGGAATGCAATACATTGTGAAAATATTGTTGTTGTGATGGATTTTAGGGCTAAAGGACAAGAACAACACCATCAGCATGAAATGTAGGTTAAAAAACTTGTAGTATTACCTCCACATTACCTGTGGGGTTCTAATGTTTCAATAAAACATGCTTTCCATCATGTTCTGTTCTTCATACTGAGTGACTTAGTCCTGTTCCCTGTCAGACTGTGACCATCGCTGGAGCTGTAGAGAATTCCCCATCAGTTATTCTGTCATTAGGCTGCAGTGTAACAAATTATCAGTCATGAACTCAACTGTAGGATGACTACAGATACACATACAACGGAAGACCTACTGTCGACTGTACGCCTAACTGGGAACAAGAAACTGAAAAACTTCTCTAATGTGTCCCTTTCCTGTTTTTAACATAGTAATAGATTACGTGTAAGTGTCCTGAGATATATGGCATTAAAACACAATGCTTTATTCACAGACGCCCGAACACTTTAATTTAGATAAATATGATTATCATAAGTAGCTTTTCCGAGCTAATAACCCATTATGAGTTTCAAACATGTGGCAAATGTTAAAAAGGTAGATTCAAAACTTCTCAACAAATACAGTCAAAACATTTACATGAAGTATCGGAGTGGTCAATGTATGATAAAGCAGTATTATTATTTTTTTTTTTTAAAAAGGGGGAATGTATAACAGTGTTTTCTTTCAGATCTTTCTGACCCTTGCAGAGAATCATATCAGTGTAAACTACATGATGACTCTCTGCTGATCACTGCAGCTGTTGGTGCTGTTAAACTAAAACTATCATTTAACAAACAGGAAATACTCAATTCATCACCTTTTGAGTCATAATCTAAATGTCAGTGGTTCCTATGGTTGTGATTTTTATGCTCTTCTCCAGATGTTCTATCACTTTACTCTTCTTCTGATTCATCATTTAACTGTTTTTTTTTTGACTGTGTATTCTGGGGAACTTTTCAGTGGTTTTAAGTCGTTCTGAAAAATTCACCTGTGAGTTTATGAATAAATAATTTACCTTGAGTTTCACTTTCCTAGGCATTTGCAGAAATGAAATTGTGTTTATTATGTGGCATTGTGAAGCATTCTCCTTTTTAATAAAATGGTGGAGCAACCTGATGTTTATAACTCTTCATACTGATTTAAAAGTTGTGAAATTACATTAAATACTAAGAAAATTATCCTGGAACAGATCTACATGTGCTTTTCACTTACTAATCCATAGGTATTAATACATTACTAATAATTATTGTTCTTTCATCAACTAAAAGATATACTAAAATAGCCACAGGAATGCATGTCTGTCAAACCTGCTTTTCCACAGTCTTATAAAAAGTCAATAAAAAGATTTAACTGTTTACTCTGTGCTGAGTTTCCTTCCTGACTTGCACAAACATGTCCCAGGCTAAATTTTTACTATCTTTTATGTAGTATAAAGAGACAAAGAGACAGAAAAAAGACAGACAGGGTTGGTTTAGAAAATAATCTGATCTTCACCATTAAGTGAAGATCACTCCTTTCCCTCCGGCAAACAAATCTGCTGAACAGCAGAGGAGATACTTCCAGTTCTTTTGAGCTTTTGTGTAGTTGGATTCTCACTGAGCTTCTCTCACTGTTGAATTTAAAAAGCATATAATTCAGAAATAAACTTGACTGGTAGTTTTGAACAGCATGTAGAATTACTCTTACTTAAGAGGTAGTCAATATGGTATGGATCCAACAAAGCCCAACAAGTAAGATGAACTACACTTGAAACATCAATAAAGCTACTTAAATGGACTGCTGTCCTTGTCCCTGTTTACAGGTACTAAGGCAGAATTCAGCTGTTAACAGAAGTGTGTGGACTTCACTGTGGTAGGTGACAATATGTCCCCCTGTAAGTAAATTACAGTTGCTTTAGGGTTGACTGTTTTTCTCACATTACAAGAAACCGACAAACATCCCTGTAAGCGTCAAACTACCTGTTTTTTAAACTTAACAAACTTTTTATTTGGCTGACAACATACAGTCTGTTTTCTTATCCACCCAAAAAGGTGTGGTCCTAACTGTGCAGCAACCTGAATTTTAAATTGAAGCCAAAGGAGAAGAGCAAGAAACTTCAGTCGCTTAATTGTCCACTTGAGTTAGACTCTAGAAATCACATCCAAACACCATGTTGAAGTTATTTTACAGCAGAAATGAAAATAATAATGTCAGTTAGTTACCTGGCCTTGTACTATGACCCCGGTAGTGGTCTACACAAGCAGAAAAAGGCTGGCCCACATTTAGTGGCCTGGTCATTATATAAGATTTCTTGTTTTTTAAAGCCTATTTTTAATAGCAACACTTTGCTTTTGATAAAGAAAAAAACACAACATGCAATTTGACCAGAGAAAGTCTTTGCTCTGCAAACGAGCACTGAAGAACACAGAGGGAGAGAAAAATAGCAGGAGAAAAGTGACATGGGTAAGAGACAACACTGAGTGCTTTTAAATCAGAAAAAGACTTCTTTAAACCAAGAATGGAGAGGACCTTGTGTGCTTATTTTATCTAGTGCTGCGGGCAGTTTAACACCAGAGTGTTTTGTTTATTTCAATGAAGTTGCTTTTATTAATGGGCTAATTTTCAACATTAATATGAAACACAGCACATCTAAACAGTAATCAAACAACTCAAAGAAAAATAATGAACCGAGAGCCCAAGAATCAATCAAACAGAATCCTCATCCCCAACCATCACATCTAAAGAAACACCAGTGTGCCAGTGTTATGTACTCTACCCACATGACCTCTTACCGGCCATCCAATTCCACCACATAGGCTGATGAGCAGCAAGACTCAGAACATCATGTAGTCAGATTTCGTCACTACCACATCATGTAAAGTTACAGAACTAAAATTCTTCTTTTACAAGATCTTGCTACAGAAAGAAAAAGTATCCAGCACACTGATTGATAGCCAGCATGCCAAAGGAGGAAGCATAACTGTAAGCGCGCAAGCAAAGCAACGCAGAAAGGATTGACGTAAAAAAAAAGGGGAACTGTGCATGTGAAACCATCTGTGTAGCATTAAAAAAATCTGATAAGTTCATTTATTTAAAACAAGTCTTCACTACCATCAGACTGAAAACATATCACTAGTGCTGCAGGAATACAAAATTACACAAAACCCAGTTGTGCCTGATGTTTTAATTATGGCTTTATTCTACATTTAGCTTATGCTGTTTAAGTGTGTTCTTCCTCCCTGGATAGTCATTAGTTTCTCATTAGCTCAGAGCTAAAGCGATGACCTGCTTGTCTCTTGAGCTTTCCCAGATGGGTGGGAGTGTCTTTACGGATCTTGAACTCCCCCTCTGCATGTACATTCCTATGGTGTGCTGCTAGGCATTCAGCCAGACTTATCAATGTATTTAAACAAGGCAGAAAACAAGTAGACTCTTAAACTGCTAACATGGGAATACTTATCATATCACACAGGATGAGAATGATCGATGGCATAAACTATACACTAATCAGACATGTAATGTGTCTGAAACCATCAAAATGTTCTCAGATGCTTGAAGCTGGTGCATGAGAAACTAAAGCTGAATCTTGTGGGTGGTGCTTCTGGAGAGGCCTTTATAATTATCTCCTTTAGAGTATGAATGTACTCAGCAAATTTCACACAAGGCTTCTCATGACATTTTAAGATGTCTTGTGCCAACTTACTGGAATTTTTTTGCCTGAAGGGGGAACAAGATGGAAATCTAACAGTTTTGCAATGAATTATTACATGGCTAGGTTTGATACTGAGGGGGCAATTACACAAATCAACTATTTGAAATTCCTCAAAAGATCCCCACTGTTAAGAGTATAACATCACACTTAGAAAAGCAGAAGGTTTGGCAGCGGGTGTTAAGGTCAACTCTGGTTAGGAAGGATCATCGTTGGTCTTTTTACAGTACGTAGGGGAAAGGGTCAGAGAAAGATAACAGCAGACTATCTCAATCACACATTTTGGTAATTAATGTTCACCTTAGCTCTCACGCAGCCCACCAGCATTATGCCTTCAGAAAGTTATATTGATTCTTCCCCGCCATACTGGTGCTGTTGTTTCCACTCATTTACACTATGTTATGATGCTCCAATTTGCCTGTCACAATCAACCTGCACAAAACATGAATGAGATACAGAAACAGAGGAGTCCAGTTAAGTAGAAGGGCGTGCTTTATTGTGCAGCAGTCTCTGATACAACATTGAGTGTTTCCATGCCAAGCTGTGTCTGTCACTGTGGCTCAGTAATCACCGTTTACATGACTACCCTGTTACAACTATTAAAAAAAAAGAATTGCCTCCACTCTGCTAGAACAGTTAAAAAAGCTGTAAACTGGGGGTGCTGGTTTGGCGGAGTGGTTAGCAACCAGGCACCCCATGTACAGTATATGCTTCTGCCGGTCCAGGTTCGAATCCCGCCTGTGACCAGTTTGCAGAGTGTCTTCCCCTACTCTCTCACCCCCTTTCACAAGCCTATCCACTGTCTCTGTCCTATCAATAAAGGCACAAAATGCCCAAAAAATACATTAAAAACCCAAAAAAAGCTGTAAACTGGAGACAGTGGGAGATGATATGTCAAAAAGGAGCCAAGGTGCCAGCATCAAATCCAAGAGCCAGTCTGTACATGGGAATCATGTCAACAAAAACTTGAACTTTAGTTTGAAGAAAGGTATTAAAGTCAACATTAACCATAAACATCAGAGTCTTTACAGGAATTATAACTGACCACAGCACTAGGGATGCATGGATAATATTAAATTGCAATATTAATATTAGCAGATAATTGCCTAAAAAGCTGATTCTTGTATTTGCAGATATTAACATTTACATTGTTCAATACGATAATTTACATTTATTTACAGCTGATATATTCCAGGCACAAGCTGGCCATAAATATCCCATGTACTGGCTTTAATGTAGGCAGAATGCAAGAAATGTACCATAATGGCTTGGTACGAACAATAATGAATTTGGAAAAATAGGCTGATTGGATATTGGCAAAAATTTAATATCACACCTCCCTACATGGTATAGGTATGAGAATATGGCTTAAAGTTTGGATGCATGCTGGACAAACTTTACCATACAATTACAAAGTAGGCAATGACTTCTATCTCAATTGTTATAACTGCTCTAAACCTCTGGTGGTCTGTGTCAAAATAAATAAACATAAAGAGATTTCCCTACTTCTTGGTAATACTGGCACCACAAACCTCCACTCTCTTCAGAGACCTGACCATGAATTTTACCAACAGCTCAAAGGTATGGAGTGTAGGGTTATGTATGATCAATGCTCAATCAAGTCTGTTCTCAGTACTACATCAGCACACGGCCAGCTGAATGAAACATATCTTTACCGCTGATACAGGGTTTCAAGTCAGCAGAGGTCTGATAATGACAACGATGAGAGTAAATCTGAAAAATGACAAGACAAACACAAGCAGAGAAGAAATGCTACAGTAGAGAAGGTGAAATAATCAGCTCAGGCCAGACTGTGTTTTTCCCTTCGATTCTTGTCATTTTCCAAGAAACGTTTCTTAAATGACGGGGAGTAGAGTCAGCTTGTATTTAGAGAATATTTCCGATGAATCAATCAACATACTCACAGCATGCTCATGGTTAAAATGTGTTTGGGTGTGGGAGAGGGTAGAAATGATAAGATAAACCTCTCTTAATCCCAGGAAAGGAAATTCTTTTGCTGTAGCTGCTCAATGACAGAGATAAGCCCTGATGTCAAGAGGGAAGAGGGGATGAATAAAGATTGTTACATTGTAAGTGTTTTTAGTTTTGGACAAGTTTGCCCTTCTGAACAACTCTGCAATGATTAAATCCTCTTAGACACCAGTTTTTCTCCCTTACGTCTGAACAAACAGCAACACTGCACCAAACTTTGACGAAAGAAAGAAATTCTGCCCTTGCCAATTGCAACTTGAATTTAATTCCTCACAAACGGTTGGTGCTGTAAGGTGATTTATGTGTGTAAGTGCTAACAAGAGTCAAATGACTGTAAAGGGTGGTGGTGGGAAAGGGAAAGAAAGGCACAATACAAAGACTTTGAGGTACAGTGGTTGTTGCATAAAAGCTATTGTTTTCTACTGTTGTGTTATCAACTGGACATGACACAAAAAAGTAGGAGAACCACACCTGCAGTTTATACTTACACCAACCTTTTATAGGGTGTTTGCACACCTGCATGATGTTACTGGCACATAAAGCACTAGTGGTTTTCTTTCATTTCTGCAAAGCAGATGAATCATTCTCAAACAGGGTGCCCTATAAAGCTGGGCTTTAAATCAGTTTTAGCTTTCAAACTTTATTTTGACTAACATGTTATTGACCACAAGATCATGGACTGTAGTATTGGAAAAGTTTAGTATGAGCGAGGAATGAACATTTTACATACCCTCTATTTTTATTTAAAGACCTTGTAAATTAAGATCTGCATTTGAAAATAAATACTTAAATCAGTATGAATTACTTTAGCTGTATGAAACTGATAGCTCTTTGTAACAGCATCACTGAACTAGACCATTAGAGAGATTTGTACAAACTCGCATCTCTGGGTTTTATAACGAAGGCCAAATGAGAGACTAAACAATTACACTTGGATTCCCAAATTCATAATCCTGCCCACCTATGCTTCAGTGATAAATGTATTGAGCAGTTTTATTTTACACTGACTATTGTTCTGTTTTGAGTGAGAAAAGCTGTTAAAAAGAGGTGTCACTGTGTTCACCACATTCAGATACGCTCACAGAAGAGGGCAGGGAGGTACTGAAACTTTCAAACAGCGGGTCTCCCTCAATATGTGTGATTTATTTGCAAAAAGAGTGGTTTACTGATAACTATATACCCCTTACGGAGTGCAGTTTCTCTTTAAAAAACATAACTTTATACAAGCAGTATATATTCACTTAAAAAGCTACATGCTTACAGAGAGAGTAATGGTGTTTCAGAATAAGGGCCCCAGCCTCCCTGCTGCCATGGTATTGAAGGAATTGGTCTCTTTACATGAAGAAATAATTTTTTTCTGTCCAAGGTTGGTTCTATAAACTGTTTTTTTGTCGTAAGCCTACTTGCATATCTTTTGGGATCAATTGAGTCTTATCTAAACATCCTGATGGCTGTGTTTCGTAGTACATAATAAAAAGTTACCTCCACTTTGCTCTTCTAAACTTAGAGTTTACATTTAGAGAAACAAGCTACATCAAAATATTTTTAAAAAAGAAGTCCCTCTCTTACATCTATACAAGACCATTATTTTGAAAGAGCAACTTCAAAAATGCAGTGTATTCATCCACAGCAACTAACCATACGTAGACATCCATAATACAGAGGGTAACTGTACAGGCTCAAACGCATAAACTCCAATGTTAGAAGAATGTGTTTGCATGTACTTTTATAAATAAAATGTTCACTTTTTCACACAAAACTTTCTGTGCATGATGAATTCTGATTCTGGCTCAACTTAGGGAGCTGACAGGTCCACTGAGTAAGTAGAGCAGACTTTATTGAGAGGAATTGTGTTTTATGCGTGCATGAATATTTGTTTCTTACTTTATAGATATTAGAGGGCTTGTCTGCTCTAATTGTGGCTTTGCTCTGTGAGAAATCAACAGGTGAGACTCCTCCAAAGCTAAACAAACAATATACTCTCGTCACCTGCACTTACATGCTCACACACACGCCTGCAACAGCTGACAAAACCAAAAGAGCTTCCCTTCACAAAGTCAGCTCCTCTACTTACAAAAAAATACATTAACTAATCTTTGAAACATCGGCTGGAAACTAAATGAATTCAGCAGTGATGCAGAAGTCTTAAAAGAAACTCACAAAATACTTGAATCCCAAAATGGGCATAGCGTGTGTGGAGACAACTTCTAAACTATATCACAAACACACAAGCACTTAAGTGTTGCTACAAACACTTTGCATAACCACCGAAATGCTTGTGACATGGCGACCACAGTGCGTTCAGCTTTTGCAGTACTGTCATTACTGCACCTTGTCTCCACATGCCTGTGGAAGCCTGCCCTTATAATCCATGTTCATTCTGATGAACTGCAACTTGGGGCAACATTCCTCCTAAATGACCTCACATACAGGGAATCAGAGCCATGCAGGAAACGATGTGAGATATGTGCAAACAGAGAGAGTCTGCAACAGAACAGTAAAGATCATACAAAATGAAAACTACAAGGAATCCCACTTATAACTGTCTGAAACTTTATCGGTCAGAGAGATTTGCCCTTTTACTTCAACTTATTACAAAGCCTTCCTTCACCAGGATGCACATATCCTATTTTTTAGCAATATCTGATATTCCAATTTCTGTATTCATTCATGCCAATCCTGATATTGATTTTGATAAATGCAGTATATTTCTTTTATCTTATTTTAAAGAACAATACGTTTCTCCTGAACAATAATTTACTGGTCATTGTTGAGAGGTTTTTAACTTTTCCACCTCAGGCCCCCTAACAGGAAGCCATAAATATGACTTGGTCACTTTGACAAAGCTAGCTTGATTTTGAAGTGGACAAAAAGATATCAGGGGGCCATGGTTGGCCCTGAACCTACACTGAACTCATCCATCCAACCATTATCTAAACCACTTATACCTACTGGGGTCATGGGAACTGGGGCCCATCCCAGCTGACATTGGGTATAAGCAGGGTAATGCCCTGAACTGGTCACCAGCCAAGCACAGGGCCACAGAGAGATGGACGACCATTCATGTTTATACCATACTGAACCCAGCTCTGTCAATCCTAGCAGCAAAGAGCAGAAATCTATTCTATTCTATTAAGATAATGAATGAACAGATGTAGTTTAATTTCTCTTGGCTCCTTGGCCTTCACACTGGTTTAATGTATTTATTTAAATTACTGGTACTGTGCAATAGGGATGTTCTGGATGTGATTGTGACATGTTGTGATTGTGGTGCTTGTGTTATGTGATTTGTGCTGCTCTTTTACGACTGCAGAACCAGCAAGGAGCCCATGACAAATTTCCCCACGGGGACAATAAAGTATATGAAATGAAATGAAAATAATGCTGACAGCTCATCTACAATTCTGACGCAAAAAGGGCAAACTTCACTAGGTTGCCAAACTCTGTGTGAGTGTTGGTGTTTAAAAACGATTTGAGCACCATGCTTTGTAAATCAGACCTTGAGACGAAGCAGATAGCTAAGCTAGCTGAGTACAATTTGCTGCTGTTATCCATTTGCCTTTATAAGCTAAGCACCACCTTCATGTTCTGATGTGGAACATTTTTTATTTTGCGCTTTGGTATTGACCCTCGACCAATACTTTGATTGTTTCACTGACCAACCAGACTAGTCCCCTTCACAGTGACCACTGCTACCTACAGACTTTCTACCAGGCCAAGTCTTCTCAGTGTTTTGCAGTAAGTCTGTGACTGTAATTTTCTTAAAGTGAAGGTAAATTGTTAAAAAAATATATTGTGGCACACAGAGTGAATATGAAGCATTTTCACGACATGCATGAAGACTACACCAGAGAAAGACAGCTAATGACATTTTTTTTTACTCCGTATCATAATGCAGCGTCAGGCGGCTCTTTCGATGAGAGACCTTCTTTAGTTGTTCTGTGCTTTGATGATGTGCTATGGAAACATCACTTCCGATGTCCAGACATACACCTCAGTTTGTGTTATCCTCTTATAACCAAATAAACATCTCCCACAACAGCAGTTGTTTTTATCCGTCCTGTCAAGTCTTTGTTTTCTTGGTTCGCACCGGTCACTCAGGATGATGTCCTCAGCCTTCCCCACTCGCCTCTGTGAATTACTTTGTTAATGTGCTGCAGCATTCAGACATAAGCCTACTTGTACCTTTGGGGATACTGTACTACAAATTACCTGGGTAAAGCCAGTGCCGAACTCGACTGTTTGTGTTTACACATACAGCTTGCCCGGGTAACGTCCGGATAATTTCAGGGTTTTTTTATGCAAGTGTGAATAGAGTTAAAGGCTCAGTTTGCATGGAGTCAACTAAAAAAGGACCATGAACTGCAGATGGACTGAAAGCCTAGACACCCCTGTTTGTAAAGTAAACATATATAAGACAATCAGCATGTGTCCTTTTTCAAACATACATTCAGTAATACATTTTTAAAAATCTGCATAAAGTGCACAGTGCATAGGTTTATTTTTGACTGCAGTGCTCAAAACATGCTTCTTTTGCTTATGTACAGTCTACCAATCTGAGAGGAGTAACTCTTTTTTCTCTGGCAATGCTGATTATTGACTATTAAGCTGCTACCTGTCTTTTCAATATTGCACTAACAGTATCATGCATCCCTTCTTCAAGTAGCCTCTTTGGTTACTCAGTGCAAACGATGTCTGTGTTTGATGTCATCAAATGTGGGTTATAAACAAACCTAGAGACACATATCGCCCCATGCAGTCATCACATGGCCAGCGTGAGTCATGTTTTCCCTTACTTGGAAGCTTCCTTCCCAACAGACGTCACATTAAACAACACACTGTGTACCACGACTTTTGTCAGATGACTCAATGTTATGTCATCTCCATGCTATTTCAGCCTGAGTCAACTGCCTGGCATCAGGGTGGTCAGAGGCTCCAGGAGACCTGCCACTCTGTCACTGCAACAACGTCATCATTCATTATTGGTCTCAAGGATCCCCCACCACAGGTCTCACACTTTGTCCAGCAACCTGAAGCTAATCAGAGGGTGCTGAACAGGGCACTCCTGAAAATGTCTGTTGTTAGCTTATTTTCGAGATTCCAGGGCTGTCATGGTAGCAGAGTTTTAAACTTAGACATGATATTGGAATAAATTGGGCAATATCCACAACTGTTTTATCATGTATACTAAAAAAGCCCCAGGCATCTATTTTCTGACAATTTCTTGTTTCTGTTTGTCAAAATTGTGACTATGATCAATTGCCAAAATGGTCACACTATTTAAATAAAAAAATAAGATGTGCAGTGACTACGTGCTTTTTCTCAGTGCTGGCAATCGCCAAGTTTCAAAAACAATTTTAACTTTGCAAAATCTTTAAAAAACAAAATAATCAAGACTAAATGTTTCCAGTGCCTTGTGTTGTACCACACTTGTTTCAGTATTTGATTTGTTATTTTTAGATATATTTCACTTTCTTATTTTCATTTATTGCTTAATGTTTCAACAAGTTGTGATCGTTGAAGTGTCTTACCGTGTGCTGAATCAATGATTTACTGTGTTAAATAATCTTAATCTTAAAATCAAAAAAAAAAAAAAAAACAAGAGACACTTCAAGCACAGTTTCAGGAGCTGGGTCACATCTCAGCTGTTCACATTACATACCCTCTCTTCCACTCTCTCTTCCACAAAGACATTACTTTTAAATATATATATAATTTTATCATGCTGACTGTGTGGTCTTGGTAAAAGCTTTGGCAGTTTCTATTATCAATTAGGGGTGTGCCATCTAAGGCACCTCAGAATTCGATTCAATTACAATTCAGGGTGCTACGATTCGACTATTCAACGATTATCATCATATTAATGATAAAAACGATTATCATGATTTTTGATTCATCTTTTTTTCCCCTCACTTAGTGCCTACTTCATACTTTTAAACAATGTATAGCTGTTTCTCAGTATACATAAATCAAAGTAATCAAACAAATTCAAATCCAAAAAATGTATCTTTTATTGATGTCAAGTGATCCATCAGGAACCATGGCATAAACTTTGTTCCTGTAGCTGTGGCCTAAAGAGCCAATACAACAAAAGGCTGCCCCTGTTGACAACAGATTAACAGTTACCTCCCTTAAGTGCAAACAAAAGCAGTACATAAAAAAAAAAGAATTCTCTATAAACAGTCCAAAAATTAGCTTTGGTGTAATGAACTCCATACTTTCGCTTCAGGAGTTTGTATCTAAGCCCTGGTTGTTGACGACAGCATATGGACGCAGGTCCTTGGCGATAAAGGTAGCAATGGATGATGAGGTTCGTTTTGCCCTTTCAGAGCTGCGGGGAAGTTTTCTCCTCCCTCTCTAATCCGGGCTGGAAGCGTGTGAGGTGCTGGCGCATGTACGCTGTGTTACCACTGTACTTAATTTTGGCTTTACACGCCTTACTCGTGGAGTAGGTTTTGTCAATGCCCTTTCCATTTTTCTTGTCATAAAAACCGAAATGTTTATTTCCAGTCCAGTTATTATGAAAAATCGTTTTTGAACATTTATGAATCGTAATCAAATCATTACGTGTCGCATCGCGATTAATCTAATAATCGATGTATCAGAACACTTCTATTATCAATATAATATTAAAGCAAATTACTGGAATGGTTGGTTTATATGTAAGATCAAAAAATATGATTATTGTTCACATTCAAAGTATTTTCTTCTTTTTTTTCCATCCTACACTCATATGCAGCACTGGCCTCATTTTTAAACAATTCTCGAATGACACAAGGTTGAAACAGTTTTATCTGTTTTTGCAGCTGCATTTGGTTCGAAACAAGCAAGACTTTGAAAGAAAAATCATTGTTACAAACAGACGTCATCAGACTACAGCCTTCCGTGGTGAAAAATGGAGCCAGTGAAGCAGATTTACATTAATAGCATTTCCTCCACTGCCCACTTGAGACAGTCTAACTTTTATAGTGTCTATTATGACAGAAGATACAAACAAGGTTACAGATTTGTACACAGAGACAGTGGATTATCTGATTTTTTTCAATTACTTAACAAGGAGATCATCAATATTTTGCATGATGATGCACAGCTGGTGACAGGGAGGCACGTTGTAGCACATAGCCAGTCTGCTTCAGCTTCAGCTTCAGTTTACTATGTCTTTTATCAATATGGCCATGTCTCAGGAACCAGTGAGTGACATCACTGAGACCACATTTTTGTGTCATTCAATCTGATTTGAACACATTCAGTGGCCCTTCTCTAGCTTGCTGCACTTGAGGGAACTGTGCTGTATTTCATAGTACATACATTAATAGCAATATTGCAGTGATTCAAAAAGTTACATCAAGTGTATAATATTTTTGGCAAATACACAGCACTAAATTTGAAACTGTCAAGCTTTCCACTAACACATTCACACACACACGTAGCTCCAGTGATTCAGGAAGCAGGTCATATTTTTCCATGCAAAAACTAGAAGGCCCTCAGAGTAGCAGCGGAGGGGACTTCCTCTGCCAAAGGGCCAAATTCCACATGGTCCGTGACCATTAACCCACCCAGGCTGACTCAGACCCCCCACCCCTCTGGCCTCAATATACCTCCCACCGCACTCAACATATAGCTCTGGGGAAAGCCTCCACTTCCCAACCAGCTGTTCTTTACCACCTCGGCAGCTATCTCTAGAAAGTTCTGCGGAGGATGTAGGTCCTCCACCTGCTGTCAACATCTTAATCTCTTTCACTTTCAGAACACCAGATATGCCAGCCAGCAATGGGAAGAGCATGAAAGGAAATTAAGTTTAGGTCAGAGATGAATAAAAGTGAAGTTCCAGCATAATCCTCATTGAATTCTGAGAAAAATGAAAATACGCATTATTGCTCTCTGCTGTGTCCTTTTCAGATTCATTTCAAAGCAGACATCTTCTTACATCTTTAAAATCTGTCACACGTGGAGGGGAACACACATTATCAAGAGATTTCATTAATTTCAAGAACAAGGTTTAAATAAATTCTGTAGCCATACGTCAATCAACAAGGAAAACTCTCGATACATTGCTAATTCATTCAATTCAGGAAAACAACCAAAAACATTACATTCTAACAGCATATTTGCAGGACCTGAAATATGTTCCATAAAGAAAACGTTTATGAATCAAACTGGGTCTGCATGATTATGATAAAATGATAACTGAAGCTATTATGATAGTTAATGAGAATCAGCATTGTGATAGCAACTTTATTGAACCTTTCACCTTAAAACGCGGTCTCAAGTTGAACTGATGGTAAAATCCTGGTTAAAGAATGGTTTTCATTCCATCTGCCACAGGGGCCATCACCTGCTGACAGTATTGTGTCACTTGAGCAGGAGGTCACAGTATTCTTGTGGTTAAAGGATAAGTTCGGTTTCTGCAGCTTTCACATTGTTTGTAGAATGAAGTAGAACAATATACTCACCCGGAAGGCTTTCCTGATGCAAACAGTACTTCGGAAGAAATTCAGATCCAAAATCGAGCGGCGGACATCCGTATAATGGTAGCACATAGGGCATGTATAGCGCCGCTCCTAAAACTGCATTAATCGTCCAAAAACTCATTAGTTTCACCAATATTTCATCACGGTCCGCTCGCGCTACTCCTCCACGACAGTCTGTGTCGCTCCAGACATGTTTCTGTGGCTGTACTGACCTCTGAACTGAAGAAGAAGAAGGCCTGCCTCCGCGCATGCGCAGTACGGCTCATTGTTTCAGGGGAAGACCGCCGGCTACACGACTTTCTTCTTCCAGTTTTGTGCAAAATGGACGAATATCTATCGGATGAAGATGTTGTGGAGGAGAACTTTGATTATGATGGGTGTCCTTACAGTTTTGAGCCAGAGTTTACAGATGAGGAGCTCATCAAAAGGAGGACGCGGAGGCAAAGAGAAGAACAGCTCTCCAGAGAGTACTGCGCATGGGCGGAGGCAAACGTTCTTCTTCTTCAGTTCAGAGGTCAGCACAGCCACAAAACATGTCTGGAGCGACACAGACTGTAATGGAGGTGTAGTGCAAGCAGACCGTGATGAAATATTGGTGAAACTAATGAGTTTTTGGGAAATTAATGCAGTTTTAGGAGTGGCGCTATACATGCCCTGTATGGTACCATTATACGGATGTCCGCCGCTCGATTTTGGATCTAAATTTCTCCCGAAGCACTGTTTTGATCAGGAAAGCCTTCTGGGTGAGTATATTGTTCTACTTCATTCTATAAACAATGTGAAAGCTGTAGAAACCAAACTTATCCTTTAAGGTGCTACAGCTCTGGTTCACACACCAGCTTTGAGCTAAAAAGAAGTCAGTTAGCCCATTAGTTCATTGCAACTCACTGTGCTGTTAAAGAACTACAAAAGGGTAGAAGAAACAGCAAGACTTTTAGGATTAACATGATAGCTCAGTAATTTTATAAGGTCTCATATTGAGTAAAATATACTTCTTCATGGTTTTAATACAAAAAAAGTGTCTGTGAGCTGGCAAGACACAGACGGTTTGATATCTTGGATACATATTTTATAAGTCCATCTAGGCAATGGCCAAAGAAAAGTGTTTTGGGGAGGGTGGACCTTTCAGAAACAGACAATAAAAAACAACCTATTCTGAGCAGGGCTGACACTAAGGGTTTTATAGGTATGAAAAATTAAATATCCAAGAGTTTAGGCAAGAAACAATTCAGATATGCTCTGGGGACAAAGAGGGCCAATGTAAACTTGCTGAAAAGAAGTAATATACCTAAAAACATTAATCACTCTATGCATTTATACAATACAATAATGAAAGAAAAAATACATTTTAAATCCCAGATTTTACATTCCTAATAAGAAAGTTACACAATGTTAATGTTATAAGCATATTAACTAGCGTCAGTGCTTTTACGTTCAGCTTTAAATGCTTCTCTGCTCCAGGTCAGCTGCTGGGTCAGTAGGCAATGGCAGAAATCTGTGCCACAGCTATCTGATCCCTTTTTACTTGGTATGCAGTTAATAAGCTTTTTGAACCCTCATTAGACCCCCCACACACACACACACACACACACACACACATCACCACCACTATCCCAAACACACACACTGAAAAGCTTTTCACCCCCACTCTGATAGGTGTGCCAGCCCACTGTTGTCTGCAAGTGTAGAGACGTGCAGCTGCCTGCAGTCTGGTCACCAACATACAGACACAAGAGGAGAAACGCACAAGCCAAAGGGCAAACTCTGTCATCTCTTTCATAGACTCTGGGTGTGTGAGTGTGCGGGCATGTGTGTTGGTGTGTGTGTGTGGGCATGTGTGTTTGTATGTGTGGGCTTTCCGGAAAGCAGCCCTCGCTTAAATGACCATTATGAAAGGCTGAAAGGTCAACACTAGGCAGAGTTTGTCTGCAGTTTACTGGAATGCAAGCAGGGCTTGAAGGGAGGTGAGGTGTTTACATGCCTTTACATGAGAGCATTTTACTGGAATGCTATAAAACTAAAAAAAAAAAAAAGACTGTCTGCCATGTTGTTGACATAAAGTTTATTTTTTAGGATCATATTTTAGTGTTGCTGCCTTGGTTGGAGCATCTGCACACATGGATACAGGGATGAAAAGTTTTTTAAAAAATCACCTTTTAGCCTGTTAGTTTGATCTAGTGGCTCTGTTGTGTAGTTTATAGAATCACTCTTTTACAGTTATTCGTAATTATGTTTTAGGGCAGTGCCCCCCCCCCTCTTTTCAGCCTGTGACCTCCATAATAGCAGTGCCAGAGACTGAGGACCCCCGCTGACTGTGAGGCAGACAAGTACATTATGTGAAAACTCAAAGAATCTTTTTTGTAATCACACTGTAATGATTTCAGCACAAATCTCACGTACTGGTGTGTCACATTAAATTTAAATTGTCATTTTATTTAACAGGTAGCAACTGAACATATGATTTGAAATCATTTACACACAGACTTTTTCTCTAAAAGGTATCTTGCAACCTCATTTGTCAGCATTTTGCAATTCTGTGAGGTAAACCTGGACGAATAAACAAATTTAAACTGATTTTACAATTACGACCTTCCAAAATTATGACATGTGAGTAACTGTGATTAAAAGATAACTATGCCACATGACATGATGAATAGTATTTTTCCTGTCTCCATTATTATTGTTAGCGTCATATTAAGGTATTTCTATTTTTACAAGTTTGTTTCTATGTATTGTCCTTTCTTTAATGTTAGAAATGACTAGTGTCAAAACATTCATTAAGATCATGTGATGCTTATTTGACATCAGTGAGTAATCATGTTTTATAATCTTGACCTCAATATCTATTGAAATAATCCAGATTACAACTTTTGCCATGATCAAGTAGCCCTTATCTGGGGGTCTCCTCCCTTTGGGAACAGTTTTAAGGAAAGTGTTGTGCTTCTCAGCTGTTGATATAGAATCCAGTAGAGTAAATAAACAATAACTTCATGGCAAAAAGAGGAGGTACAAGCTTTACGTCAAGTATGTGAAGTTGCCTGACTGTTTGTTTACCCCACAACATGATGGTAAGCTTCACACAGTCAGAGAGAGTTAAACTTTTTTAAATTTGCTGTTACAAAGCACTTCTTTGTAAATTTGTGCTATTGAGCAAATAAATATGTGTTTGGTGGTTATTATTGTCTTGTTGATTTTCACAGCAGAGCTGTCGAATCCCACCTCACGGTTATTAAAACTACTTTAATACATGTACTTTGAGTGGACTAACGGGTCCTATTATCTTCTGCTATGCACAAAACATGATGACCTGAGAGGGTTATTATTACACTAAATCCTTAGTGTGAAATCCTCAAAATGTGTGGTGGCTGGATGAGAGAAAAATTGACTGTAGTTTAATTTTGATGTATTCAATCTTAATTAATTTGTCCCAAAGCCCATTAATAATAGATATGTTCTCTTTAAACAATGTTTTTTCTGTTTCTTGACGATGAATGAACCCATTTGCTCTCTGATCCTGGACAGTATAAATCCATGCTGTCATGCAAGCTTGGCATGTGATTGAATTTAGGACAATAACAAAATAAAAACTTCTAAACAATTAGAAGCATTACTTTTTACCTGACATAAGTAGGTTTATAACAACCAGCATTTTCACTTTTAGTTAGGTTGCCTAAGTGTCAATTAAAGTAAGTATATTTTTACTTGAGGACGTTATTCTTGAACTCCTTCCACCCCTGCACGGGTATTAGCCCTTCTTTGGACTTACAGTTAAGCCCTAACACACTTTCTCTTAAATTTAGCCTATTTTAAACTAGTTTTAGTACACCTTTTGGCTCTTTGAGTGCTCTACTCCTTCTCAGAGACTTCCAGTACTTGGGGTGATGTTTTTTGCTCAGCTGTTTATCCTCTTTTCGTACGTGAAAACTCTTCTGCTGCAAGTTCCTGCTTTGAGGCCACTGCAGACTTAATCTTGCAGTTGTAACAACTTAGCATACACTCCACACTAGCGTAGTCCACTTTGCAGCAAAAGTTCATAAAATAGGACAAGTCTGGAGCTCCACAGACCCACTTTCCTCCCTCTTTTGACCAGCGGCTATGAACTGCAAAGTGGAAGTGTGTCTCTCGAAAATATGTGTTAAAGTGACAGCCGCCCTTCCTCTTCTAATTCACAAAAATAAGACTTCCCCGATAAATTGTTGCAGGCCTCGACAAAAAAAAAAAAAGTAGCGAAGAAGAAGGAGGTGGACTCTGGGGTTCCCGTCTCCGGCCTCCCCCCACGAACCAAATCTTCCGCTATGTTTTCGGATAAGCTTGGAAATCAAAGCTAGGGCTCTGAAATGAGGGAGAGGCTGGACGCCGCTTGTTACTGACCTGGATAAACTGGATAGTGAGGGCTGATTTCCCGACACCGCCGCCTCCGACCACAACCAGCCGATACTTCTCCTGCACCGAGCCGTCCTTCCAGCCTGCCATCGAGGACACTTCACCGCCGCCGCCGCCGCCGCTGCCGGAACACCAGTGAGTGAGAAGCAAACACCCACTTTTTTCTGTAAACTACAGAAGAGGCCCTGCAGTGAGAATGAGGGAGACACACCGAGGAGCTGAAGACAAGCCCGGGGGAGATGTTCAGCCGAAATGTGTCGGCGCTCGGTGTAGTCCGTCAAAGTGCTCGGGTGGATAGGAGGAGGGGTCCCGGAGCTACGGCCGCCTGTCCATACGCCTGACCGTGTTTCAGCCTCGACAGCTCTGCGATGTTCAAGCTGTGGCTCCGATAGTAAGGAGTGAGCAGCCAGGCCAGTACTAGTGTCTGGCGCTAGGGGCCCTTCTACAGCCTGCGTTTGACTGTCTCAGCCCCCCACCACCACCCCATTAACACACATACACAGGCACACAAGCACAGCCTGCAGCCCCGTCCCACTACCACGCTGCCCTGAAGTCACCTCCTCATGTGTTCAGTGGAATGCGTTTTTTCCCTCCTATTCGTAGATAAAGTCCAATAAGGTTCACGTTCTGGGTATTTTAGGATACAGATAAGTTTATCATATTAGTTTATTTAATTGTTTATTTACAACTGCCCTCATAAAATCAGCTTCATGCTCTTCTCATTTTATCTCTTCTGTTCTTTTGGATTGAATTGGATTGGATTGTACTTTATTAATCCCTTTGGGAAAACTCCCTCAGGGAAATTATGATTCCAGTTGCATTATATCAGAAATAAAAGATAATACTTGTAGGCTACTGCTGCTGCTCCTTCCCATCCTCTGTCTTCCTGTCACCCCTCATCCCCCCAGTTGAGGAGTTATACAGTCTGATGGTTTGAGGGACAAAGGAGTTTCTCAGTCTGTTGGTCCTGCACTTGGGGAGCAGTCTTGCGCTGAACAGGCTCATCTGGTTGTTGATGGCCATGTGTAGAGGGTGATTGGCATCATCCAGAATGTCCAGCAGTTTGTCCAGTATCCTCTTCTCTGCCACCGTCACCAAAGAGTCCAGCTTCATGCCAAGCCCTCCTGATCAGTTTTTCAATCCTGGATGTGTCCTTGGTCCTTGAATATCTGATGAAACTGGCTCTTGGTAGCTGATGAAAATGAAGCTGGCAGTTGGTGGCATCTTTCAAAAAAAGAACACTCTGCTGGTATCCTCAGAAATGCCTCCTGGCAGCAATGATGGTTGAAAATGATATCCATAGGATATATAAGAAAAACGAGTCTTAATAAGAAGTGCAGGAAGGTCAGAAAAAGATCAAAAAAGGAAAACTTTTGAAAATTGTTAAAAAATTAAGAAAAAAAACAGCTAAAAATATGGAGAGCAAACTGGACAGGCTGTTGCTGTTTACAGCACCATGGCAACTGGCAATGGCAATTTATTTTAATCAAATATAAATAATTTTTGTTTTACTTTTGTATGAATTGTGCATTATAAATAAAGTTGTCTTGCCTTGCCTAAAGTGTGGGAATTGAATATATTTTGTTTTTATTACTAGTAAGACCATCAGCCAATCAGACTATAGATTTGGATGTTTAGAGTAAATATTGTTGTGATTTATATTCATAAGGAAGCTGGATAAACAGCTCTTTGGAGAAGGGGTGGGATTGAATAAGAGTGCACATCTGTTCACTCCTTTTTGGACATGTAAACCAAATGATGACTCACAAACTTGTATTTGTTTAGTGTAATAGTTTGAGTTATGCATGTCATGTTATTTATCATGATTATCCCTGAAGTCTGTTGCTTTGTTTGAAATGAGAGATCAAACAACCAAAAGGTGACATCCTGGATGAAAAGTAATGAACTGTAAATATTTTGTTGTGTATAAGTATTTATAGCTCACTATTGTATTTATTCATTAGCTTGTCCACAGGCGTCACGGATGTGCAGCTGTTAGAACTATATGGAGTTTGCATGTTCTCCCCATACATGTGTAGGCTCTCTCCGGGCACTCCAGCTTCCTTCCTCAGACCATAAAACATGCTTGTTAGGTTAATAGATGACTCTTGCTTGCCCCATATGTTGGTGAGTGTGCAAATGGTTGTCTGTCCTTCTGTATGGGGCTTTGTGATCATCTGGTGACCAGTCTCCCACTGTCCCAATGTTTGAAGTTACCAGTTAACTTAGCAAGCATATTTTTGGTCCGTCAACATGCAAACTCCACACAGAAAGGCCAACCTTGGTGAGTATAATCAGTAACCTTCTTGCTGTGAGGCATGAGCATCAGCATGCAATCCTCATACTCTTCACTAGTTTGTTTAGGCACTAGTCCACACACAAACTCCTGTTTACTTAAATTACCATTAGCTTTCTTAGTCATATATTCCTCCACTTGTACAAATATTGAGTCCAAGGACACATACCTCTGTTCAGCTATGTTATTATTCAGAACCCAATCTCTCTGTTATATTTATAAATGACTAGTTTATGATCATTTGTTCATTATTTGTAACAGCTAGAGCAGCTGGAACTTGAACTATCTATCTATCTATCTATCTATCTATCTATCTATCTATCTATCTATCTATCTATCTATCTATCTATCTATCTATCTATCTATCTATCTAGTTATGCTTTTTGCAGGACACAGATACAGAGATCTTCATTTTATAATTTGTCTCAACACTCTAAGCTAAAAATCAGAATAGACAAAATATTCAAACACTTACCTTCCTATTCTCAAAAACAACAGCAAAAAATATACATCCTTAGTGCACTTGCAGCTAATCAAGCTGTGACAATTAAAATGTTTCTTGAACACATTTTTATAGAAGTAAGCCTTTTACTCTGTGTTTGCACATTTTATGAACCAAGGATAAAAATATGGCAAAAATGTTTACCTCCTAAATCTTTTGCACTCAATAGTTGGTTGGGCCCTTTTTTCACAAACTGTTGCATCAGTGCAGTGTAGAGATGATCAGCCTGTAGCTCTGCTGATGATGTTGCGTAGTCCAGGTTGTTTTCACAGCAGCCTGCAGCTCATCTGTACAGTATGTTCTGGAGTCTCTCATCTTCTTCTTGACAAAAGCTCAAATTCTCTGCAGAGTTAAGGTCAGGTGAGGTGGCAGGCTAGTCAGGCACAAAATCATTATGGAAAGCAGACTTGTTACTTGTCGTTTTGGCACTGTGGGAATGTGCCACCACCTAGAGGAATTCAGCATTTTGCCAAAGTAAGGTAGTGAGCTAGCATCTGAACCTCTAAAACTCTCTGGTAGATTTTTACACTGACCCTAGACCTGATTGAACACAATTTGGACAAGTACCAGCACCAGTGATAATCTACTGCTCTGTGATCTTAAGTCTGTTTAAATAAAGAACATGTTGCATTTCAGTACATCAAGATCCCAGAGTCTGAATGACAAGTGGAGAGGAAGAGAATCTGAGTTGAAGTCTCTCATGAGGCTTTAAGTCCTGATGATTTGAGAGTTAAGTCAACAGCTGGTGACATGCAACCGCATTAGCCTATACTTTGTCTCCTTAGTGTAATGGAGTCGATGTGTGCATGATGCCCAAAAGTCTCTGCTTCATTGTGGTACACTGTTTGATTAAACCACAATTTTTTAAGTCCCATCAATAATTCTCTAATTAAGGAACAAAATCTGTTTCAAAAGTGACATTTTCTTTTTCTGACCTTAATTTGAAAAAAATATTTATGTTGGCCAAGCTCCCAACTTCCAGCTCTGTATTAACAAGTTTGTGGCCCAAAATGTTTTCTTCTCTGCAGAGATAAACAAAAGCAAACTCATCACCGTCTTTCTGACTAAATCATGAGACTTTCTCATTCTTACATGCATTAATTCTTATTAATATTTACGCAGAAAGACTGACATGTTAAGTTCTTTCTAACACCTTTAAGTGTCACCACAATAACTTACTGCGTGTAAAATTCAATGATGATCTGAAAATTTTACATATTTTAACATTCTAATGATATTATTTTAACATATTTTAGGTCACTTTTATTTCATCATCTTAGTAACTTAAATTCTTCTGGCTTTAAGTCTCCCAACATGACAAGGGAATTCCTCTACACTGTCTGACAGCTGTGGCTCCATCTAGTGTCAAGAAAAGGAGGCCTGACCTAAAATAAAGCTCTGTGAGGGCACATGCATGTTAAGAGATGGCTGTGAGGAGATAAGTCAAATCAGTATTCATATTGAACTCAGTTTATTCCTGTTTGATTCATAATATCGATTATGATTATACATTAGAGCTTCAGTGTTGGCTTAAGTGCTTCAGTGACTCACTTTAGCCAGAAGGACATAAATATAATAAACACCAAGAAAACAGTATAAGCGTTTTTATAAATGCTTTATTTGATCATTTATGTAAATAATGACAATCAAAATGAGGGTCACAAATGACAAGACAAAGACAACTGAAAGGCGGAATTATCTTGACACTGACCTTAGTTCAAAGCTAGATGACCCTATAAATTCACCTTTCATCGAAATTACTCCTCTTTTTTTTTAAAGTGTAGAAATAAAGAATATTTCCACTCATTCTTCGCTGATGTGTACTTTCTGTCCATGACTGGTCTTCAAAATTAAATGTATCACAAACTTAAGGTGTCAAAGCTCACGACTTCATCACTTCACATTCATGACCTCAAGTTTTGGACTTCATTGTGATCATGATATGAGCACTATCCACCCTCAATCCAAAGTACCTGAACAACTCACACAGACACTTGGCTTTCCATCAGCAAACTGTTTATTTTCACAGCTGAAGCCTTTAACCTCAAAGCCTCCATCCAGCCTTTATCTAAACCCCTGGAGAGACAGATTTCACAGATATTGTAAATGTATGACCGCAGTTGTGACCTTTTAATCTGGCAGTTTACCAGAAATGTCCCTTTACTCATAAATTAAACCAGGAGGGCCTGGGGGGGGGGGGGGATACATGTAGGGCTGTGCCAGCGCTAATCCATCTCCATCCCATTACAACAGTGGTGATAAGCTAACAGATGGCTTTGAGGGTACCTCTGAAATTACTCTGATATAGAGCATCATACAATCAGATAGTAAAGTTCATGCCTACCCATGATTTGTTCACTATTAATGAGGCGTCATAAAGTCATTGTCAATTTGGGGGCAGTGACAGAACAAATTCCTGTCACTTCCTACTGTGCCACATATCACACAAGGCATCCAAGGAATTCTAATTAAAACCTGGGGCAATGGACCCAGCAGGAGCTCCAGACAAGAGTGGCTTCACTTTGGGACACAAACACCTTTAGGTAAAAGTGACAGTTTGCTCTGAAATCAAGTATCAGGCATCTGCTTTCACGTCCACAAGTCCAGCTCGTACACACCCAAACTTTCAAGGTGTTTAGCCACTTTCATTGCTTTAGTCATTTTACAATGTTCCCTAAAACTAAGTGTTTATTTATAGCCTAGAGCCTTACACATCAATGATAAAATATATTTATTGTAAATTAAAGAGGATCCGAGATGTTTTTTTTCTGTATTTTCGGTTGCAGTTTTTGTACGGTGTGTTAAAACGGGTTTGGGGACATGTTATTGAATGTTTTCAGTTTCTAGAGCATCAGAAATTAGCCACTTCCTCAGTCTACAGTGATCATTTGCATACCTTATTTCAATAAATGTATTTTTTGATTGTCATGTGACAGTACTTAAAGGCATTACAATATGAAAGAAATGTTCATTAAAACAATTCAATTCTTCATATAAAATTTTTTATATTTACTTCAACACATGAACTGCTCAAGTGAGTTCTTTGACTTGTAATCTGACCAAGTAAAACTCCAGCTAATTTATCTTTTTTTTACCACTACAAATTAAATTACCAAAAGTTTTAGAATCTACTACTAAAAAATGTATATCAGTAATGACCAGCCCTCTTTATGTTTTCCACTTTTAATATGTACTCAAGCACAACTCTACATGTGGAGAAATAAAGATCATTTAAGCAGTTGAAATGTCACAATATTGTCTTTATTTCAGAAATCAAATCATATGAATTAAAGTAAATGAATTTGAAGTATGATGTGATATCTTTCTCATATATAGTGTAAATATTTGATTGAATATTAATGCATTAAATAATAAAGCATGTAGCAGAATGTTCTTATTCTTTATACAGATGTTTATTGAAAATTAAACAGGACAGGAAATCATTTCTGAGACGTTATTTTCAGACAGATGTGATGTAAAAAAAAAAAAAGAGAAAGAGAGAGAGACAAAAAGAGAGCCAAGCACGGAAGCAACTGACCAAGAGGCTTTTAGATGATGGGCGAAACATGATAAACAGCATTCAACTTAAAGTCTGAGAGATGGTGGGGGTCAGACGTTTGACTTCTTTTGAGAGAGGTTGATCTTGTCACCAAGGCTCAGGGCCATCCCCTGTGAAATAAAAATGGAGGATTAATCAAAGCATATGTTTTGATAGAAGCTTCATGTCTTAATACAATATTGTATGTCAAGAGTTCTTTCATTTTGGAATTCCCCCTGTGGGACTAATAAAGGAATATCTAGTCTCTTTTATGGCTGTAAATATTTTCAGTGAGTGTTTCAATGTTCCCCTACAAAGACTACACTTCGTGTCAAAGCTTTCAACATGAAATCAATCCCTCGCTTTAGGCTTCATTGGGCAGCAGCTGTGACCCACCTGACTTTTGGCTCTGATGCGTATGTGTCCGTTGACAGGGGCATCCGGCCCCAGGTGGATGGGTTTCTCAATGCTGACATTAGCCAGGGCGTCTTCTCCAAAGATAGAACGAGCATAAAGGTTGGCAGCCATGAAACCGCAAAAGCCAGACAGTGCCTGATTTGTAAGACAAAAAGAAAAAGAAAAAAAAAGAGTTAAAAACCGTACAAAACAAAGTCCTATATGTAATTTACACCATATACGTTACAGGCATTACATTATTTCTTACATTTGAACTAAAACTCAAAATTCACCTTTATTATTCCACACAAACAGCACAAAAGGAAATGACAGGGTTGACACTTTCTGGAACTCTTTTCCAACAGTTATGGGTTTTGTTTTACAGTTTGACTTGTACAACAGGAATAATTTTGCTGTTACGTTACTTACAATGGAAGTTCAATTCAAAATGTGCTCTCTTTTTTTCTGTAACTGTCATCTCTATATACTTATAAATCATGATGAACTGATTAAAATTAAAATGCACCAGCAGATACAAAGCAATGAATGTTATTAGGTATATTAAAATTATGGAGATGACAATCATAACCATTTTTTTCTTTTAATTTTCTCTTTAAAGCTCAGCTTTGAACATGATAAAGACCTAACAACAGGATCTTACACTGGTCTTGATTAAAATATTAACCCTATTATGTTAACAGCACCGTCATGGTGCAATTTATTTAAAAAAAATGTTTTTCAAGGTAGTTAAATTTTTCAGCTGCTTCCATGTAGCCTATTCTTCATAGAAGTGTGCACAGACTACAGTCAGTGTTCCATAATAAAAATAAAAAACAATAGTCTTATAGCAACTTTGAAAGCAGGGTTTTGATGACAATTTTTTCTGTTTATGGGTGATCTAATCTGAAATTGGGAGACTGTAAGACTTCTAGGAGGGAAAAGAGATTATCTGCCTCTTCACTTTCCAGGAGATTTAGCCTGTCTCTCATTATCTTTGGCATTATTACCTCCACCAGGAGGTTATGTCATTGCCGACTTCTGTTTGTTTTTTGTTTGTTTCTTAATTAGTTAGTTTCTGTGTTTTTTTTGTTTGTTTGTTTGTTTCTCTGTTAGCAACATAACTCAAAAGTTATGGACGGATTTTGATGAAATTTTCAGGAAATGTCCGGATTGGGACAAGGAACAAATGATTAGATTTTGGGACTGATCCAGATCACTGTCTGGATCCGCCATGACGAAAAATGTGATTTTCCTGAATAACAACTGAACTTAAATAGATATTACGATGAATTCAATTACTGATGGTATGTTTTCATGGTCAAGGAATCTAAATATTTCGATGAAATAAACGTAGAACTAATATTTATGGTAAAAATTGCAATATGGGTGAGGACTGGTGCTGGCGGAGGTCTGCACTCCCCGAGTGCTTTTTTAGTTTGCCGACTGTTTTTAAAGATTTTCAGGATGATTAATCTTAAGATTCCCCCCCAGTTTTAAGTCACTGATTTGCTTTTGCTTCACCATATGTTAAGTTTGATACAAACCTTCTCAGGGGTCAGACATTTCATGTTGGTGGACTTCAGGATATGCTGCAGGTAATCGTTCAGATCAGTGATGTTTGTGTTCACTGTCACCTACAAGTAAGACAGATTGCACATGTAAAGCCTTAAATAAGGATGTAAAAAAACAGGGCAAAAATTGCCTGACTCAACCAGTCAGTTTTTGTGAAATAAGTAGAAAATCTAAAGCTTACCTTGTTTTCCCACTCAAACTCTGCCCACATCTGTCTGAATTCTGCATCTGTGCAGGATGCTGGCTGGATGTAGTCCATGATGTCAATGTGGATGTCACTGAGGACAACGCAGTTTCTGTCACTAGCAGCCCCCGACACGTCATAGACTGAGAGAAAAAGAATAAAATGTCAAAAAGGTAAGAAAAAAAACATTTCATTCTAACAGAGAGGAAATAAACATGTTGAGTTTGTATGGTTAACATGCTAACAGATTGTCTCACCGATGTTTCCAAAGATGATGCCATTCTCGGTTGAAGCAACCTTTACATTGGCCTTGATGTTTGCAAAATCATGAGGAGCCAGAGTTAGAGGTGAAGGTTTCTCAACCAACTTGAGATCACCTGCAGGAGGAAAACATTCAGTCAGCATTCACAGAACCCAAACGTATTCATGGTTTCAATGTCAATGCTTCAGAAAGAACCGCTCATTTGTCAGATGGGGTGTAAAACTAGACTTACCTAATGTGGCCAGCTCAAGGGTGCAGTTCTGGAGGGTGTCACTTGTTTGGTTGACCACCAGAACATCCAGAACAATGTCATACTGGTTAACATGAACGTAGGCCTCTGCATACACCGGGTCTGAGAAACCGGTCAGCTGGGTCACCTTAGAACAAAAGTGAGTCATATTTTTTCATTAGTAAGAAAACCACTACAAATAAAATAATCCCCACAGTAACTGCACTCCAACTATGTGTCTACAGCCTGTGGCACTTACTTGGGTTCTTTCTTTGTTTATTATTTTTTGTTTGTCCAAACTTTTCCTTTTCTATTGTGCTCTATATGAAATTGTACATATCTGACATACATTTGGCTCTTTTCTGTGCTAAGCAAGACTTTAAGACTTTTAAGGAAATAAAAAGCAATGTCAAACAACTCAACCTAATTCATAAGTCATGCACTGGTTTTAAAGATGTGCCAATTTCTGTCTGTTCATATGCCATTTGTTGTCTAGTGTACAAGAGGACACTGGTCCAGGGGGTTTGCCTACATGCTTGATATTTTAGTCATTTTAAATGTCCAGTTCCATAAAAATAACCTCAATCTACACAGACCCCATATTCCCAGTATGCAGTCTGAAACAGCATTGTCTTTTGAGGTACTACTGCCTTTTATATTTGCATCATGGTTACAAATAAGATGAGCACATTTTCAAATAATCATTATTATAACATGTAAGCAGTGGTTTCACTTTCAGTCTCAGAATCTATCAGTAATCATTGTCCACCGTTTTTAAATGGATAATATAGCCTCTGGGAAAGGAGCTGATTTTCGTAGTTATTAGACTGATGAGGTTCGCATTAACTGTCCTCTACCCAATTTGTGTCGTTGAATTTGTATGGAGTAGTTTAATGTTTTACTGTGTTGTACGCAGCACTTCAATGCAGATTTCTGTTTACTGATACATAGAGTGATCAGATCAGTAAGTTTATTCAACTTTCTTGTTCCAGGAAAGTAAAACAATATGAATCACCTTTTTTTGATTTAGCTTTTATAATTTAAACCGTACCTCAATCTCAAACAACAATTTGGACACTGTGTGGCACAGTTAAAAGATCAAAATATTTGGTGCTGGTTTGGCAGAGTGGTTTGCAACCACGCGTGACTCAAATACATACTTCTGCTGGCCATGGTTAGAAATCAGCCTGTGGCCAGATTGCAAAGTGTCTTCCCTTACTCACTCTCACTTTCACAGCTTATCCACTGTCACTCTCTCTTATTAATAAAGGCACAAAATACACAAAAAATAATTAAAAAAAGGAAAATATTGAAAATGTACTCTGTTTTTAGAATGGTAGGTCCTGCCAGTTTTTCCACAGACCTTTTTTTTGAGGATTCTTTAAAATACCTGTTTAATTAATGACCAGAGAGCAGCATGTTAATATTTTGAAAAAAAATAAAAGATAAAAAATAAAATAAAAATTAAATTAGTAGTGCAGCTTTCAGTGCCAAGAAGAAAAGCCTACCTACATTCAACCTACTCAGTGTACCTTTTAGAACAAAATTACAATAAAACATCAAGTTCTGTGCAGAAAAACTGGGCTTTTACTTTTTTTGTCCATACTGTCCAGCACTTCTGATACATTTCAGATATAAATAAATGATTATAAGGGGGGCTTTACACGAGTACGAATTTGTACGACTCTGGTAAAATAAACTATCGATCTGGTGATATTGTCCATGACTCTGCATCTTTTTTGAAAACGGGTCTGCAGGTGGATATCTGGGTATTTGTATTCATGCTGTAGTTGGTATAAACAGATAAGTTTGGAAAAGACGGTGACCTCATAGCACCCCTCCTACTCCCCGCCCCCCAACCCACGTTGTCACACACACCAACAACAACAACAATGGCAGCAGCCGGGCTGATTCTGATCTTGTTCCAGTAGCTACAAATATTGCGACGACTTTTATACCAACATTTGTTCACAGAACACCAACAACACCAGCTATGGCAACAACAGCAACAAGTGCTCATGCAGAGATGCAGCATGTTACGCATGCATGAGCACTTGTTGACGTGGAATCGACCTCGGAGCAAAACCAGACGGGCAACCCGACAGGATTTTGCATTGTCATGTATATGCACAAGCCTATTTACAATACGATGTGTAAACAGCAATACATGTTTTGATGCTGACGCCAAGACAATATGGGGCCGTCCTCGTGTGAAGAGGGCCTTAGATGAACATCCAGGGTAAATGGTGTTTTATTAGAACAGGTAAAGTTCCGCTTCTTGACTTTTGTCTGCATGGACTGTTTTACCATTTTATACCAATATAAGGGATTTGTCGGTACATTATGGACTACTTGTGTACTAAAAACATAAACCAGAACACTGGACATGCAATGAATCACGAGCTGTAGGCACGCTTTCTAAATTTCTCTGTCAAATCTGTAAGTGAAGATACCTTTCAGCCCAGTATAGCTCCTTCCAGTTATGAGTTTGTTTTTCTTGAAAACATTTTCATATCAACTTGACACTGACTTTGTCTCTGTCAGACTTCTGTACCTTGTTGAGTTTTGAAGCCAGAGGATCTGCAGCCTCTTTCCTTTGAGTGTTTCCCATAGCAGCCAGCAGACTGAGCTGGAATTGGTCCTCCTTAGAAGTCATTTCATTTTTGGCCGTCAGCTGCATGAAGGAGATGGGATCATCTGCCTGGACTGTGACGTTACGTTTCTCTGACTCTTTCTGGGGTGAAGAATGAGAAAGGCTTTATTAGCTTGTGGAGATACAATGCAATTGTTGATCAACCAGAGAGCAGAAACGGCACATCATGAATGATAGGCAACATAGTGGGGAATAATGAAGTGTCTCTAAAATTCATCGTGCTTTAACCCTTTAAGGCACAAGACCATAGATCAAAGCCCGAAAATTCTAATTTTTTGGAGCTGAAATGTTTGTTTCAGTTTCTGCTGAAATCCATACAAATCAAAAAGGCCATAAAATTCAACATACAGATTTTTTTGTATCTCACTTGATACATTAGGTGTTTTTGGCAACTGATAATCCATTTGAGGACATTTTTATCATTTATCTGATTGTATTCAGATGTTTTTTTTTGTAATTTGTTGATCATATTGAGTAGATAGAGGTAGTATAAAAGTATGTATCAAATATGATACAATTGGCTTTATAGGGTTAAGATTAGAACAAACACAAAAAATGCTGTTACACTACTCCTGCCATTGTACATTTGTTGCAAATGTTATTATTAATGTTAGACTAAGTAATCATAAACTATTAAAACTAAAAACTTATTGGCTGGAGAGAAGGTTAAAAAACATTGCATTAACGTGAGTGTCAAACTGGAATATTGACAAATGAGTCCATAAATATACAATCAACACCACTTGTTTGTTGACTGTGCTGACACCTCCGCTGTGCCCGACTGGCAGTAGGTTACATTTTGAGTCAGTCCCTCTGGGGGTGCAGTCATTACCTTCTGTGACAGCTTCTCCTCCTCCAGTCTGACGGTCAGCATATGTGACAAGGATTTACGGCACTCCTTGTTGAAAATGTCGTTCATAAGTGGCGAGCACTCTGACAGCACCTTCAGGCACAGCGAGATGCGGTCCACATCATCGTCTGTAATTGGCTTCTTGGGCAGAGACGATTTTCCCAGGTGCAGCACAGTGACCATGATCAGCATGGCCTCTGCAACGAAGGACTGAGATGGACAGCGGGTTTTAGAGGAAGAGGTACTTTGTTTAGAATAGTCACAGAGGCTGTCTTGCAATGTAAAAGGTAAAAGAGCGGATCTTACATTTTGCTTCTTTTTATCTTGAACAATTGCGACATAACGCAAGGCCACTTTGGTGAGTGTGGTGGCCAGGGATGCTGCAACGTAAAAGTCTCCGTCCATCAGGAAGCCTCTGAGTGGAGGCCTGGAACAGCAATATCAGAGTTCATAAAGTGAGTAGGCTGATAAGTCTGCAACACTCCCTGCTATCACTACAATATCAGAGCAGAATAGAAGTATCTTGGCATTGTTAATACCTGTCCTCTTCTTTCTTTGACGGCCTGGAGGAGCTGAGAGCACTCTGCGTCACATATGTTCCCATTTCTGTCACCAGCTTCTGAGCTGGAGCTGCACTCACTTCATCCTCTGGCTTCACCTCTCCTGTTTCCTTCTTGATTTCATTTTCAACAATGGGGATCTTTCCAGGCAAACGCAAATACAAGACGTTTATGACAGGCAATGGCTAAGAGTCCATCTTTAAATTTCAGTTACTCAGGGGTTGCATACCTCTCCCAGGGACCTTCGTACTTCTGTCATCACACTCTGGATGTCATCCTTGGTGCTGCAGTATTCCCCTAAGATCCACAATGCTCCCCTATAGATCCTGTTGGATGGCAATAGAGACATGGATGATATATATTTGCAGTGAACACACTCTGTCAATAACAAAACTGTCAGCCCTGAAAACAATGCTCAGTCCAGCAACTTAAACAAACAAGTATGTAATAGGGATGTAACGGTATGAAAATTTCATAACATGGTTATTGTGACCAAAATTATCACGGTTATCATTATTATTGCGGTATAGTTGCATTGCGCTCAAAATGTTCAAAAAGTACTTTAACACAGTCTTGAAATCATGTAACCCCTTTAATAATATAATTTTAACATTTCTTTTATCTTTTTAGTCAATAGTTGTGTCAGAAAATGTCCTATAAGTAAATTTGTTTAAAATTTTTTCATTAGAAAATAAAAGTAAACAATTCTGGCAGGTATTTGCCATTATAATGTTATAAATGCTTAAACTGTGTGTAATAACAAGAATAGGAAAAAACAAATTTGTACTTTAAACTTTGTGACACACGGCTGCTTCACTGAGGGGCAGACTCACATAGTTTCGCCTTCCCAGACAAAGAGCAGCATCACCCGGAGTTATTGACACAGTGTGGTGATCAAAAACAGTATAATGGTAATTTTAAAAGGACACAGTAATGATTAGTGTGGGAAATTTTACCGCGGTTTACCATTTTATCTGTAACCGTTACATCCCTAGTATGTAACTACAGATATTTGGCATTTAACTTAGACAAAGTACAATGTAAAAGAGTTGAGCTGTTCAAACATACCCAGAGGTGATGCAAACATCTTAAATTCAAATTTCAAACTTATTAACTTAAAACATTTTTCTATCCAAACCAGGAAAATATCAGCATTTTTAATGGTGTAGCGTTGACGTTTTATTGCAACCCTAAAAGTTCAATGTTTAAAAATATACTTGTACTTCTTTTGCAACTCACATCATTACTATTGTATTTCCAGAACTTTCAATTTCTGCACCCAACATCCCCAAACTTGTATTTGGCACTTCATTTCTATTTCTTCTGTTCACATTTCACAAATGAAAAATATGCTTCTGTAAATGCCATCAGTTGTCCAATACACAGCAAAAGGTGAAAAAAACAATCTAAAGTATGCAGTTTAGACTAAATTAAGTATTTAAATATGCCTTGCTCGAACAGACGTCAAAAACGTGGGACCCTTTGCAAGTGAAATAAAGACAGATATTTTATGACCTTAAATCATACAATTTAAATCACAGACTTTTTAGGGATCCGCAGGAATCATGAAAACCAGATTCAGATTTATCCCTAATAATCACATCAGAGTCCACATAACAGAGTTAACAGACAACTCTGAAACTGGCAATCACACACTGAGCCAAGCTCAACAACCACAGTCTGGACAACCACGTCTGCAGTCTGCAAAGTTCTGACTTCAAGTTATGTAAACGAGGAGGTGCATCGGTCAGAGCTGTGCAACCTACGGTGTATAGAACATGTATGCATGGGTGGGGTTGGGGATTATATTTCTATCTTCATGCTCAGAGACACTTACTTGACAGTTTTGATGGCATGAAAAACTTCCAGCATCTTTTCGATGACAAGGGGCCTCAAATTATCAAACCTCTGAATTGCCTCTCGTACAAACTCCAGCACATCAGCAGCTGCGGCCTCGTTCGTGTCACTCAAGAATTCCATCAGCTGTTAAATGAATCAAAACAGATGGAGCTCTGAAGTAGTATTACTGGCAAGATTGTTTTAATTTCAGGGACATGTTCTTCCTCTGGATGTGCGTAACAACAGAAAACTTACCACTGGGATGACATTAGCTGCCATGTCAGGGAAACGCACACTGCAAGAGTGGAGGGTGCGCACCAACAGCTGCCTGTACTTATCCGTGTCTTCATGCTCTGTTACGTTGTTTGTTTTGATTACTTCTTTCTTCAAGACAATAACCAGCTGTAACACAGAAAAATATTATTGAAACTAAAATATCTTATGTTCCTCTGTGTAATCCTCGGACATTGTATTAGCAACAAAAACATGGATAAACTGTGCCTGTCACTGACCTCTTCCACATTACGAGATGAAACGAGATCCAGTGCCAGCTGTAAAGTCTTCTTTCTGACCTCCAGGTCAGGAGTGCTAAGGACGCGCAGGATGTCCATCACGAGGTCCTAGATGTGGAATATAATAGACAACCCAACTAAGTCTTTTTACAGTTATTCTTTTATTTTGCTACCTTGGCCAGGCCTTTCTTGTAAAAGAGATTTTTAATCTTAATGGGACTTTCTGGTTAAATAAAAATAAATTAAAAAACTGCAAATAAAGCAGTTTGTAATGTCTAATTTACATCAAAAACAATCAATAAAGTAGAATAATCATGGTAAACTTACAAACTCATTTTTACTTCAACTTATTAGCAATGCGATTACACTTACATCACGAGTTTAATGGTAATTTTTTTCAAGCAAAGATTGGACTTGGGTAGTTGTAATACTGTTTCTTTTAAAATCCTGGTGAATGATTATTTTAGTTTCTAACTTTAAATACCATAAATTTAAACTAAACTTGGATCAGTATGAATGTCAAAAGATATGGCACGTCATTGTACATCTACTTTAAGCTTGACAGAGTATAACCTGCTTATTATATAAAAACCTGCCATCATAGCAAAGTTCCCTTTACATCATTTCTTATAAATACTCTTTCAAAATAAATACCAGTAAACCATTTGTGAATAACATCGCTTTACTGATAAATAGTAATTGTAATTTAGTCATTGAGCTACATGGCAACTAAATTTTAGTCAAATAATCAGCCTTGTTCAATAAACCGTGCTCAATTCAAATATGTCTGTTCCAAATTGTACTGCAAACCATTTGAAAATAGCATCTGTGGTTCCAAAACAACTTTAATTCTTTCTGTTCTGCTGAGATCATGATTATCTTTCATAATCAGTTTTCACTTGTAGCATTTTGTAAACTTTTACAAGTCTTGCTGCACACTGACACTTCATTTATTCAAACTGAATCTTTCCATCACAGTAACATCATAACATCGTCATTTTTTTTTTAAGAGATGAAAATCACAACAGTAATTTGTGGTAGTGTGATGGTTTGTAGTCTATAGCACTGCATTTCACTTTCTTATTGTGACAGAAATTAAAAACAGCCATAATCCAAAGTACCTGGAGAACACGCTCATGAGTGGGGTGCTCCTTCAGTTCAATCAGACGATCAAGAACAATCAGCTTCACGTTGTTGTCGCTCTCCTTGATAATCAAGTCAATGTAGCACTGGGCCGCAGCCTGGAAGTCAAAAATAACAGACATGGTAAGAGGATTCAATGGACCAATGCATTTCTGGTTTCACGTTCAGTTAAGAATACATGAATATATCAATCAAAAGAGCACCAACAAACCCTCAGTATTGTACCTTAATGGCAGTTGGAGCACTGGAAAGAGTCACAAGAGTACCAGCAGCCTCGTACTTCACTGCTGGGCTGGAGGACTGAAGCAGGTTGTAGATGCAACGAATAAAACGAGCACGCTCAGAGGGGTTAGCGTGACAGACCTAACAAACAGAGAACACAAACAGCAACAGGTCAGTCATAAAAGATGTGCTACAGTTGAACTGCTGTTAAGCTAAGAAATAAGAAAAAGCCCAAACAAGGCTTAAAATTCTTGTCTTACCTTGTAAATCAGCTCCACAATGACAAGCTGGAGAATGTCACCAAAAGTGTGAACCTGGTCTATACATGTGCTGAGGTAATCCAGAGCACGGTCCTGCAGGATGTGAGGGGGTTGATGAAATAATGGGATTTAGACTCATGAAAAATATTTATTTATATGGTTATGGTCTTTATGTTTAAAAGCCTTCAACAGCACCAACACCAAACAAGGACAGTGTCTGTATACCTGATCTGCATGAATCAGCATCATGAAGGCATTTCTCTTACAGCTGGCATCTTTCTCATTGACAAGGAAATCATGGATCAACTCTGGAGCATCTGGGATGAGATGTTCAAAGTTCCTGAAACACAGAAAAGTCACAAGTTGCAGAGCATGTGGAACTCTTAAATAAGTGTCTGCTTCACGAGACTGACCACAAAGTATTTCACAGTTTGTACCTGTAGATAGTGTAAATGGCGAGGACAGCATTACGGCGAACATAACTGTGACGATGCTCCAGGCACGCGCGGATAGCCGGCATGAGAGGCTCAAGCAACTCTGACTCCTTCAGCTTGCACAGGAAACGCAGAGTGGAGCCACGGATGAACTCATTGGGATGCTGCAGGTCCTGCGATCAATAGAGGAAACAAGCCATGGTTATACAATGTTTATGTTTCAAAGGAGGAATAATTAAAATATGTACCAGTGTTTCTGGCATATATATAAACACTTGTATGGGTCCCTACGTATATTTATAGTCACCTAAGTATTTTTGACACCTGTGTCTATTAAAAGCAAAGAGGTTCAGATTTGTGGGGGCTTGGGAGGAGAAAAAGTGAGGGAATAAGATCCCTTTAATGTACTAGATATACAAAGGTAATGATCAAATGACCTATAGTATGAGGGTAGGTACCACATAATTCTATGGGAAACACTATACTATTTATTATCTGTGACCTTGACATGTGTGGATCTGAAATCATATTCACTGTAAAATATAAGTTAAAATATAGGTTAAAAAGTCTACCCTGATTCAGGGAAGCACAGATCCACTGTATAAAAGTCGCTCTTCCCTTTCCCCTGTTCATTTGTTGTCTTTAACTGAATTTATTATCTAACTGAATTTATTATCTAACTGAATTTATTATCTAACTATAAAAGCACTCTGAGAGCACAGTCCTCCGCCAGCACCCAGTCCTCTCCCATATTGTGATTTTTACCATAAATATTAGCCCTACCTTTATTTCATGTAAATATTTAGATTCCTTGACCATGAAAACATACCATTAGCAAATGGATTCATAATAATATCTATTTTAGTTCAGTAGTTATTCACAAAAATCACATTTTTCGTCATGGCAGACGGTGATCTGGATCAACACCAAAATTGAATCACTTCTTCCTTTTCCCATGCTGAAGATTTCCTGAAATTTTCATCAAAATCCATCCATAACTTTTTGAGTTATTTTGTTCACAGACAGACAAACAACTCTCCCGAAAACATAGCCTCCTTGGCGGAGGTAAAAATTATGCCACGGTGTCTTTAAATGCAGGATTATTACCCAGTTAGGAAGAAAAGCTGTTAAAAAGGGGTGTCAACCACAGCTGTTCAGGTCAGTGCCATTGTGTATCCTGGCATATTGCAAGTAATGGAGCAGCTGCTTGCAATACACAATGAGAAGTGACGTGTTATCAATAGATTTATAAGGTCTTGCACAATAATGCTGGCAGCTGTACTGGCAGTTAAAACTCACATCTCTATCATACTGGTGTATTAGATGCAAGTGTACACAGGACACAGCAGGCTTGTTAGAGTAAAGTGCATTTTACATGCTTAAAATCCAATCATTTCTTTAGGTCATTGAAATCACATTCAAAAGCTCTTTGTTATCTAAAACTGTGCAGCGATGTAACCTTCAGAGCCATAATTAAGATTTTGTTAACTTACCTTCCTGTAGGCATCACAGACCAGGATCATTTCCTGAAGCAGCTTGCCATCTGGGGTGGTTTTGGGAACAATCTCCCAGAAAACCAGGAGCAACTTTTTGATGGTGTGGTCCTGAAGTGGAAGCACGAAGCGGATGATGGTCATCAGTAGTCCAGGCAACTTCTCCCCGTTCAGGATCATGATGATGACCTTCTTCAGGGCTTCTGTCTTTGCCTTGATCTCTCCCTTTTCTGTGGAAATGATGGTATATATTATACTGTGACTCTAGGCATGGTGGCAAACATAGTCCTATGGGGTTTTTTTTAGGTATTCCCCAGATATTTTGCCTTAACTGAACAACAAATCAATTTTTAATTGATACTGGATGGTAAAAAGAACATCTCCTCATTGATTTATGACAGTAGTTAGAAAATGAACGGCTTTGCCAACTAACAGAAACATAACTCACCAAGATCAGTTTTCAGGCTGACTTCAGAAGGGGGCTCTGAATCTGATGTAACATTGATCAGAGTGTAACAAACGTTCTCTGCAGCTGTCATTTTGCTGCTGTGTTTGTTCTTACTTGGAAGAAATTTTGTAGATGTCACTTACTGGATAGTACCTACGGGACGTAGAAAGAAAACATTTTCATGAAACAAATTCATTTTTCACAGACAGACGTGACTCTAGAAACACACAAATTAGAAAAACAGCACAGTACCACATGCATAATAGAGCCGTTTTGTAGGAACCCATTCAATGTCCAGTGTTTTTACCCCTCTATAAGCACAACCAGGAAGACTAAGTCTAACAATGTTGATGGTGAGTACTTCAAAATGCTATGCAAAGTTTAACACTTTATACTTTTAAAAACTAACTGCAAAAATATAGACTGATGAGGTGAGTGGCTGATATTTAAAAGCAGTTATCATATTGGACCTTCTGGAGAATATGTTTTTACTCTTCTTTGACTTAATTGAAAAACCTACATGTCTGTAAACCCTGGATTATATACAAAAATGTACTGCTGTTTACATTGTGAAATTACATAGAAAACTTGCCTAACACACAATAAGAGCTTGAAAATACAGTGCTGATCTAAATACAATAGATACAAGATGAAAGATGTTATCATACTGTATTTAAAGACTGGATTGTTCTTTCTTTTATTTATATTTTTCCAGCGTCAAATTATCATTAAGTAAGACCATGTACATTAAAGCACTTATTGCCCACAAATGACATTTTTGAATCATTTTTAGAAAAGGTGTCATTTACATTGTAATTATGTTTCCTATCTAAGAAGCAAACATTTTGTTGCTATTTTCTGCATAATCAGGGAGTCAATTTTCATACCATATAACATGTCCACCTTAAATGTGTGGAGCTTCTAGTTAAACAAGAACCTTCGTGACATTTGGCATTGTGTCCAAGTCAATCTGATTAAAAACTTTTTACATTTTTTCATTCTTCAGTACAATAAATAACTCTACGTGCGACATGCTTTGCCATAAAGCTAGAGAATAATAATAGTTGGACTATTCAGAATCACTCAAGAGACGTCGAAGAATAGAAATGCCAAGATTTAGATGTTGATATTCTTTTCCATTCTGGGGACTTGAGGTTGGAAAGACTAGACAGTGTCTATTATAAGATTATACAGCTCTATTGTGACAGTAGTGTCACAGTCAGCCTCAGTCACCGTGTAACTTTATTGAAAGAGTTGAAAGTAAAAACCCTGAGACGCAGCACAACATACACATACATCACGGAAGCTAGCTAGCTAGCTAATTCTCTCGTCAAAGCTGCTACCTACGCTAACACTGACAGGTGTGCAGTAAAAGCAGCACAAATACAGATATGAATCAATAAGTAAGTTAACAAACTGGTCAAATAGCTTTTACACGCACTTATAGCCACTATTAAGCAAATGCTAGCAAACGTAAGTTGTAGTCTTTAACAGGGCTTGCAATGAAATGGAGGACAGCAGCGTTAGCTTGTTAGCTCTAACCAAAGCTCAGGGTAAACAACACTGTTCGTTTAGGACTGAAATAAAATAATTTACCTGTCTAACTTTACGACTTATATCCCCCGAGGTTGCCGTTGGTACTCAATGCTGGATATTTACATGGGTAAAAATCCGCTGGGGCTCAGTGTGGTGAGCTGTCCCCTCGGCTTTCCTCCACTTCCTAATGACGTGGAAGATCACTCTCTGAGCCACATCACAGCTACGGTGCGCCGCAGGGCCCAAACGCGCGAGCAATATCCGAGGAAGCAAACACGTCCACATTATCGAGGACGCGCCATCGTTAATGTTTTATAAAACAACAACACAACAAATCCTGGTGTGGAAAATATAATCATTTTGTGGGTTCTGGGGAAATTTGTGACCAAACTTAAAAGCGGTAAAAGCGAGACAGGATAACATTGCTGTGTTTTTCTAAAGAGAAATAACAGAAAACAAATTAAGTCAAATTTCCATGTGTCAATTTTCAAATGCAGTTTATATACAACTAGTGGCAACATTTCAGCACGGGCCAATGAAATCACTTTTTAAAACAGTGTTTGTAAATAAATAAATATACGAGGAAATGAATAAAGAAATACCCGAAAAGTAAAATAATATAAATGGAAAAAGTATTTCCCTTCAATGAACTGTACAGTTCCAACAAAATGTCCTCTATTTGTTTCTCTATGTAAACATGTCTTTCCACTGAGCAATCTTGGGTTTTAGATTAGATCAGATAGAACTTTATAAAAGTATTAAGAAACTTTCCAATAATCCATATTGATTTATTCATAAATAGTTGCTCCAGTTCATAACCAGTGTTATCTCAAAACACTTTACAGTAGAGCAGACTGAAACCATACACTATACTTGACACCACAAACATTTAAATCTATGTTGAACATAGTATATTGTCCAGCCCTAGTTCAGCCCATTAGTACTTAGGACCTGACCTGCTCACTAGATAGGGAGATTTACCTTTCATAAGTGAGTTTATTAAAGTCAAGAAAATGCAAGCACAAATCACTGGACATTTCCAGAAGCAATAATAATTTTACTGCCTCTCCAACATGAGAAAAAAACATCTCACAGAACTTTAGCAGCTATGTATTCGCAGAAAATAGAGTCCTATAGAGATAGAGAAACTTAAAGTATATATTCCACATGCATGTATTTTTAGAATACTAATTGTTAAGGTGTGTTGAATACTGTACAGTAACTTATAGTTAAAATGTCTTTTTATTGGCTTGGCTTCTGTTGTAGTAACTTTACATCCTACTGCAAATATTGCCCTATGATCAAACTCTAACAGCGATAATAGGGATATACAGTATGTATTGTAAAGTTTATTGCTTTGACAAACAAGATCCCAGAATTAATTTTAATAGTATGCAGCACCCTCTAGTGGAAACTTAACCCCCTGACAGAGTGAGTGAGGAAACATGAATGAAAGAAGGGATCATGCTTGGTGTTTCATTCAGTCTCCACTTTCCTCCTAAGTCACAACGTTAAAACTAACACATGCTGCTACTAAGTGTTAGTAAAATTGGTCTGATTATGTAACTTCCAAAAAGTGTATTGTATATTTATAATTTACCCTATATGCTAAAGCATTATGGCCAATTATTATTATCAAATTTTAATTTTTTGGTAATTTGTCTCTGCGTTTCTTGACTTGCCTGTAAATTGGGTATTTGCTCTAAACGTTTTCTCTACAAGGCCAGGACTGTGGTGTTGTAGGGTATATCAGATTATCTCAAAACAACAAACATATCAACAACACTGATAAAAAAAAGGCTATGGACACAAGGCAAAGGCAAAGACCCTTGGTTATCCAGAGTGACAGCTATTATGGTTGGTCTTTGGTTTGCTGTCTCTACAGTTGGGTTTTTAGATGGATTTGAGGGGAAAAAAAGTAAATCAACAAAGCTGGGTTATTAATAGATAGTAACCCTTAATGGGTTCAAATTTAGAAAGAGTTTACGTTGAACAGAAACATCCTCAAACACCAGGGACACCACCATACATAAGGTCTATACATAAACAAAGGCATAATAAAAATGATGAGGGTTGCTGGTTCAATCCCTGTGTCAATCAGAGCCTTTCAGTGTGAAGTTTGCATGTTCTCCCTGTGCATGTGTGGGTTCCTCCTAGGTCAAATGGTGACTATATTTCTTTGATATGAGTGGGACCATGAAGGGTTGTTTGTCTCTACATATGGCCCTAAGATTGGCTGGTAACAGGGATAAAAGGGATTAGCGGTATATGGGCAGCCTTACTTGAGAGTGCTCCACATAGTTAAAATCAATTTCAACAACCATTTTGATCCCATTTCCTACAAAATCATTTTTTATGCTTCCAAAGTTTTAAGAAGGGCTTGGGGCAGAAGAACATAACAACTTTTGCTAAACTCTCATTTCAGGGGGAAATGCACGATGCCCCTTTCGAGACAATGCCTTTTAAAACACTTTATTTTTTACGTCCTGGGGTTTGTGATGTAATAGCTATGCAGCCTCCACCTACATGTCCATTTTCTGCTCATCACAGGCAAACATCTTTCTAAAAAGTCTGCTTTGCCAGCCTGTAGCTTCCTCTTCCCCTCTTCTATCAGACAATGACAGACCTCTTAATCAACTCTTTACCCTCCCTATATCAGAGTCAAGGGGAGGGTAAAGAGTTGCATCTGACCCACTACAGAGGCCACAATTTTCATTCGTTATTCAACCTAAATCAAATCCTTGCTTAATGGACACCCATGTGAACAAAAGATAACAAGCAATGAGAGAATATAAAGTCAAACCCAACATGTATTGAGACATCATAAATTGAAGAAAAACTCAAAAATGTCAACAACTTCCATCCATCCATTATCTATAGCACTCATCCCATTCTGTAGGGCTGCTCAATTATGGCAAAAAAAATATAACCACCATTATTACAGATTTAGATACTTAGATACTGGTATCATGATTGTGAAACACAGTGACTCACTAATTTTAAAACGCACCCCACATTCTCTTATTGAACATTTAAGTTCTGACACCATCATTTTAACATTATATTTACTTTCTAAAAGTACAAAAAACTTTTTTTTCAATTCAGATTTTATTAGTTCCTTCAAAGAACAAACATTTCTTCATAATGTTACATACAACAAGTGCCTCGCTTGCTCCTAGGAGTCAGGACAGGAGATGATACAAAGTTATACAAAGATATGTTCCAGCTCTGTACTGAATACCTTGCGTTTAACAGTACGTCATCTATAGAAACATAAACATAAAGAGTTATTGAAAAGAAAGGACTCCTCAAAAATAAATGAATAAAATACTACTACTACTACTAATAATAATAAAATAGAATTAAAAATAATAATAATAATGATAATAATAATTAAAGGATATATATATATATATATATATATATATATATATATATATATATATATATATATATGTATATATATATACAAATGTAAATATACATACCTGCACACGCATATTCATATATATATATGTATTCATACATATACATATAAAATTGCACTCATAAATATCTACCTACACACATAATTGGATTTGAGAAAAAAAAGTACAAATAACTTTTAAAAAATATGCCAAAAATAATAAAAGGAAAAAAATAAAAAGTTATATATGTCATGTGACACAGTTACTTTTAACACTGATAACTTAATTGTTAAAGCTGAGAAAAGCAGAAATTGTGATCTCAATTAAGATCTGATTAATGGTCCAGCTCTGTCTTGGAAGTCGGTGTCACTAGCCAATATACAGGGCTGACATACAGAGCCAACCACTCACAAACTCACTCAGGCTTTAGGGGAGCTTAGAGCCACTAAGTAACCTATCAAACATGTTTCCTTGAGGGAGGAAGCTGGAATGCTCAGAGAGTATATAACATACTCAATATGAAAAGAGTGTATTTCTGCAACCACAAGGTCTATTTGAGTTATTTTGATGTAACCATAAAAGTAACACTTGAGAGATTTGTCCAGATGAGAAATTATTACTATATGTGCTACTGGGACAGAATAAATGAAGATAGAAGCCAAAATAATTTGAAATTTTTATCCTGGCCTAAAAAAACCAAACATTTTTCATTGTATCTCTTGGAAATGATGCTGGAGTGGATGTAAAACTGGATGTAAAATATTTTTACATCATCTATACAAAGGGCTTTTGTTATAAAGTGATGCAGAGCAAAATGAGAGAGTTTTTATAACAACGTGGCCAGGCGAGGATTTTGAAAAACATTTCACTTTTTCTTACGTTTTTGTTGGAGATCGGGCAAGAATTCCCGAAATTGGGAACTATGGGGCTGTAGAGGTTAAGGCACACGCATTGCCTGCTGCACCACTGTGATGCCATGTCAACACTTTGCCCCTTTAGTAGTAAAAAAAAAAATCCCTAATGGGTATTATTATCGGTTACAAAACAGATAAAGTTTAGAAACGTCAAAAGCTGCCTCACCCTCATTGTTGTGACTGTGGGTCAGTAAGAAAATATATCTGACATGATGTTTTTGTGGGATCTTTATTTAAAAATTCATATTTAAGCCTCCTTGTGGACTGCAGCCTCAGATTATTCTGATTATCCTCCAGCTCAGGCTTGTGATTGGTCCGCCGCTCTTCATTACAAAGCCAGCTGCGCTCTGAGTTGTGTCCTCTGGGGGGCGACAGGGAGCCCCGTTTCAGTAAAAACAACATCTCACCTTCTTTCTTTAGTCCAAGTGCTTGGAGCACGTTTGAGTGACCATGGAGTGCGTTTGCTGTCATGTAGTTGAGCGTTAACACGGCGTGAATATTGGAAGAGGGGGGACTTTTAGCGTGGAAAACGAGGGGCCACATTCGAGTCATGGCTGCACGGGAGGAAGGAGAGGTTCTGCACAGTAAAATAAGGCACCACGACGGAGCTGGAAGTGTAAACAGCTCAGAGGGCTTCAGGAACGGCTATGTGAAGAGCTGCGTCACCCCTCTCAAACAGGACCACCAGAGGGGATTTTTGTTTAATGTGTGCAGGTTTTGCAACGAGGACATCCTTAATTCTAAACTGTTGAAGGTCTCTGCCCTGTACGTGGGCGCGTTTGTGATCTTCGTGGTCTCTTTTCTCATTTCCAAGAGCTTGCAAAGTGACTCGCAGTGGGATTTGCGGACTTTTCTGTCGGGCTTCTCCCAGTCCATCAGCCCTTTATTCAGCATAGGATGTGCTTTCTTCTTTCTGACGTTTTACCTGCGGAGGAAAAAGAAGGAGAGCAGTAAATGTTGGCTCCTGTCACTGCCAGCATCGTGTTACCTCGGGGATTTTTTGGTTTTGCGGTTTTTGCAATGGGGAGAGGACCAACACCAGATGCAAATGGTGGGCAGGTTGTTATTCGTGTTGGGATGTGTGGGTCTGCTCACACTCATCCCCACTCTGAAACTCAAACACAGTGTTCTCATACTGGTTTTCGCCAGTGTTGTTTGGCTTGTTTCTTTTACAAGTTTGAGCGGTCTGCCTGCCCTGCTCAGACCCCTCTTCGCCTGCTTCGCCGGGGTCTGTGGCTCCTTGTTGGGGCTCTGTTTTGACCGTTACTACCCGACGAGGGAAGCACCGAGTGGGGTTTCCAGCGCGGAGGAAAAGGTCCCTGTGATCAGACCTCGGAGGCGGTCCAGCTGCGTTTCACTCGGGGAGACGTCGACCAGCTACTATGGCAGCTGTAAAATGCCTCGCAGACCTTCGTTGCCCTGTATATCCAGAGAGCAGGTAGGTCTTCTCCTCTGTGCGGGACCACGGCTGTTGTTGTTGAAAAAGTAGGCCCTCTGATCCTCCACACTCACACAGCCACCCCGAGTGCACATGTGCATCAGAGGAGGAAAACACCCAGGCTTATGTCATGGAGAAGAGGCGCACACAAAGCAAACAGACCCACAGATAAAAACAACTATCTGCTCCAACTTCTCAGTCTGGAATAAAAGAGTGTATAATGAAACTCTTCTTGTCAAGGGAAACAGTAACTGTGCAGAACAGGACAGCACCAGGCCTGTGCACCATTGTGTTTGCACTATTATTTGATTATACTAACCCAAATGTGTATTACACACCATGCAACAGCTTTTATTTTGAATAGATAAGAGCATGCATGTCATTGGCTGATGTTTCAGTGTGCTGCAACTTTCAAGCTGTTTCTAATACCAATACTTATAATAATACCAACGGTTTTATATCAATGAATTTAAACATATAAAACACCAACTTTCAAGGCAAGACAAGAGAGAGGTATCCTAAAGCATAAAGTAATTAATAGAAATTCAAAATGACCACTAACAACTGTACTTGCTTGTCAATCCCAGCAATCAGCTAGTGTTACCGTAGTTACCTCATTGAAACAATGTTGTGAATATTTACAACCACTGTTCCATGCTTAATCAAAAAAATAAGACACCAACATTCACCAAGGTAATTGACGTATTATCTTATAGGATATAAAACTTATAGAAATAAAACAGAAACAGTCAGCAAACAAAAAATAACAGGGATTTTAATACTGCCACAAAGTAATGTTATTGGTGCTGCAACTTTTAAATAGTGGTTTATATCAGCCAATCACTATGTAGGAATTTAGTTGAATAAATAGTCAACATGTAAGGCAGTAACTGGTAGAAGCATTTTATTTCCTATCTTAACTTACAGAAATACAACAAAATGTGCAATCAACTTAAATTAGCTGGAGCTGCAACAATTTAACAATGCTATAAATGTCAAGCTACAGTTACCTCTAAATGAATCTAAACAAATAAAAAGTCAAAATTCAAGGCAGTAATAGAGAAGTCTTTTAAAGGCAATTATAACCTAAAAGTTAAAGATGTTAAACATGATAAAGCCAGAACCAACTAACTCATAGCTGTCCATCAGCTACATTTGCTTACATGTAAACAATGATACATGTACCAATGTAGGTATCAAGCACAACCACCCTCTAAAACAAGCACAGCTTTAACATTTTAGCATGGTATATGTTTTAATTTATTCATTCACTTTCCACAAGTAGAATAAATACTACAGTATTAATACTGATCATGCTAATATCAGTAAGTCACTTGTGAAAAGTTTTTCTCATTATCTTTTAGTTGTTCTTAACTTAAGCCAAACTTTTATGTAGCAAGTTATTATTTGAAGAGCTAAAATGTCAACATTTAAGTTACTAAAGATAAATGATATTTTGCAGCCCCAGATAACTGCCTGAGTTTTTAAAATCAACATGATCTATAACGATGTTAATATTAAATTGTTGCTAACACCACGTCTTGCCATCACTCAATGAAGTTTTTGTGCTAAGAGCCATTTCATTTAAAATAGTAAAGAATATAAAAAACAACCTTGTCCAAACGACCTTTTACAAATAAAATGTCAACATTTACGCCAGGCATGACTTACTGTTTTTCATGACCTATATCAACTCGTAGAAGGACAGTTTCAGCTTTTATTTTGACCTGATGAAATTTACTTGCGTTGCTCCCATGTTATAATGTTTCTGAAAAGCAACAATTAAACAATAAAACAAACTAATTGTCCAAACAAGCCCTCACAAGGCCAAATTTTACACTGTGTAAACTCCAAAATTATTTATTATGTATTTTATTTCTCAAAATGACTGACCAATAGTAAACCGTGCTCATGCCAGGCTCTTACTGACAGGCAATACTTTATGCTGTAATGTTGTCATTACTGTAAGGGCTGTATTACAAAAAGAATGTTTCAAATATCAAACAACTGTCATGTTTTGAAATGGTTTCAACAACTTCAACATAACACCTTGTGCTGAATAAGTGTATACTTTAGCAATTGATATGCTATTGGTATGCAACACTTACTTCAAAGGTGCTCATGCAAGAATCTGACCTGCTCGAGGCTCTTTCTGTCATCATATTTTGTTTCTAGGACCTGCAACATTTGAATAATCATGTAAGTGTCAGTCAAAAACTAAGTTACAATTTACTTAAACAGAACTATTTAAAAATATAAGACCAGAGCACTCAAGAATGTACTATAGCCTTTAACAACTCATAGATACACTTGATCATCAAAACCTATAAAGCCAATTTGCAAAAAAAAACCCAACACTTTTTGCCTGGTTGTTTAAATGTTTAGAGACATGTAATATTTAGGTCATTTTAAAAAAATATCCAGCTTTGTCCAAAACTACTTCAAACAAAATAGACTAAAGTGTTATGACTGTTTTCGTCAAATTAATTTCTAGCGTATAGCAAGTTAAAACATTTAACTTGGTTATTTGTGAAGCTAACTTGCAGAAGGCATTTCTTGCCCTTTTTTTAATTCTTTTGAATTCTTTAATGAAATCAGTAAATTTAACAATTAATTTTAAAGCTGAGAAAGTCAAATTCCTTTAAATACAGCATCTTGAAATGACAAAGTTTTGGTTTGTGTTTGCCCTGAGATGCTAATTTCGCTCATGGATATCAAGACATTTTGATTTTTAGGTTTTGCCTAACTGAATAGCATTGTTCACTGTTCATAGTTTAATCTGAACCCCAATAAATCACAAGAATAATATAACTGATCATATGGTAATTTGAAGTTTTTACTGTACATATGGATGCTCAGAGATTTTCACTTTGATATACTAAGTAATCAGTGAAGTATGAGTACCTGTCTATCATCCTGCGAGAGTAAGAACACAGCAGCAGCTCAGCCATTGATGTGGCCTATGCTCCCCTCTGACTGTGGCGCTCAACAAAACCAAAAGATGGTGAGCACACGCAGGGATTATTCAGTGTCCACAGACTATGTGTGTTTCTATTTCTTTTGGTAAGCTTGTACACACAGACCGCTTAAAACCAGTTTGTTTACATACAGCAGCGAACAGATCCAGTCCAAAGCTGCCGCTCTTCTCTGTCTTTGCATTTGTCTTACAAACTTGTACACCACCATCAGGTTCTACCAAACACACTGAAGAAATAATCATGCTGTATGTAATATTTCACATCAAGCTGTTGACTTAGATTACATGCAGACAGTGTAGACAAATGCATATTGTGAGTATTACTTTAAAATGGAATAAAAGTTGAACCCATCAGCACACATTGTTTTTGTGGCCTTGGAGCTTTGTCAGAATTCATAAGACTACTAAAAATATACATGTATTGTCTATTTTGTCACAGTTGTGCAATTTCCAGCAGTTGTTTTCTGCTTTAGTGTGTTTTCAGCTTTAAGCAGACAGGCTCCCATGTTAAACAAGCACTTAAACAGTGCATGCAAACTAAAACTGAAAAACTGGTTTGATCATTTCAGACCCTTACCACAAACTGATGAAGCCTTCAGCAATTCTTTCTCACACCTTTTGTCCTCATTTAAAAAACTGAGACATTCAAAGATGTGATGCACTTTGTGTGACTAGAAATCAGAGAGAAGCACCACTTAGGTATATGTTGCCATAAAGTTTTGTGTATTATAGCCTAAGCTCCAGCCTTTTTGATTTTATTGGTTTGATTGTTTGTTTAGTGGGAAGAACAATAGAGTAACTTAAACCTTTGATTTTATTTTTTTTAACAACAGAGCTGAAATTGTCCAAAACATAATTAAAAACAAAATTGTGATCTAAAAATAGAGCATCATCCTTAGTTTTAAACTATGTATGCACTTTTGCTTTGACAAATTCAGGTGGTTTAAGCGCTTTAAGACTTAAAACTAATATTATGTGGGGTACAATTCACCTCTCATGTCATAGTTGTTTCTCGTGTCTCTTGCTTTATGTTTCACGGAGAAAAACTAGATGTTATAATTTAAAAAGAAAACATGAAACAATGCACATTTGATCTGGAAATTGTGATATTTATTTGACAGTTGCTTTATTTGGATCAATTGGTTAATTGACGTGATATTGTGGGTCAGATATGCCAAATCAGAATATTAAAAATATATGAAGCATGAAGATAAATGGTAAGATTCAGGTCTTTTTTTAGGCAAGATTTTTTTGTAATATGAAGGATTAGACCAAAGACTGGTGCCTGTTGTTTTCAGTTGTTTTATTATTACAGCGAAAATCTGTCATCATCACCATTTTTTTTGTTGGAAATGTCATGTGTCATTGTGGCACCAGCCTGAAAAAAGTGTTTTGCAGCTTCCTAGTTAGTTACACCATCAAAGTGAAGTTTGTAGGTCTTAGAACCACACCAACATCTGTGAAATGCCCGTCAGATGGATCATAGTCTTAGTCGTGCTTATTTGAGTGCGTTTGCAGGTGTCAGTCCTGTGATGCAGATTACTGACTACCTATTTGGGGTAATGTGTCATTTGCATGTTGGGATATAGAAGTTTAGGGATAAAGATGTTTTGAAGGGGAAAAAGGGCTGTTGCAATTTATTTTTGTCTAGTATATTATGAAACAAAAAAACAATACAGTGCAATAAAGTCTTTGCTTCAGCATAATGTCATTGTTAAGTCTATTTTTGAGGAGTGCTTTATATATTAGAAAAAATGTGATCTGAAGTCACATTTGCTAATATTGTGATATGGATCCAAAATACATCAAATATGCGTTTCAGCATTGAAAGATCACCAGTTTAGGAGGTGGTCGTGAATAGCTGGGTGTCATGCATCGGGCCCTAAACAGAAGACTACAGACAAATGAGTCAAACTACTCATTTACCGACACATCATGGTGTAAATGTTCTTATTATTTGCCAAATCTAGGCAAAAGTGCTGTGCTTGTATATTTGATTATGACGCAGGGCTGCCTCTGGCCAAAGTGTTGATTTAACCAGTAGAAAGATTCAAAAGAGTTGCATTGATTTTCATTTTTTTACTTTTATTTGTGCAGACCGGTTAAAGGTGGAGGGAGTTTGGCTGCCGAAAATTTAAAGTGCAGTGGTCCATACTGTGATTTCACCTCTGAGTTTATAACATTAACTCTGGCTGGTGATAGCTTAAGTTTCACCTGACTACATAAACACGATGTAAAAGCACATAAAATAGACACATGCTGATTAAAAAAAGATTGCTTGTTTGCATAAAATTAATGTTCTTATTTGATGCAATAAATGTAGGCTTTTATGGCTTTATGGAGAAAGCAATAATGATAAAGAGTGATTTACTGTGCAGCCCTAATAATCAGTGAAAAAAAAACCTGGGTATGAGAGAAAACCTTTGTGTTGTCAATGCTTTATTTGTTAATCAGGGATTTTTATATTCAGATAAGTCTGACAGCTCCTGCGTCAGAGACTGACAGAAAGCAGCACAAAAGAAATCTCAGCAGGGGTCAGTTAGGGTTCACTGCTGATGTCACACATGTTCTTCGTCTTCACACATTTCCGTCTTCACACATTTTACGCACAAAGCCAATCAGCTCCACTCTCTGATGTCTTTTCTCTTCTCTTTTTACATTTGAATGTGAAGACGTGTTTTTTTGTTAGCAGCCATGTGTGGGTTTTGTATTACAGCTAGATTATCATCACTTGGGGAAAGTAGTTTGTACAGAGGTCTTGTGTCATGTAGTTGAAAGCCAAGTTTGGTCAGGGTTAGGGATAACATACACCAAGACATGAATATATGTGAAGTGGCAGCTGAGGCAGTGTCAGTGTAAGAGCATTTTACTTTTCACAGCAAAGCAGATAATAATGTAAACACAGATAACATTTGGTGTCCACTTCAACACACTTTATTTATATGGCACATTTTCAAAAACTTAAAATTGACCAAAGTGCTTCACGGTGACTGAATAAAATAAACTGAAATAATATTAATCAGTGATATGACCAGAGTAACACTTAATGCCATTGTTATTCAGAGTGTGGGTCCTGCCCTCTGAGGCCATATTGGAATAAGGAAGTAAATCTAACAAAAATACAATAAAATCTAATGACTAATGTTTTCTTGTATGTTTTTTAAGCTGTTATCAATCAGGACAGTCTTATGAAGTCCCTTTATTACTTGCAAGGGGTCTTAAATTCCGGATGTCACCTGAACTTTATCAAATCTATTTAGCGCTTTTTTAACAGGCTGCTTCAGAAAAAAAGACAAAGAGCAACAAAAATGATGAAAGCAATGTGACAGCTGCCGAGTAAGCATTTTAAAGCTTACCGTTCATAAACAAGCATCGTGGCTGAATCTACTCTCAGAGGAGCAATGGACCTTTAATGTGTCATAACATTTATATTTATCAACTTACACCATTTTTTTTAATATTACTTTTATTTTAAGGGTGTTGTAGGAAAAAGGAAACAATAAGAAAGCCTGCTTATTGATGGATAGCTTCCATCATAAGCTACAGGTTAATAGGGATGGAATATTAAAAAGCAATTCCAGTTGAGAATTTAAAGTAACTCGTACAAATAAAATATCATTTGTCATTATGCTTAACTGTTCCTTCCACTTTGTTCTACCTGTCCTGCAAATCTAGTCACTCTCTTATCAGATACAGTCTGCAGAACAGTAACAAAGCAGTCCAAGAAATAATCATGGCAGGCAGAAGGAAACTCTAGCTTAATTTGACACAAATGCCGCTAACTATGCCACATCCAGGGTCTGTGTCTATGGTTTCAAGCAAAGATGGCAGCATCATCTACTCGCACAATCATCCATCTATGCAGTGCTGCATCAAGTATTAGGTGTGCCATGTGTTTGACATTGTTGCAGACGAAATTCTGTGTAGGTGAAATTTTTTTTACACAGAATATCCATAGATTGACAAGAGAGTCAATAAAAATATCGGATCTTAAAGCAGAATTAATTGTGCATTAAAACAATAAAACCTAATAAATTATCTTCCCTACAAGTAAAATATAAATGCTGTTAGAGGGGGTCTTGGCTAAAGTTTGGGAATCTCTGCTTCACACTGTGAGCCCATGTGTAGAAAATAGCAGAGCCAACAGGCTGCTCTATCAGCTGATAAAGAAAAATAAGATCTTATCATCCATCTTCTGTGTTTCAACTTGTATTCATGATTAAATCTTTTTCATTTTATAATCACATTACAGCCATGTGATTTGTTCTTACTAAAGGCTCTCACTTTGAGTGGCCTCCAGAGAGACATCAATGAGATTGCTGTATAAAATCAGCATTTATGTGATCAGAATTCTGGCAATCCACAGTTTAAGCCTGTTTCTGTCTGCCAGGTTGTCATTCTTCATGTACATGAAGGAACAAAAGAGCCTGGGACACATGTTTCAAGAGCCGTCAAGGAAAATAAGGTTTTCAAATTTTAATCAACAGTGGCAAGCGGGACTGAGAATTGACAAGATTTTATTGATACTAGTGCCATTGCCGACTCTGATTATTGATGCGAAATCTTTGCTTTTATCATTTCCTTTATTGATCCCTGTGGATTTTCAGCATGATAAACCTATATTGTCTTCACAAGTTTTCAGGATCAGCAATGCCAAAGATGTGTCTCTCTCATGATATTCGTTGCTATTCTTTCTGCTATTACTTACTTAATCAAACTGGACGTGATGTAATTGGCATCATAAATTTTACTTCAGTCATACTTTTGTCTACTTTTGTCTCCTGTCCGCCATGTTTGCTTCTTTGGCATCCTTTGGGCTGACTGCCTTTTATGAGAGGGCTCTCACCCTTGATTTGCAGGGCAGCCAGGTACTAATGGAAGACACTGATGAAGGAATTGTTAAACAAAAAGCCTAATGATATTGATTGTTTTAACTATTGACTCTCTATTGGAATTGGCCTTTGATAGGGACAGGTAAATCCTAGGACAGACTCATTTCTTTTAATAAACTGTTAAAGATAAAAGTCACAACTTTTATTCAATCACCAACAGTGGTAGAGGATGTAACCTTGAGACAGCTGAGGCATTACGTCATGTTTTTTCAACAGAAGTTACTCATTAGGTGTTAATTATGGTTTGTACTGGGTACAAGGTGTAGACACCAGACAAAGGGTTAAAGTACAACATAATCTATGGCTGCACAACTGAGCACAATCACAATGTTGTCTAGATAGCAATATTAGTAATAAATTCATTGCAAAGGTCAGGGTGGACTGTGAATACCTTTACACCAGTTTGATGATGTCATATTAATTTTTTAAACACATGAAGGATTTTTTGATTAACAAACATGTATTTGAAGAAAAGATGAGTATGGAAGATAATCTGTGTATAATACATTTTTAATAAACACTTGTCCATTTATTTCCAGTATTACAGCACATTGTGTATTTCCCTCATGACATGCATGGGGCTCAAAGTCATAGTATGACTAACAATGATTACAGTAAGATATGATTATGATACATCGGCATCATACAATGATAATATTATCTTGATATGATATACTATATCTGGAATTGCAAGACTAATAAATCATAATTTCAAATGAACTGAAGGTCATAAAATGCACTTAAAACAGTAAATTGCAAGACACATATTTACTCACTGTAAATTAGTGTAAGTCATTTCACATATTACTATATTTCTCCTTCTCCTCTATTAGACATTATGCCAATATCTTCCTCTTCTTCTATTATTCATCTGCGATCCATTGTTTTTTACTTTTGACCAGTTAACTCCATTCACCTCTTTGCTGTCATAAGTGCTATGAAAAGTCATAAATTGGGGACATCTATACAGAGCACAACATTTTTGAATTTGGATAACACTATCTTGCACTAACCACGGCATTCCTCAAGGTTCAGCGCTTGGTCCCTTCTTTTTCATTATGTACTTACTCCCTTTTGATCATATCATATCACTTTGATCTCAGTTTCCTCTGCTATGCTGATGACATTCAGCTTGACATCTCTACTAATTCGATCACCATAGAAGTGCTCCACCTGAACCGTCTCACTGAAATAATATGCATATTCTCCAATTTTTTTATGAATTAACAAGGACAAATCCAACATCATGATCGTTGGCCCAAAATTCATACAGAAGTTCAGACTCAAAATTGACAGCTCCAAAAACATCCTCTTCTTTTCATTTCATCAACTGAATTTCGGATACATCTCTTTTAAGACCCATTCACACATCCGCGTCTGATGTTGAGCTGATATTGACCAAATTTGAGAAAACTTCACAATTTGGGTGAAAATACGATCCTGGGGTCAATTTTGCAGTGTTTGATGCAGATCAGCTCATCTAAAGCAGGGGAAATGTTGTGCTGGTGGAGTACAGTGCTTCCTGATTGATAGTATAGTAGACAGATCTTAATTATTTGTCACTGTAGATATAATGCATGGGTAGCTTGCTCAGCTTAGGGGATCTTTGGCCTTATGGATCAAGGTGCTGCTGAGTGATGAACAAAAGTATTGAGACCTTAATCTTCTCACATAAAGCAGACATCTGTGTCATTTTATCACGTACCTCTGCGGCTGGTCTCAATGTTTCCACACTATGCCTAGAGGACCAAAGACGGATGTCCCCTAAATGGCATCTGAAGTCATACAGCAGGAGTCCAGACCTGAGAAGGAAGCAGCTGGGGACGAAAGAGATTAATGCAGCTGTAACTGAGACATTTATTAGCGTGTTGGATCAAACGTCAGAAATTTGTAAGCATGTGTTAAATGATTCAACGCACTCAATAAATATCAGCATTACCCAGCTGACATTAACTTAGTTCTGCATGGCCTGAATTAGCTTGACGCAGCTTGATGTTTCCCTCTATCTCGGCAATGTAGGCCCAAACATCAGTGTGTGAATGTGGCTTTATCCAATACGTCCTCCAGCCCATCTCCCGTCTTAAGCTAAGCCAGCTTCTGTCAAATAAACTTTTTTTTTCAGAAACACCAATTTATGTTTTTGTTGCTTAAGACTTAATTTCTGCTTAAACATCCTTTAAAGCAGTGATCACCAACCTTTTACAGCTGAAGACCACCTATGATGCTATAAGTGAGATGGCATGATCTACTTGCCTAAATTCACTGAAAACCACAAACAAACTTCAATTTTTAATGATCATATTCTAACTTCTAATTCTATGATTTAAAAACACATTAGCACTTCACAATGTTTGCAGCCTAATACAAAACAAAACTCATCACTAGGGACTGGAACAGTGTTTGCATAAAACCCAATTTAGTTCATCTTCATATCTTTCTAATACTCAAAACTAATGAGGTGGAGAGAACCAGTCAAACACAGTTTATTTTGCATAGCAGTTGGATTCACCAGATATGTCAGGGATAAGCAAAAAGATCTATCCTGTTTGTCAGATTAAGAGTGAAGCATCTAGCCTTAAAGATCTACCAGAATTGTCTAAAAGATCTACAAGTAGATCAAGATCTACAGGTTGGTTGACCCCTGCTTTAAAGTATATCATCCAAAGTCCTCATTAAATTCCCAAACTTTTTGAAACTTTGCTACATGCCACCTTACACACACCTTCTCCTGCGTTCACATCACTGCTGTACTCCAAGATATTCACCAAAAATCTGCCCCGAACTAATAAAAAATCCTCTAACTCCTTCCCGTAAGCCATTTTAGTGTCTTTGTGTATGTATATAGAGTTATTTACACATTAATAATATGTAATCATTGCTCCTAAGGGATTACATGGGTATCAGTGGAGTCAGGTAACATGATGTTGCTGCAGGAATATTTTCTACCACCCTTGCTGTTGCAGACAGAGTAAGAACTAGTATTTAGCATCTCTGTTGTGTTAATAGAGTGTCATGTTTTTTGGCCTCTGGTGGAGTTGTAGAGTAACATTTCAATCAGCTGCTTTTAATAACGTACAAAGTGCTGCACATAATTCTTACCAAGAACAAAACAACCTGCATTAGAAAGCAATGTTAAGTTTTAAATCTTTACCTCCAGTACTTCTGGGAGATTACGTTAAACATCAAAACAAAAACCTTGGTTATTTTCCTCAGTATTGGTACACAAAAACAATGTCTGTTTCTCTTTAAAAGCAGCATTACAGCTGGAAAATGACACAATAAACATATATGTAAGAAAAAAACATTCACCCGATCTAGATTAAAGATATTTGATGGGATTGAATATGTGGCCAAATATTGAATGTAATCTCAAAATTGTGTGTAACTGTGATTGACAAGGAATATAGGTCACACTGTTCCAAGATTTAACAGTGTGTTATTACAATATTTGCCCTAAGCATTTTTTTGGTGGGACATTTTATGGTTGTATTGACAGGTGAGAAAGGCAGTGGATAGGCTAATGAAAGGGGCGAGTGAGAGTAGGGGGGAGGAAACAGGCCACAGGCTGGATTCAAACCCAGATCACCAGATGTATGTGCATGGGTCGTGTCTGGTTGCTTACAACTTCACCAAACCAGCACCCCAAGTCATGTTTTTTTTTTTCTTCCAACATCATGTTTGATAAACTCTTTTTTTCTTCCACCACCTGCTAGATGAGGAATCATGGCTGCGATTTCTGATAATTTCCAAATAATTTTGATGGAAGAATGCTATAGTTTGTATGTAATGGAACAAAACATCTGGCTGAGAAAATACATTTGTGATTAAAAAAAAACATTCTTCATCATACATACATCCCTGAATTATAGTATTTGTTTCTGTAGAAATCTAAAATAAATCTGCTATCAGCTCATTCGGATCAGAATGAGCTTTGTAAGAACCCATGCATAAATAACACTGGATTAAACAACCCATAAAAATTGGACCTTGTTTTCTTCCTCAAAAGAGCTGCATGAGACCGACATGAAGTTCCACTTGTCAGGTGATTCAGTCAGACAAAATGTGCACAATATCATATTCCCTTGAGATGTGTCTTAATTTTATGATGATGTTTTGTTAGTTTAACAATAAAAAAAATCTCAGGCAAATGCAGCATGCCTCTTTATGTTATCATGGCAAACTACACCCAAACAAAATATCTTCTATAAATTTAAGATTTTGAACCACAGGATTTTTCTGGCACACAGTCATAAACCTATTTTGTCCCACCAACTAACTCAAAGCAACCCTCTGCCACTCAAAACAACACAAAGTATAATATTTTGAATTTTTCTTAGTAAAATAACAGGTTACGTTTTAGCATGTTGCTGATTCCATTTGGTTCTAATCAGCCATACTGACTGAGTCAAACCTTTTATGGAGACAATAAGAATTTTGGTAAAGCATTGTACCTGAAGATGATTCTTTTCATGTTTTACAGCATATTACTGTTAGGGTTTTAGTTTACACATGCAAGTAAATCATGCAGAATAGTGCAGAAAAGTAGTCCTATTGATGGTAAATACCAGCACATCTATTTTATATTCTTTGTAAATTAAATTCATGTGTAAAAACAATAAACAACCATTTGGCCCTTCAACATTTGGCTGGACAGGATCAGGCAATCACCCTAACAGACAAACCAGCACAAAACACTGATGTACCTACATGGTGTGTTTCCACTAAGCTGTACAGCTCAATTTGGTTTGGTGCAGGAGTCAGTTGTTTTGTCCATTATTAATTGTTGAAATTGTATCTTAATAAGTCATATGTGTCATCTCATTTTGCATCCTTCTTTTGGGGTACCAAGTGCGTTGATTCCACCCTAAAAGGTAGAGCTCAGCACACTTCAGTGTGTCAGTTGGTTATTGTCACTTCTCCATCCACGGTCTGAAGTATTGTGTCCAAAATATTGTTGCCGCACCTTGATTTCCTGTTGCGATGAAAAGTAACAGGCAACAAAGAAAGATCACAAGTTGCTCAGAGTAGTTCGTTGTTGCTCTGCCTCTGTTTTAATGTGTCGTGCTTTCCTACCACTATGATGTCAAACAGTGACTTGGTTGATGCAACTGTCATCTTTCAGCTTACACCACTACCCTCAAGTCAGTGAAACACAAGGAAGAACAGAGCTGAGCTGTACTGAACCAAATCAGATGACCAAAAAATGCAGTCATAGTTTTTCATATGGGCAAGCGGACAGTATATGGCCGCTGCAGAAGTTTGCACAAAAGGGCGCTTAACGCCTCCATGGAAACAATGGGCTACACTAATCACTAATGATGCTGTGACCCTCTAGGTTTCTGTGTATTGTAGTTTCAGTGATGAAGATTGTGCACTCAGGGTTTCCCATACATAAAAGTTACTTCAATGGACCATCCAGGTATATTTTAAGCCACGTAATGCATCTGCAGCCATTTTTTTTTAGTAACCCAGGTCTAGCTATCTCTCTCGCACTAAACAGAAGCTTCTATAAATACGCCAACTGCTTTGCAACATCTCATGGGAAAGGTTAAATCTCTTCTGCCATATTTGAAGCATTTTTCAGTAGCTGCTTGCTGTGAAGGTTATTCTCCATTCTGGAACTGCTAGGGTTATTGTTGTGATATGTTATTTGCTGTGCTTATGGAATATGGTGCATCTTAAATGCATGGAATTTTATCCTGGAAAATGTTCTGCTTGTAAATTCTGTAAAAAGCAGGAACTCACACAGCATCACACAGATATAAACCCAGGAGTGAAGTCGTGTAACACAACCCTACCCACCTGCTAACTACCATATATGTAGTAGGTTTCTGTTTGAAAACTGGAATATATTATGATTTATTTTGTTTCGTGATAAGAATGCTATCATACAAATTAGTTTCTTTCACAGAATCATGCCACACAAAGGTAGCATGTAAGAGAACTTTGAATACACAAATGTGACATTATGGCAGATGATCCGAGCTGCTGGTAAGAGGATGAACAGGAGTGTTACCTCCTGAAATTACCCATTTTTAGTGGCATATTGTGTATGGACATTAAGCAGAGCAATGCAAAAAAGAGGAAAGAAGCATTGGTGTTTTAGATCAGCAGGTAAATTGCAGTTTCCTAAAGATCACGATTATGTCTAATATCAATATGGAGTTTTGTTCAGGTTTACAGGTCTTTGTAGCACAGCACCTTTATGGTTGGTGGAACCTCTAAATGTGTCAGACTGAAAGGAAAAAAAAAAGTTGTTTTCTTTCATGTGTTCACTTTCATACTCGTAGATTTGAAAGGCAAATAGGGACAGATCAACTAGACAAATGAATCATAGGTTAAAGTGTGTGTTTCTAGAGACATGTAGACACAACAGAATTGAGTCATAGAAAGAAAACCAGTATCTTCTACACATGGCTGGACATACAACTGTTATATCATCAATAGGTTTTTTAGATAATTTAAAGAAATATAATTTCACAGTGTATATCCAAACTCTGGCTAACAAAAGTTCAAAAGATAAACGCCTAGTGCTACAGGTGAGACTCAGTAAATCCCATGTTTATTTCATATACATTTATTTATTTCACAAATCTTTATTTTTTGTGATAATTAATGCCTTTATCAACCTTAAAAAAACTGCATTGTTGCAAAGGGAATAAGCCCTTAAACGTTTTGTATTTGCTGCTTTCATTGATATTTTGTATTTGCACATTAGCCACCACCAAAGATAATAAGCTGAAGTTTCATTGACATAATTTGTAAGCAAAATAATGCGAGCTGTGTGTTTGATATAGTTCCTCCTGAAATTTTGTTTTCCATAACAATGATTTTATTGTCCAGCTCAAACTGCATCCTGCTCGCTCCCAAAGCAACGTCTTTATGTGTTTTTTAGACCTTTTATTTTATTCATATGAGGAGAACAAAGTGGAGATAATCATTTCTAAGCAGGATTATTGTATTTGGGGTTTTTCACGGCAGAAATCTGAAAGCTCACTACATCATTACTAAGACCTTAGGGGCAGAGAAGGCAGTCCAACGTTGCATTCAGGAGGAGAAGGCCCTCTTTTTGTGTGGTTACCACTCGGCGGGGGCAGGCAGGGGTAAATAACACACTTAACTAACCCCCCTTTCAGACGAGAACAGAGGAGCGGGCTGCAGAGAGAAAGGTTGGAAGGGAGAGCAGCGAAAACGCAGAGCAGCTCTCAGCTGTCACGTTCGTTTGCTGTAAAGCCATGTGGAATGATATAACATTGACGTCACAACCCAGTGACGTACCACAGGGTGATTGCAATGAAGAAAAAAATGCCAAGTCTTATTAATCGCCCAGTAGAATGTAGTGTCTGCCTCCAGCAGTGATGAGAAAGAGAAAAATTATTTGTCTGCAGACGCCGTGCGGTACAAAGAGGCTTTTGGTGGAAAAAGTTGCCATGGTGGATTTCACTTTGGAGCTTTTATCTTATTCTCTCAGAGAATCAGACAAAGAAATTTGCCTTTACATTTTTTTTTGTTTTTTTAAATGATATTTCCTCTTCTTAATTGTTTGTATTTGTATAAATGCCTTTATCAGCATAAGAGGTGTATGTGTTAGAGGAGTTATGTAAGCTTTTCTGCTGAATTAACTGTGATGAAGTACGTACAATACATTTTTATGCTCTCTTTAAAATCTAAATCACTAAAGGTAATTTTTAATATAATGCAGTCTATTTGTGTGTGTGTGTGCTCCTCTGTCTTTTCTTCTGCATGTCCATGAAGCCTAAAAAATATAAATCTACATTTTATGGACACAACAACAGTACTGACAGAAAGATAATACCTTTAGCTGATTTAACCCAACACAAGCCATTTTATTTTTTAACATACATTCTACAAAACTCTAATAGATTGAAGTATAACTGGAAGGACTGTGCTGAGGTTGTGTGTGTATGTGCAAGCAGGTGTGCCTTTTTTTAAGAGAGTATCATGAACATTTGTATTGATATTTATTTTTGACCTATTTGAGTTTGGTGCCACTTTAGCAGTTATTGAAGCTCAAATGCTAATGATGATGCGCTTGCACTTGTTTGATTTAAATGAAAGTATAAATATGGGCTTGTGTGTTAAAGGGGTTGCAGAGCTGGTTCTTATAAAGCAGATCTATATGATGAAATGTGAGTTAAACTGGGCTGTTGTTTAACCACAGCAGAGTGATGTCTGACGTTAACCCCTGTGTTTAGGAGCTTGTGTAACAGTTGCAATATCAAGACCAAGATGTCCTAATTCAGCAGCTCCTCATCGGCGCCACAGGTAGCCCTCAGAAGTGTGTGGGGAAGGATTGTTTGACTGTAAAACAATTCATGAATCCGTATTTCTGAAAAATAAGAGAATAGAAACTGTATTGAAGATTTACATTATGGCTTGATTATTTTTGAGAAAGGACTCATTTGAGTTTGGTCTTCTAACTTGAGCAGCTGTGTCAGATATCCTCCTCCCTTTCTTAATTGCATTTTTAATTTTTCCAAGCAGGAGTAAAGGTAGAAAGGGTTAAATGGAGTGAGGTGCTGTGTGTTTGGCTGACTGCAGAGTGAAACAGGATGCAGCGACTGCATTGTCAGCCTGCTGGTGTGAGTGCAAACAGATGAGGAAATGCTGGAGCGGGTACTCCAAAACTCACGTTACCCTGGAAACGGTTTGCGTCATGATCACCAGCAATTAGCTTGCAGCTCTTTAGTTTTCATGATAGGTCTACCAGAGCTTAGCCTAATGACTCCGTGTCTGAAGAGACACCATGAAAATGGGGCTCACCGGATACTCAAAGGCAGCTTTATTTTCATTCATTCTTATAGAATGTGTTTATGAAGTAGTCTGTAGATTTCTCTGAGTTTCAGGACAAAGTCGGGGTCACGGCTTTTTGATGCTTTGTTGTCTGCAGGGAGCTGTGAAGCGTTCCCCTCTCTCTGCTTTTTCCCTAATGAGCTGTGATGTCCTGACCTCATCTCTCTGCTTATGTTATTGTCTATACAAAGCTTATTTGGTGACAGTTGTGTGTGAGTTGTCAAGTTTGAGCTAATTAGATTTTTTTTCAAAGTTATAACAGCCTCCTCTACTTTTCCTTAATCTACGGTTGATCATTTCAAAGGCACAATTAGCCAGTTTAAGAGTTCTTGTTGTTTTCTGTGCCCATTGATGGATTTCATTGACACCACACAGTTCCCAACTATGCAAACATTTCAGGTGGCTATGCTTCTTGGTCGAGGATGAGGTTGTTGAACCTTGCATGTGATGACTGTTTGTTCAGTCCAGTGACAGGGTGAGAGTATGGAGAGAGGCAGACAGCATGGCGAGTACAGAGAGATGAAAACAGAATGGCGAGTACAGTCAGAGTGCTATGACATACATGGTGTGAATTTAGAGCTTGAGTTGTGTCTGTGAGAGTTTTAGTAAGTAGAAGAAAAGTAAATCTTGGTTTCATTTAATTGATTTCAAATAAGGCATTACTGGATTTTTATTCCAAAAGGCTGCACAGTTAATTTAATTTTTAATCCCTATCACAGTTATGGCAATCCCACCATCAAACAAACATGTTTGACATTTAAAGTGTTTGCCCTGCTATTAGAAAAAAAGTGTCTGTTGATTAACAATGAAAGTATCATGAACCTACTCAGAATATGTAAGTTTATGTTAATCTTGATTCACAAAATACTTCTGTCTACTCCAGATGCTTCCCTTCACTTCTTCACACGCACAGATGTTCACACATACCAAGCACAGCCCACGTCGCTTTCCAGTGTTCTGCTCTACTGTGAAGTGTTTCATGTGACACACTTCAAACTTGTCCACTTCAGTTACTCTGTAAGAAAAATGTTTTCATTTTCAGTAAAATACCTGCAGTTTTAGTCACCAGGTAAAAACTTGAAAAAGATTATGAAAAATGTGATACAAAGTGTTTGTTGGCTACAGAAAGTTTTACAGAACTGTTACTTGTTTAGAGTAAGTTATTACAAAGGAAGGGCATAATGTATACTTATGTATGGCGTTTCAGAGAAAAAAATAGTTATCAGTGAAATTATTATGCTGTAAAACTCTTAAATATAACTGTTTTCACAAATGTATGCAAAATTGACTGTCTTTAATATAACCATCTACATGGTAATTTGCTGTAAAAAAAAAGAATCAATACAGCGTGATTAACAGTGATTTGATATAAAGTATGTCAGTAAAATGTTCATGCTATTGGTGGATCATTTTTAGAACATCAATTTTGTGAACCTAAATCAAGTTTATTTAAGTATTGAACATGTACAACAATATTTTATTACAGCTAGATAAATTCATAATAATTACAGCTACTGTGGTTTATAGAATTAAAAAAAATAAATATGAAGGGATTTCCATTAACCAAAAATTATTTTTGCATCTCAAGCATAATAGTAGAATTTTTGTCCCATTGAAGGTGTGGAAAATTATAGGATGTATGTTTCTGAAATAATCATGGCTATAAAATTTACCCCAAAATCATTTATATCAGATTCATAATTGTGGTCTCAATACAAGCCATAACTATTGTGATTATAATTACTGCAATAATAAGCAGCCCTAATATAACATCATTTATACAACATCATCATTTCCAGCTGTGTCGTCAAAAGGCTATTATAGGGTTTTCTATTTTTGTTTGTTGTGTGGAGGAAGTTGATTTTAATTTCTTTTTTTTAAATATGTATTCACACATTTTTTATTCTAACTTCACACACACCAACTGAAATGTACTGAACTGTTTGCTCTTTTTTCTGTTTATCTCTCAGTTTCTCACGCTCTCATTTTCTTCTTCTGAAATCAGTAACATCTTTTTCTCTTAAATTTAATTTTGAGCTGATCCCTGCTTAAGCTCACAAAGATTTTACTTGCTATCTTGCATTTTCACTCTACCCATTTTTGTTTCTCATTTATGTCCGTATTTTCTATGGATTTAATCCTGTATTTCTTCTGAACCCTCTAACTCCAAGTCTTAATCCAACTTTAAATATTTTTGCCAACTTTCCCAGTTTTCTCTCTGTTATACCCTTTGTATCTCTGTTTTTCATTCACTCTGAAATTTCTCTCTGTCTCTCTCCGTGCGCCTCTTTTGAAAACGGTGTCAGCACTGCTGCTTTTACACCAAAAGGCTGTTGCTAAGTGACGGTTGACGTCAGCCGCAGCTACAGAGGAGGGCTTGTGTGTGTTTAGCAGCTGAGGGCAGATCCCACTGAAAAGGGCAAAACTGAGAAGCACTATTAGTCACTGCTATGAAAACCCAACTTCAACTAGCAAGCTCGACCATGTCCAATAACTGCGTGTGAATAATTCAAAGTGACCTGTAGTAAATAAAAAAAAGAGGTAAGTCTTCCAGAGTAAAATGAGATTTAAACTGAAAAAAAAGGAAGACACTGCTCCAAGCCAATCCCCACCCCCTTTTCTTCACTTTTTCTTTAGTCTGCCGCTGCTGTCTCCTTTTCTTTCTCACTTTAACCCCGACCGCCCCTCCCCCAGCACACACCACGCACACACACATTCTCAAATACCAGACCCCCCCTCCCTTCCCTCATATAACGCAAGTGAGATTTTGGAGATAGATTTGGTATCTGACCAGTGTGATATCTCCCCCGTACGGCCAAGGCTGCTGTTGATCTGCTGTCTATTGTTCAGTGTAATCAATTCCCCCAGGGACATGACCCCCCCACCCTCACCCCCCACCCCCCTTCCTCTGTCCTGTGACAGCACATGAAATCTGACCTGTAAGAGTGGACCGAGCATATCGCTTATCTACATTTCAAGTAAAAAAAAAATAGTGAACTTCCTCTGTTCACAATGCTGGAGTAGTTGGTTATCACTTGAAAAGAATGTACTTGTACATTTCTGACGTTCTCCTGCTCCTAATTTGGATTTTTTTGTGTGTGTACTTGACACACAGAAGACTGCATCTTTGTGTTTCATGTGAGAAAAGTTGCAAAATATAATCATGTACACACAAAGTCATGGCAGCTGCATCTGTGCTCCGAGTGCTGTGGTTCAAGTTCTTCCAGTTGATGCAGGAGATAAAGCAGCTCCAGCACAAACTGGCTGTCTGTGGGCACAGATAGGTGTTTGAATCAGTCATATGGAGCAGACTGATGGCAGAGCAAAGCCAGCGAGCGTGGGGCTTTTTAATCTCCACACCCTCCCTGCAGCTGACGTGCACTGAGTTGTTCAGATACAGTCAGAACTGCGGCACACCCAGCACTGATACTGCTGCTGCTACCATGAAAGGCCTTGACATAATGTGAGAGTATGGATTTATGAATGGGAGATATTTAGGAATCAATAGTTGTTAGGAAAGCAGATCAGTAGACAAAGAGACTACTCATTAAGCAGAATAACTACTGGAAATGTTGTTGGGCTAGAATCATTATCCTTTTTTGAAAGGATGCAGGGAGATACTGGTGTGATATTGGTATTAGCAGATACCGGGTCCTTGCAGGTCCTTTAAAGCCTTCTGTTGTATTTTTGAAATGGATGCTTTTAAAAACCCTTTAAAAAAGTCTTAGTTTTACTGGTTAGGGGAAATGAAATTGTACGGCACAGTGACTAAGGCTGCTTTTAGCAAATCCATTTTGGGGCTTTTAAGGGCTGCATTAGAAAAATTTTGGAAATTAAACAGTGGGAGCAACTTGATGCTTTTGCAAAATAAGTCTTCTATCTACAGGCATGCTCTCTACTTTCATGTCTGCTCCCCTTATCCACTCTTTGGAGAAAAATGAGACCCTTCAGGATCTCTCATTGGATTTATATTTAGGGCTTGTTATAATTAAGTCAGTCATCAATTTCACTCAAATCAATCAATAGTGCATCGAAGAAACAAATTCAAAATGTATGTCACTTATGTTGATTGCCATTAGTTCTGTAGGCTAAACATTTTGACTATCCCAACAGTTTGGGTCTTAAAAAAGTTTTGAACTCTTTGGAAAATTTTTATGAAGCAAGAGATGATAGCTAAAGAAATCAGGAAAGGCAGAAATAAAATGATCTGCCTATAGGTATGGATCTATTTCAGACTGGATGCATACGTTAGTGAAGTTTAAAGCAGAACTTACACAGCTAGCTAAAGTTTTTTGGTCCTTAGTTTTGAAACTCTGAAGGGGGTGCCAGGAATTGGTATAAGTCCTAATATTTTTTTTTCTTTAGGAAAATACATTTTAATTTGAGATACAAGCTTCATGAGATACAAAAGCCATTTAAAAAGAATTACATTTTTTTTACCCAGCCACTTTCTGGGTTGGGAACCTAGCAACTTGTGGGCCTCATTGGGCTGACTGCCCTCTCTCAGTGCAGCCACAGGGTGTTAAAAAAAAAAAAAAACAACTGCTGCGAGCCAAAGGGACGGGGCAATGTGACACAGCTGATAACATTTGATAACATGTTGCCCATGTGACCAGTACCTGGGGGATGAGGTATGAGGTGAGCTAACTACATTTTTTTTTTGGCTAAGTTGCAGTGACTACAAATAATGTCCAAATGGTGAGATGATGGGGTTTAGGAGCTCTTTGCTCTTCAACCAGATGGGAAGATTAACAAGTACATATTGGGAACAGCTAAGTACAACCTGATCTTCAAACAAATTGCTAAACCGTTACAGCAGCCCGGGTGTAAGAGACACAAGGGACATGTTAAGTCGGGGCCATAGTGTCTACATTGTTTATGAAATTGTTATTTATTGTAGAATCAGTTTTATTTATCAGTGTCTTTTCTTTAACAGACATATTGTCACAGTAAGAGTAACTGTTAATGTCTTTTAAAGAAGAGCTCTGGGGCTTTTTACAATTAAAGAAATGTGTGTGTCAGTGCTGTATAGCCAGTCATTAGCATGAGCTCACATGAGCAGCATCTCTGCAACAACCCAGTGCTGTGAATCATTACTTCTTCATCCTTGATGCTGTGGAGGAAAACTCTAAATTAATTTAGCAGATACACTTACTATAAATGTATTGGCACTTTGTAACAGTTGTCCTCACTAAAAACTTTACATTCTCCAATGCATAGAATATCCAACTCCCTCCTCCCTTGTCCTCACCTGTCCCAGTCCTCCATCCAGAGATCAACCGGATCAGCAGCACACTTGTTGCAACATATAAACAGCCGGCTCTTTGGCAGTACACCATAAACACCAGTGATCAGGCACTGGGAGCTCAGCTGCAGCCGACAGGCACTGAGGCAGCTTAGATTGAAGATGCAGACCTCTCTTACCATGGTGATCACACGAAGTTTGGTGTCATCTTTTCCTAAGTTGTGTTAGAAACACAACTAATAGACGAAAGCTGGTAAAAAAAAAATATAAAAAGATTATTGTGCATTTCATCTTTTCAAGCTTTCAGTGCTACTACCATGGGGTGATGTGTGTTTAAATAAAATTGTGTTTTAGTTTACAAAATTAGACTTTTACAGATTAAATTATAGCTAGCTTCATAACAATTCTGTAAGTGTAATTAAGTGATGTTTTATCTGTTTCGCTTCATCCATTACAACTGAATACAGAATTTGTTTGCAAGTCCTCTAAAATGTCCAAGGATTTGAACTAAAAAAAAATGTGATGCATCACCAATGCTAAAGAAATAAATCCTGACTTCATTAAAAAAATACATTATTATGTATTGTTATTAAAGAACACAGGTTTTAGTGTGTATAACAAATAATACAGAACATTTAATGGTAACAGGCAAGAAACATTTTTAAGAGAAAAGAGATAGGAGTTACATAAATGAAAAACAAATAAGAAATAGACAATTATTTTAAGAATTCTTAAAAGATTTACCAGGTTTTAACGTAAAACTTTGAAGAGGACACCATGACTTGTCCAATAATTTGATTTAAATGACAACAATACAACATTTTTCAGCACCGATGTCATTTTGAATTAAGAGATATTGCCGTTTTTAATTTTTAAGAATGAAGATCCTTGCTGAAGCATCAGATCTGCCAGAATTGAAGTTGACATTATTGTTACTAATCACCTTTTATTGCTTGTGGTATCATGGATTGCTAAACCAGTGCAGACCAAACTGAGAGATAAAAATACTGCAGAGGTGCACTGTCCAAATGTGTTTTCAGTAAAGCTCATTCATCATGTTTTAGACATATTAATTGGCCATGTGTGCAGATAGTGAAGTGAAGTTTACTGTTTGCATGACAGAGCAGTGACGGGGACGAGCTAAAGGTCACATTCAGGAGCAACACGTCCCTCCAAAACAAATAACAGAGTAAAACTACAATGAAGTCTTTATGAGTGTAACTAAACAGATACTTTGTATAATGCTATAGCCAAAGAAGGGATTTTCCGTCTGGTGTGCCACTTGCTTCATGAAGATACATTGTTCTGATGAAAGGTGTAAGAACAGTTTTAAGTCACTAAGTAAAAAAACCCACAATTCATAATGGTAGTCTGAGAAAACTATGCTAAATCTACTTTCATGTTGATTTTCTGTCTTTGATGCAAACAATTCTACTCTTTCTAGCTCTTTTTCAATGCTTTATCCTTTATTTAAAACTTTTACAATGACAATGCTTAGTTTTTTGTAATGTCACACAAAAATTAAACTGTATGTGCAAAACAAAAGCTAATATACGGCACATGTCATGGTACATGTAGAGCCTTACCTTTGCTCTCTTTAACTGTGTTTTGTAAACCTTGGCTGAGGTTTGTTTGTGTGACTGACTCATCTGACAGTCAGCCAGTGTTCCAGTATTTATGCCATATGGCATCCGTCTCAGGTGATGCAGGCAGAGCATGTCGAGCTCCAAGTTTATAGTTCAAGATGTAAAACGCTGATCTCTAGCTGTGCCAGCTTTATGTCCTGACCTATCACTGTCGTCTGCTGAGCTGAAATGCTGTGATTATACTGAAAACCTCAGTTATGCTTAAGTCTACCTTTACACCTTTACAATGAAACTTTGTCTATACCTATATCACCCCTGCTGTGTGATATGGACCAAACATCATACCTCAATGGTTTGAAGTTGAATGGCCATATATTAAGTAAAGCTCCATATTAATCACATGATAACAAATGGCTGTTACACCACCAGGATCATGAACTTTGATGTAAGTCAAGTAAAGATGAGAAAAAATGACTACCGTTTGATACTGTTGCTTCAGAAATGTCCAAAACACCCAATATTAGATATATTTTTTAAAAAATTTGGATTATTAAACTCAAGACAAGTTAGTACCCACTGTCATACTGATATAAAAACTTTGACATTGCAGTACATACAGGTTATTAAATTTTCTGCACTTTTAAAGATATTAAAATAGTAAACTCTCCATAATAAAATGAGTAGTGGTATTTTGATTTAATCTTGAATCTCCAATTTAACCAAACCAGGGAGCATTATCTATGGGTCCTTTCACTCTATGGTCTTTTGGGGGAGTTGTTCTGTGAAAGTGAGTGTTCCTCGTTTGGCTAGGTTTGTTTGGACATACTCAAACACAGCTAATAAACTCGACTTTGGAGCAAAACAATCAGCCCCGGTAGCATTAAAGAGGTAGTTTTGGCCTACCTCAATCAACCCCTGGAGGGGGTCAGTGGGCATGCGAATGACCCAGCAACAGGCACAGGATAGGATGACGAATTCACCTGCGGCATTAGCCACGTTTACATGCAGACTTTTTTCTCATTCGGATTATAATCATTCCGATTGAAGCTCTCAGGCAAACTGTTTACATGTAAGCGATCTATTCCGATCTGGTGTTTACATGTGCCACGGCATTCAATCGGAACAGCTATTTTACAGACAGTAGTAGTAGTAATAGTAACGCTACTTAACGTTGGTTAGCAAGTGTGTGTTGTTAGATAAACTTACCAGACATGCTCGGTTCAGCATCATCCGGTGCAGCGTTAAGAGCACTCTCCCCATCACACGACTCCTCCTAAACCAACATACACTCCGTTGCCAGAGATGTTTGCCAATGGTCTTCCCCCCCATTATCTCGTCCATCGGTTCGAAAAAAGGAAAGTTGTTGGGGTCATACCCACTTTTGCTATTGTGCTGTTTAGCCTTATAGTAGCCAGCCTTCAGAGTTTTCCAGCGGTTCCTAATTTGTTTGACGTTACGGTCCACCCCTGCCTCGCTGAGTTTTTCGTGGACTTTTTTAAATAGTTCAGTATTTCTTGTTTTCCTACCGTCTAAGCGTGCGACAATGTTTAGTTCTTTGAGAGTTGGTATTAAAAACAAACTTTCCAACACAGACCAGTGCGCCATGCTCTGTTTGTTCACATGTTTCCATGTGAGTAAACGTCATACGTCACTGCTTGCTTCAGGACAGAGCATGCGCAGACAGAACCCAGCCTGACAACTTTTCACCGTTTCACCGTTTACATGGCAGGATTTTGCTTTTAATCAGAATGGGAAAAGGAAAATTCTACCCCTGTGCATCGGAATGAAATTCCATTCGGATTCGGCCTGTTTATTCCGAATGAGGTGTTTATATGGAGCATTTTCATTCCGTTTGGGCTTCTAACTTCAATTCTATTCGGAATATTTGGCTCCATGTAAATGTGGCTATTGATGTAGAAGAAAAGGCAGCAGCAGTGGTAGTAGTGACAATATTACTATGCCCTTTCAACACAAATGACAACAAGATACTACAGATAATAGTGTTTTGGATCCTATAGGTTGACTTTCTGTGCTCGGGTACATCGTACCAAAAAATAGCAATGGTTAACATTACTTACCATTAAGTCAGCAGATAGTCACAGAACTCAACAACATTGACTGAACTAAACACTTGTTTAGTTCCTGAATATAGTCAGGGTAATTTTGTAAGTGGATTTCTATGTTATCCAAAACAAAGAAACACTTCCACGTGTTAAGGCATAAAAGTAACCAGGTTATCTGGCGTCTGCTGTGATCTGCCGTCTACACTGACAAGCCTTAAAAGTCCCTCTTGTTTAACTTTTTTTATTATTAGGCGTGTCACACCGTAATTAAAATGCTTATCTGTATAAACATTCATGAGATATTTGACCGCTCTCAAACCACGACTCATGCTGTTGGCAGAATGGCCTGCCAGCTATCTTCCCATTATGCAGAGGCTGAGTTGTAGTCCGGGTTGGTTTACTTACGCATTGGGAGGAGCAGGCTGTGACACAACGATATAAGACCAGTTTTACTTCTATGTGTGCTCTGGCTTACTTTACAGTACTGCAGGGTGAACATGAAGCAATCCTACAGAGAATCAAAACAACACTGTGTTATGTTTTCAACTTAATCACAACAAACATCCAAGCTGTAGGTGTGATAAAAGCAGAAACCCTGGGATCCAAAACAAAAAAAAAGTATGTACCTCGGTTTTGGGGTCACGGTTCAGTACATTTTCAGTACAGTATGGGAACAACGCAAAACCATTTGCTTGTTTAGCATGTTTATTAAACCAAAAAATTGTAATTATACAAACTGAAAACCAAAATATATTCAATGTGTTGCTTGGTAATACTAATAAGTTAAATAAAATAAACAAGAAATGTATGAAATTAAAAAAAAATGAGTTTCTTATTAAATTCCTGGCTTAAATGTGGACGACTGGGTACTTTACACCAGGGCTCAGTCACCTTTAGCATGTGTTTGAAACCAGCATTTTCCACAACTGAATATGATCTTAGACCCCATGCTATAAAAAAGAATCAGTATGCTGTAGATCATGACCCAATTGTAACTTAAATGCTCCAAATAAATCAAGTGCTGACTTCCTATAGAGACTGAACATCTCAAATATGGTCAGTTATCACATTACTGTCAACACTTCTCATTGAAATGTTTCTACCCAGCATATGGCCTTAAATCTGTTATTAATCGGTTATTTTAATGTAACACACACCAGTTGACAGATGAAGTCAGAAGTTTTGGCTGATGACATTTTAACACAACATAAACAATATTGATGTATCTCATTTGAAAAATCAATGTTTTATTTTATGTCTTGCTTCAATAAAATGCAAAGAACTAATTGGAGAAATAGATCTGATTAAATGAAAGAAGCACTGTGAATGTAGTTGTACATAAAAAAGCCGTGTTGTCAGGCTATGACAAAGTTTTTTCTCTTTGTTTTACATTTTAAATGCCTTTTCTCACAGTTGGTTCTGATGCTAGTTTCTGAAAGCATGAGGGCTCATAGCAGTATAACATTCTCTGTTTATATCGTGTTCACCCATACACCTTGAATTCAACAATGTAAAACACTTAATACACAACACTTGTGTCAGGAAGAGAGAAGCTAATCCCCATGAAGCATCATATCATGTTTTTGGGCATTGCATCCACACTGTCAGCAGGGTTAATGTTCAAATGTCACATACTGAACTTTAAGAGTTAAGTTGTCCTTTATCTGGCAGCACTGAATAGAGTGGATGCAATGAACGTGTTTAGTTAAAAAAACATCCAAATGAGCATAACTACACCAAGGCAGTTTTTGTTTTCATTGTTGATAATACCCACATTTTTTCCTTATGCTTGAAATATTAGATAAAAATAACAATCTGAGTAAGGTCAAACATAGCATTGCAACTCAGACCCATAATCCCCCAGAAACTCAAATTTTAGCATGTTCACCAGACAGTCCTGTAAAACATGCAGTTTTAAGACATAAAGATTGTCACAACAGGTAATTTTGAAACAGCTAAGTCATATTTTCTTACTGCACTTGAAGAAATGTTTACTCATAGTATCAGCCTTGTTTATTTTTCCTTTCTCCCTGGAGTTGTCAGGTAACATTTTCTGGTAAGAGGCTTAATGAAATATTATTGCAGTGTAACTGTGGTTTCACGCTGTATGAATGTTGGCTGCATGATGGCTGTGGCAATAGGTATCAGTAAAACCAGATAAATTCCTGTCCCTTTGCCATGTCTCATGTGTTTAGAATCAAGACACATGAGGCTTTCAGGATTTACTGCAAGTCTTATGCGTTATCACAGCCAAATGAACAAGAAAAAGACAAAATTTAGAGCCATATTATCTTAATTCTAGCTGAAATGTATACTAAACAATATTCACTCAACTTGGAATGCTCTAGAAATCATCACCAAAATTGAATCAGTTCTTCCTTTTCCCATGCTGAACATTTCCTGAAAATTTCATCAAAATCCATCCAGAACTTTTTGAGTTATTTTGTTCACAGACGGACAGACAGACGGACAGACAAACTCTCCCGAAAACATAACCTCCTTGGCGGAGGTAAAAAAAAAAGAATATGTCACAAATGAGATAAACACAGTACAGCTGCACTTTTCATGTGTGATTTTTAGCCCTTTGACTGGCATTGTAACCGTATGGTTGACTTTTTGCTGCCATCAGACTGTTAAATTCTAAAAGAACCTTGGTCTGTTTTTCCTTTTTCACCTCTCTAAATGTGTTTGTGACACCAATATGTATCCGCTGGGTGACGCTGCTGTACACGAATATAACTGCATGAAAACCAGAATGAATCGGAAGTGAATCACTGCTGCATAGCTCCTTTGGAAAGCTTTGGAGTAAAAAAATCTTTTCACCTTTTTCTAGAGCCTCTAACAATCATAATTTAGTTAAAGGAAATAAATCTGGTGATGATAAATTATCTATGATTCCTCAGAAAACTGGGTCAGCGGCCACATTTTTAAATATTGCTCTCTGTGATGTTTTCATACCAAAACAAAACAAAACTTTGTTGACGTAAAAGAAATCCAGAAGTAAAATAAATCCATTCACACCCAAGGTAACTCTTAACAGGCAAGCCAGCCGACTGGTTGACCTGCCTATCTTCTTCCTGATTGGATAACTTGAAAATAAAACCTGAAATGGTGCTAAATAAAGAGGCAGGAATACACCAACAAATAATTTGTTGCAAATGTATCTCTTAGTTTGGAAGTCAAAGGGTTAAGATCAAGGCCTGATAAACTCAACATATTTTTACAGAAAGTTTTTTTCTGAAGGGTTCCCAGACCAGCAGTGAATCAATTCACATGCAAGTTGATGTCTTGTGCTTCTTCCTAACTTTGTTTTTCCTGATTTACTGTTAAACACACAACTTTGTTTCTTCTTGTATAATTTTTCAATGTCTGAAGCAAAGAAAATACTGAAATCCTCCAACATCTCAGATGGTGTTAAATTAATGTAGACAGACGGGGCTGTTTCAGCAGGGAGATGCAGCCAGAAGTAGCACATATACAGCTGGTCTGAAAGCCATGGTGTTGTGTGAGCCAGTGTTGTCATCAGTCAACAGCAGCCTTAACACATCCAGTGTGTTGTAACAGTTACTCACTTTAAAACCTCCTTCTTGAATTTATGGCCACTGGAGTGTGCAACAACTCTTAAAATCTTTAAGTCTTACTTATTGGTATTAGAAATAACATGTGTATGAACTGATCCAATAAGTTTAACAGCTAAAAAGGTGTAATTTATCATATTTAAATGTATTAGTTACAGAGTTGTTATACCCTAGGCCTGTCCGTCTTAAATGTATGAGAACATATTTGTTGCTACTTCATATTTGATTCTCTTGCTATCTTCGGTGAGTTATCACAACATGTAAATATAACATCCATGTAGAATTTAATTAAATAAATTGTCTAGCTTTGAATAAAAAAGCACATGTTATAGCTCCATATGCTGCTGACCTTTACCTCTCTGATCATACCATGGCCTTCACACCAAGATCAGGAAAGGACAGACAGACAGGCTGCAACATGCATGTTTTGCTGTGGAATATACAAGCTGACTCTCTCCATGATTTTTGTTGAAAATTGTTGAAAATTTCCCTAAATGACTCCCATACTGTATGATCATTTCAGTGGTCTCAATTAGCTTGAGCAGCAGTTTGAGTGACAGATGTTGAGCACATCAGTGTGGCTTAGTCTGTATTGATTTTGACCTTTAACTTGACAAGTGTACAACTGTAAGCTTCTTAAGCCCTTTTATATTTGAACCCCACTGTCACTTCAGCTCAAGCAACAGCTTTGTGAGTGTGATCTGTTCAACAAGAGGCCACCTATAGTCAGGGTTGGTCACTTACTTGTAAATGATTTACTGTGCTCAGAGTTTGTGTTGTTTTTTTCTTTCTTTACTGTTCTTTGTGTCGTCTCTACTTCCCTGTTAATTCCTCCTCCTCCCACAGAGGTGCTGTGATGGATGGCGTTTGTGTTCACATGCTTGTTATTGGCCAGAGCTCCAGGGCTCAGGCGTTAGGTTGTGTTTATGAGAGGAGTCTGCACTGATTCCATGATAAAACCAGATGTTCCCTTACAAGGCTTCGAGCCTCCCTCATCCAGCTCTCATGTCCATATCAGGTAGAACCTTCCTGTTGTACTCGGGCCTCACAGCCTCCATTCTATAGCCTGGTGTGGGGCTTCACATTGGTCCAAAAGTGTTACGTGTGAAGGATGTGAAAGACAGGTTTTCTTTTTGGAGAGAACAAGAACATATGATCATAAAATATCTGTTATGATGAAACAAGATAGCATGAGTTGATTGCTGCAGAATGCAACATTCTTAGCATTAACACCTGAAGTACCAACATTCATAAACATGTTGACATTGATTTTTTCAGTGATGGCTGACCAGGATCTGCCTTCTGCCTTAACAAAAATGATTTTTACTAAGAAAGTTCAACTTCTGGCTGAGGGACAGACAATTCTCTGTTTTCTTGGAAACGCTAATGGCCTGGCACTGCCTCCTCCAAACATACATGTAAGTGTGTTACAGCAAGTTTAAATAATGAAAATCTTTTGGGGCCCATCTAAATCCCCTAATGGCCACAACATAAGACTGTTAACCTCTATGTTTTATTTCACAAGTGGATAATTTTGATGTGAATTCTCCATATTTTTGCTTGGCAATGAAAACAGATAAAACAACCACGTAAACCACACCAAAAGAAACCGTAAGCAAAACATTAAATATCATGTGCAAACACGGGCAATTTATGCACCCTTCAAACCAGTGCATGCAAGTCTCAGGAACAGGTTCTCATTTATGAAATTCCCACAAGTTATTTCCTTTTTTTTCAGTTTTCTTTTTTATTGCTTGGTAATTTATTTGGTATGACTAATTCACAAACTTTTCTGGTGTCACTAGATAGCCACTTCTCCATCATAACTCTTTTCCCCACAATAAGTGTTCTAATCAATATTTATTCTCGATACATTAGAAGGATAAAGATATGTTCTGGATCTGTACAATAGATGGAATAAATACTTAAAAGGTGATAATTATGGTGGTGTTAACACGCATTCATATTGATTCCACAGTGACATAATTGGTCACTGCCTGTTTATTCAAATTATGCCACTGTGTTGCTGAAGTGCTAGAGGGCATGGCACAGGGGGAGCTCCACACGCACACAAAATGTCAGCTACATCCTTTTATAGCCTTTTTCTCTGTGATTTTTCAAGCTATACGATATGTGCCCTTGAATTCCCTCCTTAACTTTCAATAACATTTATGGAGGAACAAGTTTTTCTCCTTTTTGTCACCAGAGTTAGTATCAGAGGTTACAAGGGAGCACATGAAATCAGCAGGGACGTGTATATATACTGTGTGTGTTTATGTGAAAACTGTGAATGTGCTAAACATTTGCGCTCCCCCAAAGTCAAATCTGACTTAATTGACATTTATATCATGTTTTCACCTCTCAGCACAGTAGTGTGAAAGTGTAATGACAGTGGAGCTTCACTACAGCACTTTTGCATTAATGAACAGTGAAAAAAGCCTTTAACACCTCTGTTACTACTTCATAAGGTGGCATAGAACAGAGATCACCTGCCCTTCCTTTAAATAACCATAGGGAGAATAAGCTGTCATGGGACATAGGTAATACAACTTGAATTAACACTGTGAATAAGCCTTTTGATAACATATTTCTTGGAACGTCTCATTTAAATGATGAGCTAGTGTAATTTGAAAAGTTCATACATAGTTTAATTAAATTTGACATTTAAACCCATTTAAGAAGTTCCCACTAAATATGCCTTGTTTTTCCAAAAATAAAAAAATGATCCTAAAGATCTTTGTATCTATCAGATTTTGACCTCTTTGTTTCCCAGTAGTAACATTCTTAAGACCAGTCAGATACCACAGCACAAACCTGTAGATGATAATATGATGCACGATGATATAAACAGTAAAATCATTCTATGTATGTTGCACAGTAAGAGTGTGAAGTTCCATGTGATTGATTGACTATTTTGATATTTTCTGTATTTGTTGTGATGCATTGTATTAAAAGTTGCTTGGATCAGTGGTTCAGTGAGCTTCTCTATGATCACATCATTTAAACTTAACATAGTTAAATGTTTCAGCAGTGTGGACTGCTGGTGACAAGGCCGAGGTGTAGCCTGCTGTTTTGACTATTGGTAGATAAGATCCCCTAAAGCCCACTGCACTGTGTAGATATTAAATGGATAGATGGATGGATAAAATGTTTCAGGTTGTTGACAAGAAGCTACTACATTTCAAACAGATTGTTTAGTTTAATCTCTGTAACCTGCAGTGTTGTAAATAAGTTGGCAAACATACAGATTTATCGAGTATAGACAAACAAAAAGCCCACAAAGCTCAAAACTTCAGTGGGGAATACACCATGAGATAAAGGGCCAGATTTCTAGCCCAGTTACCAGACTTTTGAACCTTTAGACCTTTTCCTGTTGTACAAGGAGTAGTAAGAATGATGGTATCCTCTCTGGTCGACTTAGAGGAGGATCCAGGCTGACCAGATGTGAAATCATAGATGGTGATCATGGCTGGTAATGACGACAAAAAAATCTGGTATGTGGGGTGAACATCAAGGACAGCTGAGCATGTCGTCTGTGCTTTGTCACATACAGTCGAGCAGGAAACAAAGCCAGCAAGCTAAAGCAGAAGCACATGAAAAACAGCAGTAGCAACCATTACACACATGAAGGATAAAAATTTAATGAGATGTCAGAAATGGAGGATGAATGTGTTTGTGGAAACAACAACCTGTCCTTAAAACCATACAGTAGTATAACCAAACGGACTAGGAGACAAGTTGGATGGAATTCGCTGCCACTATGGATGTTCCAGCTAGCCACATTTAGCTTCTGTTTCTCCTGCTGGTTGGCCACCATATTATTTTGTGATAAAGCTGCATTTGACCCTGAGAAAACAGGACCTGCGAGACTGAGTACTGTGGATGTTGGTGAAGGAGCTGATTAGTGAAGGATGTGTTTTGTTTATCAGTGTCTGTGTCTATCTTGTTACAAACCACACACTAGAAAAAGCAAAAGCTGGCATATTTTGTCATTGTGAGAGGGGTCTCACAGTTATAAAATCAGTCTATGTTTTAAAAATCTCTGTGTGTGCTTTATGTTACACCTTTAAAATATTTTGTCTGGATGGGATCATTTTAGCCTTAGAGGCGCTTAAGCTTTGACAGGAAACACTGGCATGGACATCATCTTTGTCCACTAGTGTACAATAAGTTGTGGATAAAATTCACTTTGTTGTGTTATTGAGATCAACTTTTAAGGGCATAGGAATAAAATGCTGTATACGAAGAACAGCTAGACAGGCACAAGTCAGATTTACTTCTAGTTACTGATTGTTCTTTTCAGAGGCAGTTTTATCTTTTTGATGGCATATGAATCTCTCGCCAGAAGTTGATTGAACACTCTGTGCGTCATAAGGTCAATGGTTCTTTTAATAATTACATGAATTGGCTAAACCTGGATATTTATATGAACCTGCAGATCATCAGATCAGTGTCAGTGGGGAGGACTTTGAGAAGTACTATTCAGACTATTTACACTTGGGCTATGTGCCACCACTCTCCAAAGGTCAGACATGCCTTTTCCATGCCAATCTCCTCTGATAGCGATGAATTGCTGTGTTCCAGGTCAAGAGAAAAATTAAGCTCAGATAAAATGTAACCTGCATACACAGCCTGCGTGGCTGCTATTTATAGGGGCATGATTTACTGAATGGTTTACAGTAAATGTGGAGCCAAAGTCAAGCCTGGATTACTCCCTTCACAATAAGATATGCTGTACAAATGCCTTATTTTATTGGCCCTGTGATATGCTGGTTATCACCGGTAGAATAAGCAGAAAAGAGAAAAACAGACACATGTCTGCTGTCACATTCAAATGCTGCTTCATCTGTTTTTCTATTTATGGTTTTGCAGGTCTTGAAAACACAGTGAGTGCTGTCCAGGTTTTATTTTGCCACCATAGGTGGCTGCTGCCCGAGTTTTGGTGTCAAATACAATCAAAAGTTAGGGTACGTTTAAGCATGAAACATACCATTGTGGGAAAAGTTCAGCGTTGACGTACGAAGGGTTGACCTTATTCAGATTGTAGAGTTGGAACCAGACCAGAAGTTGTCTGTGTGAGTTGAAGCTGACAGCTAAACTGTGATTTTTGTCTCTTTTGAGCTGCTGATTTTTTATCAGCACATAGCAGCATGTCAGCCATCTCACTGAAATAAGTTCCCATAAAGCTTATGGACTTAGAGCTGATCAATAACATTTTTGTACCTTAAATTTAGATTTTTACCTTTTGACAAGGAATTCTTACGTAAAATTAGTATGGTAAATAAAGCACTAACAAATGTCAATCAATCAATCAATCAATCAATCTTTATTTGTATAGCGCCAATTCATAACAAGTGTTATCTCAAGACACTTTACAATAGAGCATAAAGCTCTTCATTTCAAATGTCATCTGTTGTAAAATGAAATTTATATAAATAATATGAGGAGTAGAATAAGTTTAAAACTGACAGTAAATAAAAAATAAATAAATAAAGTTACCACTTTTTACATTGATTTGGATGTTGTTTTTTTAAGCAGCATTTTTTTTATAATTTATTTCAAAACATAGACATAACAAACACAACACATAAACAATAAATCAACCCCTCCACCATCCGAATATGCATGTTATAAGCCTTTATAAGGCTCTGTCAGGCACCATGGGTTGTATGTGTGATAAAATTATGAATATTAACGAAAGATGGAAATGCAGGAATACATAGATTCCAAGGGAAATATTAAAATACATATGTAAATGATTGAAATTTATAATTATACGTTTCTTAACATACCTGTTCATACTCATCTATACTACAGTGCAGAGGTGCACAGCAGAATATAAATAGATATATACACACATATACTGTTGTATACACATAAAACACATATTTGCATATATGTACACATCGACTTGAGAAAAAATTGAAAAGAAAAGAAGATAAATAGAATATATACATTAAATAAACCTACAATAAACAAGTAATACTAAAAGTAAATAAAAACTGTATGTGTGTGTGTATATATATATATATATATATATATATGTGTGTATATAAAAAACAAAAAAGACTGGATGAATAAAACTATCATAAGCCATACAAAACCCTGAGGTAGTGACTTAATGTACACATCGCTGTCTACGTAACTTAATTAGAATAATTTCTGAAACCAGAAGAAGAGCCCTCCTCGCTAGAGATGGGAATTGCTAAGATTTTATTGATACCAATGCCATTATTATTAAATGCTTAGTATGAGAGTAGAAAATTAAACCACAGTATTGACCGCTTCTGTGCCCTGCCTACTACGATTGTATTGAAGACCTGTTTATTATCGTGTGGCACTGAATTAACAAGTTTTGCAGGACCAAGTTGAGGAAAGTAATAAAGGAAAATTGATAAGCAGAAAGACTAACCACCGAATTCTACTGCACGCTGAATTTGGGAGGCAATGATCTGAATTCTTTGATGGAATTGGCTTTTGATTCCCAATCCTATTCCCCACACATCCTTTCACAGATCCTCCCTGCGAGAGGGCTGAATATTTCCCTTTTTTTTTTTTTGTGATGCATTTCTTGTCTTCCAGACTGCTTACAGGACGTATTTTCAAAAGCTACACAAGCCAGTTCAGAAGACCATGCTTACATGCCCCCCTCCTTCTTCCAACTTCCAAGAAGAATCTGTCTGCCTATGATAAGCACTTGTTGAAATCCAGCTAGTAATATGTTTGTCACCTCCAGTAAAAGCTGACCCATCACCTAAAACAAAAAGACTGGGACGGACTGGGTCAGTTATCTGACAGAGATTATCATGTAAATTTAGAGGCTCTGATAAATCAAACAAAAGCTCTTTTTGAATTTTTGATTATAATTTGTGCAAAAAAAATCCTTCTAGTGGCATGCCTTAAATTCATTCTTGATAGAGCAAAAGCAAAATGTAATTTATTTATTTTTAAATCAATTAATGTTCTAATAATCAAGTATTTTAACATCATAAGGCAAGTACTTAAATATAATGCAACACTGCTGCAGTCTCCCCATCCTATAGCCTGGCACACACTCAAGTAGCCACTGTCCCATTTAGAAAATACGTCATTCTGACCTCTTTTGCTTCCTCCCTCTGGTGAATGGTGTATGTTTTTTTTCTCATTCTATTTCTGTTTTCATGTTTTACTTCATTGTGTGATGTAATGCAAATCATAAATCTGGGCTGAACAAAGCTGGCAGTGCGACCTCAGTCCTCTGACATATTTCGTCTGAGCCTCTTTGTGCTTTTGTATCTTTGGGTTTTTATCTTTGCCTTTGGTCGTGGATCAGATTTAATGTGATGAAGCTTGGGGCTATCTGAAAGGCGAGGGAGAAGGGACAGGCCAGCTTGAACCACCAGCTGTCCACTTTGAGGGCTACACCCCTTGTGGGTGGGTTATGTGGGTCCACAGAACCACTAGGATGCTGGCCTCCTATGCCAATATAATTTGTATCCAAGTGAAAAAATAAAGTTGGTTAAATAAGTATTCATTTTAAGCATTGATGACAAGAGTCTGATAGTCTGTTGACTTTCAGCAGAGGAGGTTGGGGATTCAATTCCAGCCCTGAATTTATCATAGGACTGGGCAATATATTGATTAAATTGAATTATTTTCTGAAGAAGATTTTTAAAAAATGACAAATCAAGATTTTTTTCTTGCCTTAGCCCAATTGTAAGTTGTTAGAGAGTTTGAAATATTTACAGTTTTTACAACAGTGTGCCCTGTCAGGTCTTACACAAGCACCTTTATTATTTCTTTTTTTATGAGAGTTAATCTTGAATAGAGAGTCTTAAGTTATAGATTTGTGAAAACAGCTCATCCTTTAGTGTTTATGTAGACAAACCTGTCTATGTTTGAACAACTTTATCAACATTTTATGACACACACTTGAACTTTAATAGGGTAATTCTGTTTGGTTTGGGAAAATATTTTGACAACATAAAGGAAAAACTTAATTTATGTCATTTTTGTGTCACTGGGAGGTTTTGGGGGTTATTATGTTTTTTTTTTGTTTGTTTGTTTTGAGAGGGAAAAAAAATCATCTAAAATCGTAAATCAAGTGTTGTGAAAAAATAAGGGATTTTATTTTAAGGCCATGTCGCCCAGCCCTAATTTATCACTTAGTAAACTTCTGTATTTACATCTGTAAACTCCTCCCAAACAAGAATGCTGTGCTGACAAATATCCAGATCTCCCATGGATTAACATATGAATCCTCTACAGATATTTGTGTATTGATAACCATCTCCCTGAGCAACAAGTCTCAAAGGTTTGTTTTCTATGCCCTAACAATGGATTTGTTCTTTGATGCTATTGCATGAGGTGATGATAATCTTTTTGTTCTGTCTTGTTCTACGTGCTCTTGAAGAATTCCCTGTGACATCATGCTTTAAAAAATCAAATAAAGAATTCAGTGCCTGTTCAGTAGACCTGCAGTCCATCATACACAAATGTTTGATGGACTTAGTTGGCTTCAGGAGTGAAGTTGCAGCGTTGTTACTTGTTTCATTTAGTTTGGTTTGCTTTCACACTGCAATTTGTAATGTGGACCCTAGCAGATCATATGTTGTGTAACTAAGCCAGCCACTGCTTGTTGGAGTTGTTGCTGTGATTGCCATCTAGCTTTATGTTGTACACAGCCATACTGTCAAGAGTGCAGTCCTTTACATAGGACTTTACAAAGCAGATACATTTCTTGTTTGTCACCATCTTTCTGCAGGATAGGTAAGCAACATTAGCTTTGTGGTGCTTCACATAACAGTAACAGCCGTTGGGCATTCATCTTATTGTCTAATCTGCCAGAATGTACTGTTGTCATGATGTTATCAATATTGTCAGTCGAGTTGTTTGACGAGTCAGGGTTACCTTAGCTACGTAGGTCAGCTGCGCAGTTTCTACGGCTGTTTCCATGACGATGCACGTCCATCAGCTTTCGGGGGTGGAGCCAGGGGTGAGGTATGAAGGAAGAGGCGGGTCTAAATTTGTTTGTAAACAACCTCTCCACTCGTTTTCTCCCATCTCGCTGACTACACCTTTAACAAGCCCAACTTTTGTATATGAAACCCAAAGTGATTTCTTCATTACCTCCACCAAGGAGGTTATGTTTTCGGGAGAGTTTGTTTGTCTGTCTGTGAACAAAATAACTCAAGAAGTTATGGATGGATTTTGATGAAATTTTCAGGAAATGTTCAGCATGGGAAAAGGAAGAACTGGTTCGATTTTTGTGTTGATCCGGATCACTGTCTGGATCCACCATGACGAAAAATGCTATTTTTGTGCAAAACTACTGAACTAAAATAGATATCATTATGAATCTAGTTGATAATGGTATGTTTTTTCATGGTCAAGGAATCTAAATATTTGCATGACATAAAGGTAGGACTAATATTTATGGTGAAAATCACAATATGACTGAGAACTGTGGTGCTGGCAGAGGTCTGCGCTCTCCGAGTGCTTTTCTAGTTTTAAAAGGTGTCACAGGCTCAGTTTCTCACTCTTACTCCCAGTCTTTCTTCATATTGAGGAAGAAAATAAAAACTAAAAATCAGACTACATTACCACTGCACCTTTATCTCAAGGGATTAGCTACAAGTTCAATCCTTTCTGTTTTCCAGATGTCTTGATCGTTTGGCCAACGAGTTTCTCCAATCCAATTATATCGGTTCCTTGAACCGTCCAATCTTTTGGCCTTGATGAATTAATGGCATTGGAAAGAAGCACCATCAAACTCGGTTTAGTGTCAGGATTTGCATGGTTACTCCCAGATGGCAGACTGTGAACTCTTTTCCACTCAGTATTTCTGTCTACCTTGCATCCCCCAGCATTTTGTCTTTGGACAGAGCTGAAAACGTCCAAACAGCCAGGAAGTAGACAGTAACCGCTATCTTCCTTGCTTCAAAGGAATATGTGGGTGTGTGTATAGGCTGTGCGTTGTATGTCTCCTGACTCATGTAAACAAAACGCCACAGTTAAACCACATGTGATGATCTTGAGATAGAAGATGAGAGAGCTGCGTAGGCCACTCGATCTACTGCAAGAAACTACAGCCTCAACCTATGTCAAACAGACGGGCTTAGAATTAGTGTTTTAGCTGATTAGTTGGGTTTCTTACATCCTTTTGCCTTAATTTGCTTTATTTTTGTAACTCTTTGTTGACAAAGTCTCTGGAACCAAATGTTTCTGCCTTTTTACTCAGGATGAACCACATTGAGAGAATAAGACATTGCAAAAGTTTTTCCCCCCATGATGTGTTTTGCAATTTCTTCACATTTAAGAAACTATATGCTGTGCTTTTTAGTGTGTGTACTCATTAATTCTCTTAAACCCAACTGCTGTTACACTGCACATTGCAGTTCTTTTCCTTACTTGTATCAGCTCCCCTGCTGCGCTGTGAAGTGCTTATTGCAGGTTAGACAAAAAAAAAATTATAAACCCCCATTCACTATATAGAAGAAGACAGAAAGCACTGTTTAAAAAAATTGGGTTGATGTTGATATTTTTTAATTTTGATGATGCATTGTAACAGAGACAGTTATAAGGATACAGCTGCTGTAACGACATCCAAGAATGCCATTGTCTGAAAGTCACCTGTCAACCTGGTCACAAATTTAACTGTAACAACTGAACATCACGTCCACCATGGAGAAAAATGAAGAACACGGTGCATACTGTGCTGATGTGTCTTCTTTCCATTAGTCTGGGCTGATCTGATGTAAACGTTGATTATTGATGGACAGGTCTTAAGTTCTGACCTCTGAATTGTTCCCATGCAAACCAGGTTGGTGTGTGCAGCATGTGCTTTCATATGTGTCCTGAGTGTTTGCCGTCACCACATCATGCAGTCATGTATATTGACAGCTACAGTCATGAGGCAGCTGGACTACTAACAAAAAGTCAAACAGAAAATGTTGGTCCATTCATACATTTCTTTAGTCCATGAACACAAACTTCTGTTCACTTATCTGCTAATTCCCCATTGATTGTAATGCCCATACTTTCTATACCGTGTGCACCAGTATTGTTTGTTTGTAAATGAAACAGCTTAAACGAATTTCCTCCAGATCATTTTAGTATCTGTCAGTCTTTTTTATCTTGAGTTTTACTTTTTTAGTCATGACAGAGGAGGCAGAGACGGAGCTGAAAAAATCTTGACTGTCAAGCTTCACAGGCAGATATGAGAGAATCAAGGTATTTTCAAAATAAAAGGCCCTGCACACTTTGTTGGTTAGAAAAAGGAGGGGGAAAGTTAATTAATGATATCTCTGTGTCGCCTGGAGCAAATAATCTAGGAACCAGTACTCTAAATTTGGTCCACTTTCTTGAGAAGATTGTAACTTAAAACAGAAACTGGTTGTAGTGTTGCACAATCCTTTGAGAACATTAACTATGCCAGTTGAAGAGACACTTAGAGAAGTTGTTGCACTACTTCATCCACTGTAATAAAGGTCAGACTAATTGCCTTGTGGTGGGTGTGTCTGCTGTGCTGATGAAGTTGTATAGATGTGGTTTTAAAGCTTACTGTGCAGCATTCTTTTTCTTGACACGTGGTGGTTCTCTGCCACTTACTCCATGCCACTGCTTTGTTCAACTCCAGTAGTACACAGCAACATGGTGTCACGTAACCCAGTGCTCTGGGCACTTGCTCACTTGTGCTTGTCTGGCCTGTAACTTGTGTGGCGCTGGGCTTTAGATCAGCTGACCAGCTGATCTTGTGGTATCAGATGGCACCTTATAGTCCCTATCCTCACCCCGAGTCTGCATGCCCCTGGCTCACCGAATTTGCAGCTCTAATACTACCTCTAGAGATGGAGTTAATGGGGCATCAGCTCTTCCCTTTCATTCCATCTCAGCTCAAACAGAGGTAAAGAGTTACAGATGTATAGATAATACAGACTTAATCAGCATGAACAGGGCTGAAGGTTGTGAGTTGATGCCGAGTGGGGTCTTGAGTCTCCAAAAATGGTCACCTATGCATAAGGCAGCAGGCTTGCAGATTAATTTACATTCTTTGAAACTGGGAATAGGTAACTTTGTTATTGAGGGACCATACTAGTCTTGTCCCTTGTACCAAAAGGCCATATTGTTATTTCATTAGGAGAGGTCAGCAGCTGGATACAGAAGCAGCAGCTGTGCTTCTATGGGCACCTGGCACACTTTCCTGAACCTGATCCAGCAAGACCTGGTGGGTTGGACCAGACCACGTGCACTGAGGAGGGGTCAGCTCAAATGATACCTGAAGAGTTGGCTGAGGAAGTACAGAGAACAGGTTGACGAGATCAAGTGGCAAACCGGCATATGCCCCCATACATGACCTGAGTGTGTTCTATGTTATAGACGAGATGTAACAGTCTTTTTTGCACTTTCCTTTCCTGTCAGTCAAATTACAGTCATTCATCATAAAAGCACTGCCAAATTACCTCATGTTATTTATTTCACTGCTTGTTATCGCTGTTCAGATAAAGACAGGAGGCTTTAGTTATCACCCCTCATCACATTTTGGCAAAGTTTCCTTTTTTTGTCACCTGCGCTATTTCCAGTCGTTAGTCTGTTCAAAATTGTGGTGCTTTCCATTTGCCACAGAATTTAGAGGCAGCACTGTAAAAGAAGGGGGAAAGTTTTTGATGAAGCATATGAAAGTTAAACTTCCTTTGTGAAAAACAAAGTCAAGTAACATTACTGTGGAAAATCTGTCCATAAATAAGTTCAGTGCTCATTATTTTAAAAGGAAACTAACGTGTAAAAAAATACTTTTGATATACCTTAAAATGCTGTTATTCTAACTGTCTTTGTTTTTCTCTCACTGGCTCTGCCTCATCAAGCAAAGCCCTGCTACTATCAGCACCCTTAAGGTTCTCCCTTAAAAAAATACTCCTTTTGGTTTGTGGTGTAGTTTCTCCATTTTCTTTGAATAATAAAGATACTAAGTTTACATAAAGTTCTCTTGAGATTTAATAAAGATAAAGAAATTTTGTCGTCAGAAAAAAATATACATTTTTAAAGACCTGACTCAGGTACATGACTCTTGGAACAGTTCATCCCTTGGATTATTGCATGTTTTGAAAATTCTCATTGCTTAAGTGTTGGATTGAGAAAAAAACACCAGTTTACAGTTCTAAAAGAGTGGCATGTTGTCATAGAATAAGTTAAAAATACTCTGGATGACTCTAATAAAAGGTGCCTTTTGCAGGGCAGACGCTGAACAACACCAGTTGAGTGAAGTGGTACATGAGTGTGAAAGAGAGGGATGACATTTTGCACGAGCTCCTTTCCCTAGTCAAAGAATTTTCCATGGTCTTGCCAGGTTGCCCTGACAACACAGGTGACAGCCATTGGCGGACCAAACCATCTGGAGTAGCAGGAGTTTTCCTGTTGGGCCTGTTGACCTATGAGCTGCTGCTGAGCCAACAGACGCAGATTGAAAAGTTTTTACATCTTTGGAGAGGCTGGCTTGTCACTCTCGGATGGATCCTCCCTCCAACTGCTCAGCCGCTGCAGACTTTTGTCTTCTAGCAACTTTAAGACACTTGTTAAACCAGTTTCTATGTAGATATGGCTACAAGATCCTGAGATGATAATCTATTATAGAATTTATATTGATTGAATGTAAACTTTTTGTATTCAACTTTTATAAATAAACCAAACAGTGGGGAAGGTTTGATTTCACTGGATTTTGTGCTCAAGGACTATTTATTTTTAGGGCCACACATCATGAAAGAATGTTATCATTGTATTCTAGCTCATAGAATTGAATATCTAAAATATTTACCAGCTGACACATTGTGAAATGAGCCATCCCAGTCCGTTCTTGTTAGTCCTATGTGTGAAAGCATGAACTCTGATGGTTTGTTCTGAGTGAAACATTAAAATAATACCTACCTTTAAACTTAAATCCCCATTAAGGATAACAGCAGCTTTTTTAAAACATGTAGGAAACCCCAGAAAATATTGCAAATGACTTAAAAAAAAATTTAAAAATTAAAAAACACCTACATAGCGGTATATTATATATAAACGAAGGTATGTCCCAGATTTTAAATAACTGTCTTGCTAACATGCCATAAATTTAAACAAAATATGCATGTATTGACTAAATTATTCTGGAGTAATATCCGCAACTTTTTTACATTTGAAGTCCACATATGCCGCCCTGAGTTCTCTTTTGTTTTTCTTGTTTAATATGCATTTTATACATTTACTGTATTTTATTGGCTAAAAAAATCACAGCATTTGGAGACTATAATCAGGGTAGTGATATTTCATAATATATGAGTCAGATGTGCGGAGGTTATTGGCAGTTTTTGCCGACACTTGTTTGCAGTTTTTCACTGCGGGTCAAAAGTTCAGACCGTCTTTAATCCTACTCTGTCTCTCCTTCAGCATTGGCTACTGATTCGACTTCAGCTTACCTGCTCAAGCTCTGACTCTGTGCTTCAAGCCCTGCGATATCCCTTCACTTCAGATACATTTGATCGGACAATATTAAACTTGTGCCCACACTCTGCTGATCTTTTATCTGTGTGGCTCTCTTTTCTGATTAAGCTCTAAAGAAACACTTCAGCCCTTGCTTCCTCCCTCTCTCCCTATCATCTCCTCTTTGCCGTGCGTGTCCTCACAGCCGGAGCCCAGCCCTCATTATCAGCGTATGCATGTGCAGGGAGCTGCTGACGCCGTGTGTGTCGTCGCACACTGACGTCAGCAGTGCCCTGCTTCTCTCCTTACAAAGCCCCCCTCTGCCTGCCATTGATGCCTTTTCTGTGTCCCCCCACTTTCTTATTAGCGTGTTTTTATCAGTTTTAGCACCTCTCACAGCACAGAGCCCAGCTAATATGACACACAGGTGTAACAAACCAGACGTCTAATGGCTCGCACAGGTTTATTGACTCCTGTTGGGGAATATTTACGATCTGTCTCATATTAAATAACAGTGTGTAGGTGAAGTTTTATTTCAAAGGTTTGACCAGGGTTCTGTTTGCTTTGTATCCTTATGTGTAGGGGTGTGTGTAAATATAGCACAGACAATATGTTTTGGAAATACCTGGACCATAAATGGTGATCATACACACAGCGTGACACAGAATGACAGATAAGTGATAACGTCAGCGCCTAACAGTCTCTGTGTTATAAAGCTTAAAAGTACGGTCTATAAAGAGTAGTCCTGTTACTTAACAGGCAGACAGTCTGACCTTGTTACACTTTGTTATGCTGTATTATTCTCTCTGTAAATAGTTGTGGTATTCATGTGTAATTAGTGGCAGCAAAATGTCCACATTGGTACAAACTATAAACATTTGTTTTAGTAGCTTGAGTCAGAGGCTAGTCCGTTAGTAAATTCGCTGGTCAGTCACTTTGTTAGTTTGTCAGTGCTTTTGTTCAGGGAGATCCTTACAAAGTCTTTACGAGTCCTCAATTAGTTTTATAAAAATCATCATCATGTCTTAAAGGTGCTATTTTCACCTGTGAAGGTTCTTTTTCTTTCTTTCCACTTGAGGCTTGCTGCATAAACACCATTCTCTCTAAAAGTCATTTTTATTGCTGAAATGAACAGTTTCACTGCCCAATTAAAAAAAGAAAATGTCTGAATAGTTTGTGTCCTGGCGTCTACAGTCGTGAAGTTCACTCGTCTGTTTTGATATGTGTAGTATTTAATGTTATGCGCAGTTGGGGCATTATTGACATTACGATCCTACATGGTGTAGCCATTTGTCTAAATGGCCTCAAGTCTCTCATTTCAGCTGATGTGTCTGCGACTAGGTTGATCTAAAGTTAGTCTTATGCTGCATTCACACCGCAAGCGACCCAGCTACCAAAATCGCGTTGCCCACTGACGTAGTGTCACGCATCCATAAATACCTCATTTTGGTCACCGTTGCCGTCGCTCGGTGACGTCACGTCCACTCGAGTTTCACCGCGATCATATCATATATCATATAATAGGATGTATAAGCGGACATTATTCCAGCTGTATCCTTTTCATTCACTTATCAACCACAAAACACTGCAGCTGATGCCCTGCAGCAGCATTATCTGTGAGTTTCCCGCGGTCCGTCTAGGCGGAACTAATGTCCTCACTGACTAGTGTTTCCCACATGGACATGGATTGTTCCTCTGTTGTCCGGATAAATAACTGTCTGTCTAGGGTACCATCACACGTGCACACACCGCTGACTGATCAACTTTTTTTTACTTTGACATCGCGCGACAAGCTATGTGGTAGTGTGAAAAGCGGCTGTCGCATCGCGGGAGGGTTAGCCCCGCCCCATCGCGGCTGTACATTGGCTTTGCATGGAGAGTGATCGCCGAGGTAGTACAAGTAGCATGCGGTGTGAACGCAGCATAAGGCAGCATTTTTAACACGGCTACTTCATACAGGAATCAAAACCAGTTAGCTAACCACCAGTAGGGACTGACATTGCTAAGTCTTCATACAACATTTTCTGTAGTCGATGCTTTAAGGTTCCATAGTGAATAGTTAAATAATTACAATGTTGTGTGTATTCTAAGTCAAATTAATCATGTGTCACATGATAGCGTTGCCTCAAGCCAAAATGTGAAACTCTGACAACATTTTCATAAAACTCAAATGTGTGTTCTTATACGATATCAACACAAAGATTAATCAGTGACACCTAATATCGGATCATTTCTTCTTTTCAAATTTAACAATTACTCAAAAGTTCTATAAACTGTCCACTACACCAGTGGTTAGCAAATGGTTTGGCAGGGCATACTGGTTTTTCCTTAAGGCGACTAAAGGTGTGCCATGAGACTTTGTACAAACACAAGTTATTACTAGAATTTACAACAAATGTTTTTTTTTATATTTACTTTGTACCATGGTTGCATTTTCTTCCAATTACAGCTGTTTATTCTGTAACATTAAAGAAAGTCTTCAAAAAGTCTCAAAGAAACACTTTCTTTTGCAGTAACAGAATTAGTGGTTTAAGAGGACGTTTTTGCGTGGAAGACAGCCATACACAATTCTTTTCCTTGTATCATGCCTGCTGTTAAGAGCTGGATCAAATTACACTTGTTCCTTGTGTTGAGAAAAACAATTATCACATTAGCATCCGAGCAGTTCAAGAGGAAAAAATACACTGATTTGGAGGTGATATTTCTTGTCTATCCAAAACTTGAGCATGCTAGGCGGATGCAAGATGAGATTCTTTAATTCATGATTTGAAATTCAAGACCTTAAAAACGTTTTAAAAATTACATGTGTGTGTGGGGGGGTTTTCAGCTAAAAAAAACTCTGAATTGGGATCTTTTTTAAATACACACGTTTTCTGCTGTGTTTTTATTTTTATTTATTTTTTCAAAAATGAACATGCCCTTTCAAAACTTAGTCACGTCCTTGATACCCCAGCATAGTAATATACGTTTTGTACATATTTTGGAGATAGTGATGAAATTATTCTTGAACATTATACTGTACTGTCAAACCATTCAGGCACCAACACACTGGGCCGAGAATACAACATGAATCTTAGGTGACCACGATAGGTGAGGCAAAGTAATAAAACTGTTAAAAGTGCAAGTTGCTGTCATTGTGCTAAAAAAAAAAAGCCTTTCCATTGTACCTTAAGTCCAGCAGGTAAAAACAGAGTGACGTGCTTTGTGGTGTGTGTGTTTTTTTATCTGTATGTGCAGGTGTCTGAGGTGTCAGCAGCTGCATGGTGTGTCTCTCTGTCGGTGTGTCTGCCCTCATTTTGTGTTTTCATAACATCACTACAGAACACATCTCCTGTTCATTGAAAGATTTAAATCTCATCACTTGCACAAGACCCTGACTGTAAATAAGTTGCTGCCTAGTGCGTGCGTTAATGCTGGTGGCGGCCCATGTTTCTTGCTTTTCCTGTTTTAGTGCTGCGTGGACATCAATGTTCTTCACATGGAAGGTTCAGAGAAGAATGCACTTGATATCACATGTCAGTATTTTGGACCTGAGTGGCAATACGAAGCAGATCTCAGTATTTATTTCTGCAAATACATAACAAATGGTTTCCATAATACCGGAATATGAAGCTTTAATATGAACTTAGTAAAAGTTAAGACATGATGGTATCAAGTGCATGTTCCTCACATGTTCGACTGTTTATGTCAACTGTGTTTGCACACTCTCTCTGTGCATGCATGGGTTTTCATCAGGCATTCCACTTCCTCACACAGACCAAAACCATGCTCAATAGGTTTATTGGTGACTCTTGGTTGTCCTGAGGTATGAGTGTTTGTGTGTGAATGGTTGTCTGACTCTTTCTGTGGCCCTGTGATTGGCTGGCAACCAGTTTGGGCTGTATCCCGCCATCTGTCACTCTGATATCCAGTAAATGGTACATGTAAAGCAGCAAAATCAGTGACATATTCTGGATGTGTTGGCACTGGTACCACACCATCACTTTGTTTTTCTACCTCTCCTTTTTTACTTTTGCAGTTGATATCGACACATACAGCTTATAGTGTACAGGAGTTTGTTTGCATTTTTGATTTTTTTTATAGCTAAAATAACCCATTCTTGAGTGGGTGAGTGGGTGGTTAGTTATGTTGCTGTTGTATCAGACAGGTATCAGCATTGCTCGATTTTACTAGGAACTAAAAGAACACAGATAAAATCATTATTCCTCTTTTCGATTAACAATTTAAAGAGACTTATTGGTGTTAATTAGGAGATTACTGCCAGAAGTTGTTAATGTAAATAATCTTTTGACTGAGCTTTTGACCAGATATCTATGCTGTTTTAACCAAATTATCTATTGGTGTTGTCAACAATGGCTCTGAGTCAGAAAAAATAATTATAATTCAACTCAAATTGTTCCAAATTTGCTCGTTTGATATGAACAGTATTGTCTGAGCCCATGTCTCTTTGAAATGTGTTAATAATGTTAAAACATCAATATATTATGGAGTCCTGTGTGTACTGTACATGTATGATGTAGACAGATCTCTGTGTTTCTGGGCAATGTGTGGATTTGAAGAAAACAACGTTCACAATAAAGCGGCTGACGAGATGGAGGCAAGGCACGTGTCACACATTGTGACTTCAAGTCTTTAAATTATTGCTCTGTACTTGTCTGTCATTATATCACATCCCCTCCGAACAGCATCCTCACCTTCAGCATTTACCTGTCTCCCTCTCTGTTTCAGCCAGCCCGTGTGTGTGTGTGTGTGTGTGTGTGTGTGTGTCTCCGTAAACAAGCAGAAGGCCAACAACTCTGTCCTCCGGCCGTCCTCTCGCCATCCCGTTGCCATGGTGTGTGGAGCATTGTTTGCCGGCCTCTATGTCAGGTTGCCATGGCAGGGCTTATTTGCCATATTAAATGTTTAACAGCATTGTACAGATGCTGATGACAAACACCCAACATCCCCACTTTGATCAATGAATCAGTTAGTGGTTAGAGGAGATTGGATGGAGTCACTGATCTCTTTAACAGACATTAATGTACTTTACCAGAACTGGAAAATATCTTTGTATAAACCTCAATTAGACAGTCTTTCACATTTAATGTGTGACTATTTGACCTTGTTTGGTATTTTTCTCATTCAACAGACACCTTCACTTGTGGCTTCTTAATATTCAGTGTTTTTCTTTTTGGGTTTGCACAACCTTAAAGAAGACAAAATGATTTAATGGGTGTCTTTACTTAAGCTGTCTGTTTTAAAGGTGTTCCTTAAAGCAATGGTTTTTTTTACACAACATTATTTTCCTATGCATGGTATTACAGCCTAGATTCCTGCAGTGCTTTGTTAATTAATCCCACCACCTTAAAAAGATACCCCCTCCACCTTAACTGAAGTTGAAAAAATCTTGGTGTGTGTTATAGGATATCTTTTAACTCAAAAGAATTCAGTGAAAAAATCTTGTCACAGACTCGAGGTCCAGGTAAATAAGACACCCTAACCGATACGAATACAGCAAAATCCATAAAAACTGCAAAGGTACAACTAAAATTTATGATCCACATATAATGAAAAATAGACTTTTTAAAACTTTAGATTTAGCAGCAGCTTTTGCTAGTGTAACTTATATTGAGCAGCTTTATCTAATGTAAACCAGGCAAAGGATCTGAGTGCTGTGAATCTCTAAAATGTGGCACATGCCTCTGCAGTCGGTTGTCTCATATTTAAAGGGGAAAGTGCTTTGTGTCATAGGTGCCCACCTGGATTAAGGCAAACACAGCATGACCCCCCCCAAAACCAGCAACCACCATCACCCCTTTAACACTCAGCATACTGCTGAAAACACTAAAACAAAAAGTTTTTTAACAGAATATAATTCAAAATGCATAGAGTAGATAGATGATATATATTATAGCTTCATGTGCCAACATCATCTGCTCTATTACATGACATCAGGTACTTATTATATTTGCTTTTATGTTCTATTTTACTCTGCAGCATACACACATCTAACTCACATGTGTAATCAGGATGTCAGTGGGATCTCAAAAGTAAGTCAAAGTTTAATTTAGTAGATGTTAAGGCTTATGATAAGCTTAACAATCTTGAATACAAAAATATGAGGTAGCTCATTTCAGTGTTTTCAAACCCATTTCTCTCACTGGTTGGATGCTGCTTTGTGAAAGCTTAACTTCTGTTGCCTTGTTCCCTCCAAATATTCTGAATTAATAAGCTGTAGTTAAAAAGTGATAAAACAAACTCCGGCTGTTCAGTTGTGACATCTCACAATCTGTACAGTCACCTGTGTTGTGGATGGAAGAGGTGAGAAAAAAACAACACCGTGGTGCTGGGTTGGCAGATTGGATAGCAACCAGGCGCACCCCATATACATACTTCTGCCGGCCCAGGTTTGAATCCAGCCTGTGGCCAGTTTGCAGAGTGTCTTCCCTACTCTCTCTCACCCCTCCTTTCACAAGCCTGTCCACTATCATTCTCTCTTCTGTCAATAATGGCACAAAATGCCCCAAAAAACATTTAAAAAACAACACTGTGTTAAAAAAATATATGAAAATGTTCTAAAAAACTATATAAAAATATTCTATTTAATTTCATGTGTTTGGCCTATACACTGGTATCATATACAACACATATATGTACTTATACACGTACATTTACAGCCATGAACAAATATATATTAATACACAGAAACACACAAACTCACAAATAAATCAATTCTTAACTGAAAAGTTTGGTTTGAGTGCACCATTGTTATTTATTGATTCTAATGAATTTGTTTAATGGAAGGGTTTTTGTTTGTTTGTTTTGTTTTTGTTTTTCTCATCTGATGACTGGATGAGCGTTTAATTAATGCAAGTGTGTGTTTGTTTACATTTATGAGTTTAACTGTTCAACTGGAGCTGCCTGGTTGTGGAGCTTAAAGCCTTTGTGTTTCTCCCCCTTGTGGTCAAAAAAAGAGTTGCACCATGGCTCATAAAAAAAAGCTGTAGCTGCCTGGGTTCAACAAGATTTACTGCTCTGTTGCTGAATGTTCAATGCTAAAAAGTAGACCCAGGATGATTTCCTTGTTGGCTGTTCTAATAGTCAGAAATCCTCCTTCTGTTTTAGATGTTAAGCTGCTTAAAGTATATGTAATAGTAATGTTAAAAGAAGAGGGATGTAAAAATAAAAATCAGTAAATATGTTAAAGCACTGTTAAACTGTCTAACAAATCTTATTTATTGCCGTCTTAAGCAATTAATTTCTGTTGACTTGAACCAGTATTGGGTCAATTCAGGTTCAGCAAGTTAGTGTTACACAACCCTCACAACTTGCACTGCTGTAATGTGTGACAGCTCCTGTTTGGTTACCGACAGATAGCGTGGAAATGCTGCCGATTGACGTAGTTGGAGCCAGATAAGATCTCATAGCTCTATTGTAGACGCAGCGCGGTGGTTTTAGTGGTTTGTGCTCTCAGTGAAAGGCCTCTGTCTGCTGTCGCTGTGTGCCGTGTGCATTAGCATACCTGTGAGATGGTGCATCACGCTGTGCAGGAAAGCCTTAATGTAAACTCTTACTACACTGTGGTGTGTTTAACTAACGGGCAGAATAGACTCACAGGGGCTCTGACCCTCGGCTGCTGACCTGCCAGTGCCCTCGCTAAAAAGGCATAATGCAGTTTGCAGGAACTGGAGCAGAGGTCAATGACTGTCCCCCTCCTGTGTAAATACGTGAAATATTCTCTGTTATGCATCAGGTACACAATGGTGATGTTTGGCTGACGGTTTGTGTGTCCCTCTTGTGTTTTTCAGATGATCCTGTGGGACTGGGATCTGAAACACTGGTACAAACCACAATATCAGGTCAGTATTGGGTATTTCAGCCCACTTCATTAAACATGCATCCGTGCCAAACGACTCAACAGTATATCTTATTTTACACTCACTGGCCACTTTATTAAGTACACTCTGCTTGCATCAGGTTTGACCCACCATTTCCTTCAGAGCTGCTGTAATTCTTCCTGTAAGGTGCAGGAACCATTCCTTAGATTTTGGAGCATACTGACACAATAGCATCACACGATTGCTAACGACTTAGCCCCTGAAGTACAGTTAACTTACTGTCATGTTTAAGAAAGCAGTTTGTGGTGATTTGAGCTCTGTGATACGTCACGCTAACCCGCTGGAGGTAACCATAAGGAAATGGCTGCACTGTGGTCATGGTGAGCAGCGATACTCAGGTAGGCTGTGCTGTTAAAATGATACTCAACAGGGGGTAAAAGTAACTGTCCCCCACACCATGACACTAACAACAACACAAGCCTCAACCGTTCAAACAATGCAGGATGGATCCTTTCCTCCTCATTCTAATGCTCAGCTTTGAACCTCTGCAGGCGGTCTTGAATTTTATTTTTAATGAGATACAGGGGAGGACACAAAAGATAACAACAGTTATGCTTTGTTTTGCATTAAAATAATGGTATTCTTGTGACTTCAAGACCAGCACACTAAATTAGGGATGCACAATATTATCAGCTTGATATCAGCTTCAGAAGTTGAATATTCACACCTGCACATAGGGAAATTCAGACAATATTTACGTCCAATATATTGGCCATTCTTATCAACTGTATACAGTCCTTCTCATTATTATTGGAACCCATGAAGTTTAAGTACACAATGTGACAGTACAGTTTCTTTACAAACCTCTCTAACTTTGCTCTGCATCACTTTATCAGACTCAAACTTTGCAGAAGTAATGTTCACATATTAAGGTTTGTAAATTATACTTCATTAGCTACTATGATCATGCAGTCATATTTAGAACAGGCAGTTTTAATTGCAACCACTTGAAGCCTACAAGGAAAAGAACGCCCTACCAACAATTAAGCATGGTGAAGGTTCGATAATGGTTTGGGGCTGCTTTGCTGCATCGGGTACTGGAGGCCTTGACCTTATCACAGGAATCATGAAATCAGAGATTTATCAAGAAATTTTAGAGCGTAATGTCCGACCCAGTGTAAGAACACTTGGTTTGAGTCGAAGATCATGGGCCCTCCAGCAAGACAGAGACCCAAAGCACGCAGGAATGGTTGAAAAGGAAAAAATGGCCTGTTTCAAAATGGCCAGCAATGAGTCTTGATCTCAGTCTGATTGAAAATCTTTTGTATGGCTGAAATCTGCCATTGGGGAAAAGAAACCTCCAAATGTTCAAGAGTTTGAACAGTTTGCATAGGAAGAAGTGGGAGAAAATACCAGCTGAGAAGTGCAAGAAGCTGAAAGATGGCTACAAGAAACATTTGGAGGCTGTCATCAGTGCCAAAGGGTGTGCAACAAAATACTGAAGAGGGGTGCCATTATTGCTGCACATGTTTTTTTTCGGTTCTGTCTTGAAATTACTATATGTAACTTGTAATTTTTTTTTGTTAAAGTATTTTGGACCTTCAATTAAAAGATCCTGATGACATAAATTTGGTTCATTTCAATTTATTTCTGAAGATATTGTCAAAGTAATGAAAATAATGGAGGGGTGCCAATAATACTGAGCAGGACTGTATATATCCCTTATACTGACAGAATGTCTTAACGTAACATTATGCTTCACCTTAATTTCACGTATGTCTACATGAAGACACCAACATAAGCATTTTGGCGAAAAATGTTTCCTTGTTCCATATTCTTTTTTCTAATGCAAAAAAAAAAACACCACACAACAAGAAATGTACCAATATCAACAATAATGTGCTCAGAAATATTGGCATTTTGGATATTGCCATAATCTATATAGTTTACATCCATACACTAAGCCTCCATGTTCCAGCCCAACCAATTATATATAGAAACTTTGACAAGTCATTAACAAAAGTAAAGTAATAAATTATTAGATTTAACAACACATATTAAAACAAGAGGAATGTTTGGTTTTAGTTAATTGAAAATTCTTGGAATTAAACTTACCAGCATAAAAACACATTTTGAGTAAATAGACCAGATTACACTTCATGTAGGATTTCGTACAATATTGTGACTATTGCCTGTATTGGCAGAGAGCTGTACTCATGGCAGATTCATGTTGGGTTTGGAACAAAAAAAAGTAAATAATTCTCAGAAAGTCAAGAAAAACACTAAAGAGTATTTAGAGTATGAAGAGTATCTCATTGACGTTTTCTTTCTTGAAGTATTTGAGATAATAACTGTTGTTATTTGGTGCTACAGAAATAAAAATGATTCATTGATAATATGTATCATCATAACATTTATTTAATATAACATGTCATACAAATTATCTGATTCAGCTGAGACAAAAATTGCTGGTAAGCTCAAGCATGGTATTCAGAATGAACAAAAATGTCAGTGTATTTGTACAGTTAAGACAGTTCTTTCTCTCTTATGATGATCTTTACGTTTAGGGGCTTTTTGATTCTTCTTCTTCTTTTTTTTTCCTTATAAGGAAGCAGTAGAAAGCAAAGTAAAAAATTAGTTAAATTAAGACTTGATCATAAGCAGCTTAAAGTAATAATGATGATGATAATAGGAGGTAGTATATTTTTGATTTTCTTAAAATCACAATCATTTGGTGGGGGGGCTAAAATTTAATTTAATTCATAAAAGGTTTCCATTTCAGATCAAACTGAGAATTCATGTATTGTGAATCTCATTCTCTCATGCTCAGGGTGCTGCTCCATATTAGAGAGATTTTTACCACCACAGTACATATAGATGCTACCTTTAAGTACAGACCTTAAAGACTGAGCAGTAAATTACCATTTTAAATATTTTAAAATAAAGAGTATTGAATGTTAATGAGCTATGTGTTGTTGCTGTGATATCAATCATTTCAAAAAGGTGCTTTAGTTTTACCATATATTCTCAAAGTTTATATTTTTTGGTAAATTGAGAACCCTTGTTTATTACTTTACAGAAATAGATATTGTTTGGCACCATTCAGTCAAAAATAATGAAATAATCCCCCAGCTATAGAGTGCAGTTCATGCTGGTAACATACAGATGACTGTAGATGCTGCCTGAGTCTCCTCTGGGACATTCAGTTCTTTCCCTGATATTTTTGTTGGGTAAAAAAAGTACACATCGTGTAAAACCTGGTATACAATGACCTTGGTATTGTCGTCATGCCACATTTTTTATCTCCCTCAGACATTCTTTGTCTTGTTTGAACTGTTTCTGTAATCTATCAAAGAATTTAGCTCCCGCATGCCTGAAATCAGGACTGTGCCTGTCAGACCAGGTCAAGGCAGAGAGTGCAGTATTTTATTGTGATTCTTGGTCTTATGGAATAGCTTTGTTAATAATTTTAACCTTTATGTTTACAGCTCTTCTCTTTTTGGTATAGTACGTGCTTCAATGCAAAACAGACCATGAGATGTTTATGCAGCTGTGCATGATAGTCACAGACCAGAGGAGAGAGTTGAAGCCAAGTGGGGATAAAGAGGTCGGACATACATTTAAGAATGACTGGAAAGATAAATCCAGACGCGAGCAAATTTTTTTTTCCATATCTGAGGTGTGTGCCAATTTTGGTGAATTTTTGAGCATGTTTAGGGGTCAAATTAAGATGTAAAGAGCTGGTTGTAAAAATAAAAAAAGACACAAAGCAGGAACTAAAGGATCCCTAAGGGCGAGGACCCTAAATAAAGAATAGAACAGATCTGTGGTTTTCCGGCTATGTCCCACTTGACCTAAAATCCATCTCAGAGTCCACAACACCAAGGACCATGGAAACCCTCTTGTTTGATTCATGCTCAAATACCATGGCAGTCTGTGCTGTTTATTTGTACGGATGACCAATAAGATTTGACAAACAGCTCTTTTACTCATTTGAGTTCATTTGAAGCTATATTCTCACTTCTTTTTAAGCATGCAAACATGCTTGGCATAATATTCTGTGCGACTTTCTTCTGTTTGTTCCTTCATGTTTGAAACAAATTTGAATATAATTCTCAGACAGTTTTCTGCAGGTTTCTCTTCTTTAAGATAGAACATGACAGTTGTACAGTCAACATTGAAAGGGTTTTTAGCCCGTTTGCATTCATGCTCACAATTCTTACAGTGTCATTCTGCCTCTCATGGTTAGCACTGTGATTGATTTGCTGATATAGAATTTAGAAAAAGAAAATAAAGTTTACTAAACCACACCTGTGATGATTGCAGAAAATCAAAAAAGAAAAGTACTTTATTACATTTGACTGATTAAGTTACAAAATCATGTGGGGGTGATCATCATTAAGTCTGGAGAGCAGGAAACACCCTCGTATACTATAACCAGATTAGTGCCACCATGACTTTTTTAATAAAGAAAAATAGACTTACTACACCACACCTTTGTTTTTCACAGTTTGTTAAGCAGTATGAGCATTTTTTTCAGCTCGGATCTTAAATTAGACTTTAAAATGTCTTGACTTTCCCTTATAAAGAGTGTCGGGACCCGTAAAAGCTTCTGGACTATTCTGTTATCTTTATCAATAATCACTTAAAAGACAGAGTGGGATGCCAGTGGTTTACTTTGCATATCACAAGAAAAGAGGCGGTTGTCCCTCAAGCTTGTGGTCCAGGTAGAAATATAGCCTGAGGGGTGCTGGTTTGGCGGAGTGGTTAGCAAACAGGCACCCCATGTACATGCTTCTGTCAGTCCAGGTTTGAATCCCACCTGTGACCAGTGTCTTCCCCTACACTCTCACGCCCTTTCACAAGCCTATCCACTGTCTCTCTCCTATCAATAAAGGCACAAAAATGCCCAAAAATACATAAAAAAAAGAAATATAGCCTGAGGCTCCTTCCTTGTCATGTCATTCATTCCCCACTATCTCTCTCAATCCAACTGTCCACTGAGTTGACTGAAAAAAGGCACAAAAGCACCCTAAACAAACAAAAAAACATACATAACAGAGATTCATAATGTGGATTTAAAAAGGATCCAACATGCAAACAACTTAAGTCCAAATAAGCTTTTTTATTTACCTTGAGTTTGAGTCAGTCCATTATCACAGTGTCTCTCGTGGGAAGTATTGTTCATTTCAGTACCAGGGTTGTAGACGTCAGTGTTTTATACGGATGAAACAAAGTGTTGACGTAGTTGACAAAATTTGATGACAGAGGTGGTCACTGACGGATGTTTCATCAGATTGTTGCCAATATACGTCATCCCTGTTTTTTAATGTAATGCACGGACATTAAATTGTGACCGGAGTGACTCATCTTACTGCTCTTCTCATCTTTGTTGGATCAGCGTCATCACCAAGCTGCTGCTCCTACTGCGTCCTAAACCCTCTCTGCGTCCATACTTCATCCTCTACACTGACCGTAAAGGAGTAAAACGTCCACATCAGTCTCCATCATGTTGGGTGGCACAATGTTGACTTATTCTTTTGCCTTAAGGGCAAAGTTTCAGAGCTAATTTCAGACCTATTGCTGTCTCCATCTACAGCTCCTGACCTCACATACAGCAGAGTGGAGACAGGGCACATGCTGTTTGATAACACTTAGCATTTTCTCTCTGTTTATTACTGACAAAGATCACGCCTTAGCTCTCCTTTTGTGACAACATAGCTCAGCCTCGCTTCTCTCGCCTCTGTTTACATTCAGCTACAGCTTAACAAACTTTTGGTAAAGGATGGTTTTTTAAATGTAGTTAGCCGCCTTAGAATATGTCAGTACTGGACAAGCATTAGAAGAGAAGGGACTTTGAAAAACACTTTCACAAATCATACTGTGTCTCTTAAAAAGCTAAAAATAAAGCCTTCTTCCTCCACTCTAACCACTTAACAGTAAAGCAAAGTCTAATCATATTAATATACAAACTGGGTGACCCTGCATTAGAGTAAAAGAAGTAGACTTTAATTAAAATAAAAACTGCACGTTTTACTTTGTAAGAGCATTGCCAGATCTAAGAGTTAAAGATTAATAATTACTATAACATTAATGATTTTTATTAATGTGTTGCATCATTATTTGATCTAACACAATAATAACGTTGCAATGTGACAATAGGGCCCATTAGTTAATTGTGGGGTTAAAAAAAAAAACATCTAACAAATAGTCGTTAGTTGCATCCCCAGTGTTTCATGACATAGTTTACCATCTAATTTAATGAAAATAGAGACATTGTGGTGCACTTTCTGTTCTTCAGTTGCTTATGATAAATGTGTTTGTGACAGGGTGCTGTGACTGGCAATGGCGTAGACCTCTCAGTCATCAACGAGGCCAGGAACCTGGTGTCCGACCTGCTGATGGACTCGTCTCTATCTCCACACACCATCTCTGCTCTGCGCAGCGTCTCCAGCCTGATGGGGACATTTTCAGGCTCATGCCGCCCCAGAGTCAACCCTTTCACCCCCTTCCCGGGTTTCTACCCCTGTGACGAGGTGGAGGACTCTGTCGAGAGGGGAGAGAGGAAAACCCTAAAGGTCGGTATAAACTGTAGGGCAACATTATTCTCATTAGGGGGCATAGATAGATGGGCTGATCTGTAAAATAAGCTCTGAACAGAACACAACTCAGATGCTGCAAGTTCCTGCAGCTCACTCTTGCTTGTATCCCCATTCAGCAACTTGAGAGGATTCAAGGATTTTAATAATTTGGACTGATTAATGTATTGCTTTAACATAGTTGTAGTGTGTATATGTGCAATAGTTGCATCACAGATTGTGTCAGTTTCAGTCACATTACTAAAGGCATGTTGTGCTGCTATTTGTTCATTTAATGGGAAAAAATGCCAATTTTCTTGTTTCTTTGACTTCAGTAAAAGTTTGTTTGAAATCACAATCAATAGACATTTGCATTTCCATGACATGCATAACTTACAGACAGACTCATTGCAGATACAGTGGTGTTATGGCTCAAAGAGTGACCATGGTAAATGAAGACTTTCAGATCAGTAAACATCTAAAATAAGGGAGACCAAATGTTGCACCTCATGATCCCCAATAAACAGATCAAGAAGCTTAAACCCAAATTGTCATTAAAGGTGATAAGAGCATGCTGTAAGTGTATTTTTTTAGAATTTTTAAAAAGTATATTACTTTGATTTAAGTTTTTATTTCACTTAACTTTCATGATGTTAAATTAAACAATTTTTTTGTACAAACTTTTACAATAATGCATAAAATATACCATTGAAAATCATTATAAATATTATCTTTGAATATCTAAGACCATTATGTCTTCTACCATTTATTTATATTTGCACTGTTTTTTAGGAAGAGCTTTGACTTGGAGAAGCCATCTGAAATAAAATTGATTTGTTGAAGTTTTACAACCTTTTGACAGTTTTCAGAGCAATAATCCGACCTGATGTTCCAAAATGTTTGAAACTTCCAGATATGTACAGAGTTTTAATTCAGGGGAAACATTTTGATAATCAAATTCTGTTCATTTTTTCCATCATTAGATTAAATCAAGGCTGTGGATTTTGGATGTCATTTCAGGCATGGCTTTGGGGAGTGACTGCCCTTAGCTTTTTCTGGTTGTTGGATTGTTGACGAGTGCGATCCTCAGTTTGTGTTGGAAACATCTGCCTTTTATTGAGCTTGTTTCCCATCACAGGGTTTGAGCAGCAGAAACAGCCTTCCCACCCCTCAACCTAGACGAAGCTCCACCTCCTCCTCCTCCTGCTGCCCTGGACTCCCTCCTCTTGACTCTGCCACCTCACGCTGGGAGCGCAACAATGGCAAGAGACCCCACCCAGACCTCAGTTTAACCAGGTATTAACACAAGCACAGTTGGAAACACATTTCAGACTTTTACAGGAAATGAAAAATGACTCTCTGACTTCATCTTATGCTGAAAACATCAGGCATTATGACAGCGGGCAGGTGAAGTGAATAACACTGATCATTTCTTCATCATGGCGCTGGTAGTGGTTGGGATGTCTTAGGCAGAAAGCAGGTGAACATTTAGTCCTCAAGTTGAGGTGTTAAAAGCAGGACTGTACATACAGTACAATACAATGCATCACAGTTTGTAAAGGCTGTATAGCCACAGGCCTGCAACTTTGACTCGCCCCCAGGTTATATCCACGTAATCTGACCCCAAGTGTTTTATGACATGAGGACCAATACTTGGTTCAACATTTTTAGGCTGCAGTCAAGAAAATAGTCTCACGGAAATTATGCAAAGAGTATCGTCCTTCTCTGAAACTCTGACTAGAAGTTGTAGACAAGATCTCTGACATAAAAAACACACACGTATTCTGAGAATTCAACAATTGAAATTTACAAAGAAAATGATGGCATACATCCCCAGACTCAGAGACACTAATGAAAGCCTGGGATGAAGACAAAGATAGATCAGGCTTCATAGAGGCTACTGACATGAACAGCGTATGATACCATGTTTTATTTGTTCTCTCAGATGAATTAGTAAAACCACTTTTAAAAAACAGGGTCTTGGTTGATATAGCACAAATTTAAAGTTCATCAAATTCTTCTTCCAGTGAGCAGAGAAGCCGTCAGAAAGAAATTGCTAAAGCATCTCCCATCTACTATTGAACAACTTTATATATATGTTAAAAAAATGATAAAAACATGTCTTACTCTCTCTCAGACCTAAAGAAAAGATTTTACAAAACTTAGGCTAACGGCTGATGTCAAAATCACATTGAAAGCTAGACTTCTCCAAATTTAATAAATGAATACATTAAAAATTTGCAGCTCCTATTTTTGTTGTCATCACCCTTTAGCTCGTCTTTCCCCTCCCCTCTTTCTGTCCTGCCAGGTCGAATGATTTCCATGATCTTCTGTGGAAAAAAAGTATGAATGTTATCTAATATAAATCTAATTTATGAAAATACACTGAAAGTGCTTTATTTAAAAAAAGGCAAATGAACTGGAATCTTTTTTTCCAGGAAAGTTGTCCTTGTCTGTCTTTGCTCAAACGTGCGCAGATGTTCACAATGCTCAGGGAACAGAGTTGTTGCAGTAATGTCAGGATTTACGTTTACTTTCCTTTAAAGATCCACAGATCGATTTATCAAGTAGTGAGTTCAAACAGTGATCTACCAACATGTATTTAGGGGCTTCTGTGCCAACTGAAGCAAATTCATGACTGTTTTTAACATATCTGAACATCAGACTTAATGTAAATAAAACAGGCTGTAATGCTTACTTTTCTCCACAGGGTGGCAGTAAAAGATTAGCAATTTTCAAGTCTGTGATGAGGAAACTTAGTTTACAGATGTTCGTGCTTCAGCCTTTTCCACTTGGTGATAAAAACCAACATACTTGAGAAACACTTAAAAAATAGGATTTTAGCATTTGTTAAAAGTGTATTTTGTTCTTCAGTCCAGGTCTTTCGAACGGGCCCAATGCAAACCTCCTCACCATTCCCAAACAGAGGTCCTCATCTGTTACCCTCACCTACCATGCTGGGCCCAGGAGAGCCGGTGAGACCTTAACATTTTATATATAAATAGCTATTATATAATTTTTTAAATTTTATTCTGACTTGTGCGGTTTTTTTTTTTATCTTTTACTTCTGTCTTCTTCAGGCACGTCTCCAAGCCTAAGCCCAGTCACCTCACCCATGCATGGTCCCCTCACAGTCAGTGCAGGTTCTTCATCGTCCCTCATCATGCGACCTCCCGTAGAGTTTCCAGACACAGCCGACTTTCTGACTAAACCCAGCGTCAACCTGAACTTGCACAAGCCCATGAGCTCCACTGTCAGCTCACCTGATTTCCAGCAGTCCTTCCGTAGCTCTGCCTTCCCTCTCTGCACAAGGTGAGAAGTTTGTTTTTATTGATGTTTATAAAAAACGTGAATGTTGCACTTCTTGCTATTAACTATGATTACTATGTTAATGCGTTCCAGCTGTGGCCGACAGATGCTAAAGGGAGTTTCCAGCGGCGATTCAGGAGAGACCTATCAATCATTCTCCAGTGAGATTCAGCGCAGACGCTCAGGTACATACAAACACACTTGATGCAGATTAAAACAGTTGATGGATAGGTACAGAAATTCTTGACTAGTGCTCTTATGTTAGTGCTAAAGGTGGGGTACTGCTGAAAGGATTGTGAGGAGTTTCCCTGTGCTCCTCTGCGCATCATTTGACCCTTGCTTCAACTTCAAATTCAACTTTATTGGTATTATTCCATGGGAAAATTGTTTTTCAGCAGCAGGCACCAGTACACCAGTGCATGATAAAACATAAAACATACAGGCATTAGGAAATATGGAAAAATCCTGAGCACAAGTGAAAAAGAACGGCACTTAAAGCACAAAATACCAAAGGCTAAAGAATCAGACAAACTACCATAAAGTGCATTCAGTCATAAAAGTGCTGTGCAGTAAATAAACAGTAAAGATGAACAAAAGAGATAAAGCATTAATAAGAGGTTTAATAAATGAATAATCAATAAATAGTCAAGGAATACTGTCTAAAATCAACTATCAATTCTGTCCACAAGGTGCATAAAGCACTCACAAGAAAATTGTTCAGGCCAATGACTCAAGATCGTCAATGGCAGCCAGAATAAAAGAAGTTCTGGCTCACCTAGCTTTGGTTTTAGGTATTCTGTAACATTGGCCAGAAGAGAGAAAATCTAATTTAGCAAACAGATGGTGATCAGGGCAGTTTAGAATTTGATGGGCCCTACTAATGTTATGTCTGCTATAGATTTCCTACACCTGAGATCGCTGTACTCCGATCACCTTGCTCACTATTTTGACCAGATTGACAGGTGTGTTTTTACCCGACAAAGTAAGAAAACCGAATCAAGCAATCATGCAGAACTTGAGAACACTTTCTATAAAACACTGATAAAAACAGACATTAGCACCTGACACAGCTTGAATGTGTTCAATTTAGTCAGATAACTCCAGGTGTCATTTCCCCTTCTGTAATTTCTTAGATCTTAATAGCATTTTACTGTTATGTTGTTTGCCTTTTTTATGTTTTGTGTTCTGTTTTTTCTTTGCTGGGGAACTCATTGTTGTCAGCTTTTAATTAGCTACATCATGTGAGTCATATGTTATTAAATGTATGTTTTTGGGTCTGTGACAACAGAGCTTAGAAAAGTAATACGACTCTCACAGGGCATGCAGTGTGCACACTGACTCACAGATGAACTGAACAGATTTTGGATTTTAAAGGTTTAGATCTTTGGTTTTCTTGTATACCTCACAGAGGCAGACAACTGCCATATGACAGCTCTGGACTGCTGTTTTCTACTAATGTCAAAATTTGCAAACATCCTTGCAAAAGTAGTTTGAGAGGAGGAAATTTAATTTGAAATCAATTTTATAGTGTACAATCACTGGTTACCATCTAACTATATATTCCAGTGTTTGTCAGTAATTCTTGTATATGATGATTTATTTGAGTTAATTTAGTATTTTTTTTAGTAAATTATACTGTCATTGTTTTTATTCAGAAAAAGAACATGTGCAGGGGGTTGTTTATGTACAACAACCAAGCATCTTTTTCATCAGAGGTGTGCGGCCTAATTCTCATAGATCCTCTTTCTCTTTTCTCTCTCTGTAAGCAGCAGTTGAAGGGCTTGAATTTACAGGGGAGCCTCTGATCAGGGAAGAGAGCGTGGAGGCGGACACGTCTGTGGACGGGACAACAAACGCCGCTGGGAGCCAGGGCCATGCAGAGGAGGAGCATGAGAATATCCCGAGCACAGAGGAGCAGACTCAGGAATCAGAGGTCAGAGCGTCTCTTCTCACAAAATGACGGCCTGTCATGTGTGGTTCTCAGATCTGGACTTGTCAATGCATTTCTGTCCTGAACACTTGTTTATTTTCTTTCGTCCAGGGTGAGCAGTTCAGGCTAGACCCGATGCTAGAGGACCATGAAGGCGTCATGGAGAACATGAATACCTGGAACTTCCAGATCTTTGACCTGGTGGACAAAACTGGAGGGAAGACGGGGAGGATACTCAGCTATGTAAGCACAGCATCCACCAATCAACTGTCTTTTCTACTCTGTCATGTTTGTGTTAATTATGTTGATTATAAACCGCTGACTATCTTTTTTATAATGTTGCATCTTAAGTTTTTTTGTTTTGTTTTTTCCTTCTTTTTTTTTTACCTTTATACCCCTTATTGTAATTTTCCATGTGAATGAAGATTCTGATTGGTTTGTATTCTTCGTTGTTTCATAAAAGCTGTCCTCCTCAGGTGACGTACACACTTTTCAAGGACACGTGTCTGTTTGAGATTTTCAAGATCCCTGTGAGGGAGTTCATGACATACTTCTGTGCTCTGGAAAATGGCTACCGGGACATCCCCTGTAAGTGTTATTATAAATTAAATTACATGGAAACTATAAGATTTATTATAAACAAAAAACAATTGATAATTTTGTGGCTTTTCTGTGACAAAACAAATATTTAGAGCTTGTTTAGGAAGAATGTATCTCATATTTCAAGTTAATTATAGTGTAACACAAAAACAAAATATTTGTATCCATTTTTTATGTTGCACTCACAGATCATAACAGAGTCCACGCTGCTGATGTGCTCCATGCTGTCTGGTACCTGACCACTAGACCAATCCCCGGGTTCCAGCAGATTCACAGTGAGCATGTGACAGGAAGTGACACAGGTGAGAGAAAAGTCACAGGTCATCCAAAATGTAAACATGTAATGCAAACACATGGCTACACAGCAGTCATATTCTGATAGACTCAATAATGTAGCATGACAGTACTTTATGTGGTGTTGAAATTATCCAGTGTCATGCATTTGAAGTAGTCTGACAGAAAAAGTCTGAATTTGGGAGTTATTATAATTTTATTTAAGTGCATCCAAAGACTGTCTTAAACAAGTAGTTTGGTAAGATTGAAAAACATCTAACACTCAACTTGTAAAATAGTTACCTGAATTAAGGATTAAAATATTCTTGTGGTATCTTATTCAATAAATAGACTTAAACACAAAGTTCCGGTTGAGACACGTTTACTGTTTTGCTCTTGTGAGTAAAATTCTTGATCATTATAGTTCCTGAATGAAAAAACTCTAATATTACTTGGTTCAGTGTAATTCAGGCCATGCAATAAAAATCAAACAAACAAACAAAACTACATTTGAATTTATGTTAACTTATAAAGGGCTGATGTCAGACATAAAATAACTCACCAGTTTTTGTCCCTTACTCATTAATCTGAATTTTTTTCTCAAGCTTGAAAAAACTGCAGTATGACCACATCCTGCAGTGAGTCAGCTGTAGCAGACGTAGTTTTCCTCTATCATTCTAGTCTTAATGAAGTCTATCTTGTCTTTCAGACTCAGACAGCGGGATTTCTCCAGGCAGGATATCCTATGCGTCCTCAAAAAGTTCCTCCATTTCAGATGACAGCTATGGCTGCCTGGCCTGGAACATCCCTGCCCTTGAGCTCATGGCCCTTTATGTAGCAGCTGCAATGCACGACTATGACCATCCTGGTCGCACAAATGCCTTTTTAGTAGCCACTAATGCACCTCAGGTAAGCTTGAATGTTTACTGGGAGTTGAAAATGTTGTAGATTGAAATGACTGATTTTATATTTTCACTCATAAGAAGGCAGGAACACATACCTTTTTTTTTTTTTTTTTTACAAAAACAAAGGTTTTGAGATTCAGAATAAAGGTTTGTGTAGGGCCATGTCATACTGAAGCACATGGTGTTAACAGAGACAGTCGTCCCCTGTTTCAGTGACCCCTTCTGTCAGGACACATATTATTTGGTAAGCTGATAACAACATGAACATATGTGCTAGACTCTGTGTACACATTGCCACTGACTTGATGTCTTGTGCCCACATGTTGAATGTCAGCTTTGCTGACAAAGTCTCTTTTTTTTTTAAATTGTATTTATAGTAACCAGTTTAACAAACTCAATATTGTCAAGAGACAAATCGATGAAGTGCGTGTTGGGGAACTGTTTCCACAAGTGTGCTCTTGGCAAATCAACAAGTAGTGAAAACTCTTTTCAGTGAAATCTTTTTTATACAGTTTGGGATTTTAGCAGTCCATCTAAGTACCTGTTGCATTAAGCTCTGCATATGTTAAGATTGAAATTCAGGCATAAATACCACACTAAACCTCTTATTGAAACTACTGAAGTTGTAAGATAAGTTGTGTCTTCATTTAGCCGTTGATAAATGAGGATCATCTAGATTAGAAGCACGTAACTTTTTAGCTAAACAGAATCTTGTCACAGGAATGGCATTTTTGCTTTATTTGACTTTGACTTATTTGACAGACATGGAGTTTGGCAAATCCTGCTGCTTTTCAAGATTATTGTAAATTATGTCTCACACTATACAATAAAGCATGCAGAAGCCATACTCTTCATATCATAGATACACATATATGCATACATACATAAATACGTATATAAAATACCCATACACACTTGTATACACGTACGTACATCCAAACCCAGCGTGAGTGCAGCACTGGGCCAACCTACAGTGCAGTACCTCTGTAGAAGGTTCACAGTAACAAGGGCAAGAAAAAAGCAGTTAGAAATCTTAAGTAGATCCAGTCTCATGTATAACAGCCATCCCCCAAAACTGTGTTGGGGGTTTGGGTGAAGAAAGGGAGATGGATAGAGACAAAGGGACTAAAGTAAAATTGAAGGTTGTGACAGAAGGTCGTTTGTTTCTGCTGAATATAGATTTATTAGAGGTTGAGATGTGGCAACTCGTTTTCAAGGGCCCTCCTGTCTATGTGGTTGTACAAGTATTCTAAGCTAAATCTAATAATTTGGTTTTAAGTGAGTGAATGTTTTCAATGTCCCAACACCTTAAAAGTAGCTTAGTCTTCAGATGAAGTAGTTGGAAGCTGGAACTGTGCTCAAAGCTAGTTTTCACACATTAGGATGACTGTTTTCAGAGGCTGACTTACACATGCACCCACATCAACTGGCTCGCTGCAATTTCATGTGCTTTCCATTCAATCCTGACAATTTCTTATTCAAACAAAGCTTTGTGTGACTTTGCCCCCTCACGTTGTATTTGTGGAGCTAAAAACAGTTCACTGTCCTCGTGTATTATTGGTATCCTACAGAAACCTTACATCTTCACTTCTTACAGCTAATCTTTAACTTCGTCTGTCAACATTTTCCTTACATGACTTTTCTGTGCCTATCTTCCAGACCAAAGCCAGACTTTATATAATGTTTAATTACAAAACAATAAGCAAGACAGTGAGGTTGCAGCATTTCTAGGTATATAAAGATATATAAAGAAAGAGGCCTTCTTTATTTTATTTAGAAACATTATTTAATGTCTGTAGATTAATAAATGACTTAATTTGTCTGAAGTGGAGATCATCTATAACACTACTCACCACATTACCTGTTAGTCCCATTGTGGTGTGTCTTTGTGGTCAGTCACAGTGGGGGGGTGAAAAGGTTAACTGCTTGTCCCAGTTTAAATATTGTATTTTCACAACATGACCAGCGATAGCACTCACACTGTCTGGGTTTTGTCCCGTTCCCAGGAAAGTGGGTTAAAAGAAACGAGAGGGAACCCTGAACCTATTGATTGCACATGGTGTTGATGTTCACCATGTCTGTGAGGAGGATCCTTTAGGCCTTCCTTTGTATCTTAATGTGTCCATGTTTCTGCTTATAGCCTTTTTCAAAGGTTATGAAAGAGGAGATGATACAGGCCCAGCAGATATCTCATATCATTTTATATTTCTCACTGATACATCCCACTCTCTGTAAGCAAATATATTAGTTATACCGAAGAGGTCACTAAAGAATCTGCTCTTTCTTCTGCGTTGTAGGCAGTACTGTACAATGACCGGTCAGTGTTGGAGAACCACCATGCTGCGTCCGCCTGGAGCCTCTACCTGTCCCAGCCTGAGTTCAACTTTCTGGTCAACCTGGACCATGTGGAGTTCAAGCGATTTCGCTTCCTTGTCATCGAGGCCATACTGGCCACAGACCTCAAGAAGCACTTTGACTTCCTGGCAGAGTTCAATACTAAGGTCTGACATGAAGACTTTTTATCTCTGTATTTCTTTTGTACCATAACAACAAAACAAGTAAGATACGAACAAATTACTCATGTTTCAATAAGCATAGGCCATATAGAAAAAAATACAGACAAAAATGATATTGACAGAAAAAGCTGAGGCTAATAAATGCAGTCATTAGCCCCTTTCACACATGCAGCCCTGATATCAGGATAATGCTGAAAATGGAGGAGAAGAGGTGGAGGGGTGGCAGGTAGGACATCAAAAATCGGATTGAAGTCAGTGTTCATGAGAAGAAGCATCAGAACTTCCCACTGTGGTCACAATTTGTATCCTTACTCCAGTGACTTCAGGAGAACGAAAGCTGCAGTGATTTAGCTCTGTATACAGCAGCAGCACATAGAGGGTCTGTGTATGTGTGAGGGACCCCGTGTGATTGTCTCTAGGCAGATGAACTTTGATGATGTGCAGTAGAAAAAAAACACTGACAACACTTTCAGATGTCCAGAGTTTGTTAATCTCTGTGCAACCAAGTAAACTTCTGCAACAGTGTTTTTATCCATCCTGTCAAGTCTCCCTTTTCCTGGTTTTGTGCATTAGCATCACTTCTCCCCACCCTCAGTGAATTGCCCTGATTATTTGCTACTGCGTTCATGCTCACACAGACTCTACCCGGACTGTTTGTGTTTACACATACTGCTCACCCACTTAAAGGGATTGTTCAGTATTTTTGAAGTGGGGTTGTATGAGCTCCATATGGTCACTAAGGACATTAGATACAGTAGAAAGTTCTCTCCTCTCCACCAGAAAGCCACACTCTGTAAGAGTCGGTGACAAAGAAAAGACGCTAATGGAAAAGTACCGTACCGGATTTAAAGGCTATTTTCTCTGCCTACAAGAACTCAAATCAAAAAGTAATACCACAGTTTAAGAGTACGCTACATATAAAATTTTTGAAGTGCATAAACCTTTCGGAAATATAAAGTTTATCCGGACCTAAGCCAACTCACGTCTGTGTCCCTCCGCTAAATCCCTCCGCCGTAGTTAGCTAGCGTTTTCGAACACCTTTTTTAGACTAATCAAAAGCACATTATATGACAAATATTTCTGAGATGGGTTTTTGTGATGCTTCCCTTGATGCAGAAACAGATGTGCATCATCTAGAACTCAGCTGCACAGAAATCGTTGCGTGTGTGTGCATGTGTGTGAGAGAGACACACACACTCACTTGTAGTCTGCACTGTTGTGATAAACAAACAGCCTCCTCTACTCTGCCCAGTGTCCGTGGATGTGTCCTCTGTATTCCTCTCGGTCTGTTCGTCTCCATTTTAGCAGCTCGTCCTCTGTAAACTCCTGTACATACAGGTATCCTCTTGACTCCAAAGTGAATGGGACTTCATCGGCGCTGTCATAATCATCCTTTTTTAAATTTCCTGCATTGTCTCTTCCTCACACCGCTAACAGTCAAAACGTAAGAGTTATGATACTTGATCAAAGTTACACGAAGCTACAGGCAGCATCTGAAGCCGCTAGCTTGTATGATCAGCTGAGAGGGGGGGGCGGCAGACTGATTTATCGGAGGGACACTCCGCCCCCCCTCTCAGCTGATCAAAACATTCATGCTAGCGACTTCAGATGCTGCCTGTAGCTTCATGTAACGTTGATAAGTATCATAATTCTTTTGTTTTGACTGTTATTTCCTGGAGTTTTGTGGACATTCTTCAATTTCCCGAAGATAAACTGGAAAAATGTCCCAAACCTGAAGGACCGAATGACAGTTTCTGCTCGAAGTAAGTAATGATGATATGTCAGAGACAAATAAGCAGAGTAGAGGAGGCTGTTTGTTTATCACAACAGTGCACACTACAATTGAGTGTGTGTGTCTCTCTCTCACACATGCACACACACGCAACGATTTCTGTGCAGTTGAGTTCTAGATGATGCACATCTGTTTCTGCATCAAGGGAAGCATCACAAAAACCCATCTCAGAAATAGTTGTCATATAATGTGCTTTTGATTAGTCTAAAAAAGGTGTTCGAAAACGCTAGCTAACTACGCGGAGGGATTTTACACGTGAGTTGGCTTAGGTCCGTGTATTTCGTTACACTTTATATATGTATTATCATTTCTTAAACTGTGGTATTTATACAAAAGTCATTCTATGAAGCTATGTTGCAGTTATGCACAAGACAGTCAAATAATAATGCAGTGACATGACCTCTGTTAATTTACTGTATATTTGCATGAGGAACTCTAACCTTTAAACTGTCTTCACCTCTGTGTTAAAAATTAAATTCCTTACTCAACAATATAAGTATATAGAAAGTACTTGGACATCCATTTTTTTTTATTTGTCAAGTGTTACTGTGCAAGGGCTCATCATGGAATAAGCCATTTGTTCAAGCTCATTCCAAGCATTACCTTTCAGAAAAAAAACACAAAAGATGAAACAAATCATATCAGCATAGATTTCCAACTTTGAAAATGAGTAATCTAGTTTCCCTTGACTTGTTACATAAATTAAACACCCTTCTTCATGTCAAAGTGGTATAAAATATCTCCTCTTGCTAAGGTTGACATTTAAAATGAAATGTTCTTTAGATTTTCTTCTGCATGAAAGAGTTTTCATAGCCACAGACATTTTTTTAAAGTGTCTTCAGAGCAACTATTTTCTTTAACTGTTTTCCACAACGACATTTTCACAAATCACGCAGTTGGTCTGATCTTCTGATTTGATTTATTGCCAACATACTTCTGCAGGACCTGGTTGAAAGTATGCAGGCTTAATTGGTCATTGATCTTTGTTTGTTAACAGGTAAATGATGTGAACAGTCCAGGGATTGATTGGACCAATGAGAACGACAGACTGCTGGTGTGCCAAGTCTGTATCAAGTTGGCAGACATAAACGGACCAGCAAAAGTCCGAGACCTGCACCTCAAGTGGACGGAAGGCATCGTCAATGAATTTTATGAGCAGGTACAAGCTGCAGGCTCATGCTGCAGAGTCTTATCATTCAGTCTGTTTCTGTCAGTTTTTGTATTGCACTTTAACAAATCTCTATTTTCAAAGCACAATGACAAATAATTGAAGTTAACGCCTTGACTGCATTGCAGAATTTAAAACACTAACACAACAGTTAATAAAAACTCTGCCAGTGTCATTAACATTAAGCCTATTTAATCCAAGCTCAGATAAAACTTGAAAGTTCAAGTATAAAACACTGACAGCAACCTAAGAAGAAAATGTGATCAAGAAATTACAGCAAATACATACAGGGACCAGACAACTGTCATGTTGGGTCAAAAACAGCCAATAAGGTTTTAAATTTGAGGAGATGGGGCACAATGGGGGCCAAATGTATCCTATTTAGCAATTTACAAGCTTCTCCAGAAACAGACTATCACCTCTGTCTTCTAACATGATCTTCAGATGAAGAAAAAGCTGCTTATCAAGCTTAAAAACATTCAGAGAACCAAACAATAAGGCCTAAAGTAACTCTGAAATAAATTGGAAGCTAATGTAGTGAGGCAGAGGGACCGCAGGGTCGTGTGCATGTCTGCTTTTCACTTAGAAAAGACTGTAGGTGAAAGACTGATGATCTCAATAATGCTATATCTGTGTTTATTAACATAAAGAAACATATTTCCCCTTTGAGCATCCTCTTTCAGGACAAATAACTGACAGTTCTGTTTCTTTTCAGCTTGTGATGAACTTTCTTATTTTAATGTCAGTGGGTAAAAAATAAAGTTAATACTTAAAAATCACCAAAAAAAATGGAAGAAAAGAAAAGAAAAGGGATGTTTAAGAGCAAAAGGCCAAAAAGAAAGTTTGATGGGGGTGCTGGTTTTGCAGAGTGGTAAGCAGCCAGGCATGGTCCATATTCATACTTCTGCTGGCCCAGGTTCAAATCGTTAGGTTACTCACATAACCCCGGTTCTCTGATAACCGAGTGAGGTATCTCACTATGGGAAGCGCCCTCTGGCATGACCGATCATGGAAGCTCCAATGACATCACGTCTTTCATCTGACAAACCAATCATCTCGAGACGCATGGGCCAGCCCACCCCCCTTATAAGCACCTCTGCACTGCACCCGCCATTCTCAAGCGTATTTCTTCCACCCCACTGATGCAAGTAGGGCAGTGTTGTGAGATACCTCACTTGGTTATCAGAGAACCGGGGTTACGTGAGTAACCTAACGTTCTCTTTCAAACCTCCTCGGTATCTCACTATGGGAGATATGCCCAGCTGGCAGCAGCGCAAATATCCCTCACTGATGTACCCTTGAACAGGGCCCATGAGGTGGCCATACCCCTGGTGGAGTGTGCCTGAAGCCTCTCCGGGGGCTGCAACCCACGACTCTCATACGCCAAGATTATAGCCTCCACCACCCAATGTGACAGGTGCTGGCGTGTCAGGGCCCTCCCTTTGTGAGAGGGAGCCCAGGATACAAAGAGCTGGTTGCTCTTCCTAAATCCCTTAGTCTTGTCCATATAGATGCGTAAAGCTCTCACAGGACAAAGTGAATTGACCAGCTTCTCACCCTTCTCTGCAAATGGCGGTGGGTGAAAAGCGAGCAGCTCAAGCGTGGAACAGCTGTAGGCAGGGTCACTAACCTTAGGCACAAACGCTGGGTTAGGACGCAGGACCCATAATCTGGTGAGAACTGAAGACATGAGGTGTGCGCAGACAGAGCCTGTAGCTCACTTATCCGTCTAGCTGACATAAAAGCCAGCAGCAGGACAGTCTTAAGAGACAGCACTCTTAAATCAGCACATTCTAATGGCTCGAAGGGCGATCCAGAGAGCGCCTCCAGAACCGTGGGTAAATCCCATGACCAAACCAGGGGTTTATGTACGGGCCGCAGCTGACGCGCACCCTACATAAACCTCTTTACCAGAGGATACTGCCGATAGGCGCACCTCCAAAACCCACATGACAACCTGAAATCGGTTGTGATTGTCTTCCTCATCACCACCGCCCCCAATGGGATGCCAGTAGTGAAAATACCCGGGTCTCTCCAGTGACGGAGAGCCAGGAGGCATTCCAGGGAAATCCTCACCCTCCGCCTGAGGTGACGTCGTGCGTCCAGATGTAGAGAGGATATCCAGCACTGAAAATCCCTCATTTTCAGCAGCCCGTGAGGAGTGACGGATATCGATGATGCCATCAGCCCTGACAGTCGGAGACAGTCTCGTAATGACACTGAATTTCCCAGTTGAAATAAAGCCAGGTGTTGGCGAAATTTCTCCACCCAAACCTGAGACAGAAAAACCCGAAATGAAACAGTTTATTTCGCGGCCCAAATACTCGGTCCTCTGAGTAGGAGACAAAAAGCTCTTTGAGAAGTTTATACTAAAGCCCAAACTGTGCAGCCTGTCTATCAGTCTCTGCGTATCTATCTCTGCGTTCTCCCTGCTGGGAGCAAACAGGAGAAAATCATCGAGATACGCGAACACTCTGAGGCCTGATGCTCGCATTGGGTTCAGGGCTGTTTCCACACATTTGCTGAAAACCCTCGGTGCTAGTGACAGCCCGAAAGGCAGGGTCTGATACTTGTAGACCATTCCCCTGAAAGCAAACCTGAGATATTTTCTGTGTGCTGGATATATGCTTCTATGAAAATAGGCATCCTGCAGATCCACTGAAGTGAACCAGTCGCCTGGTCGAATGGATCGGAACTGTGAGTATTTTGAATTTGTACATTCGGAGGTGTAGATTGAGGCAATGCAGATCTAGGATCGGACGTAATGAACCTCCTTTCTTTGGAATGAGGAAATACCAGGAATAAAAACCCTGATTTCTCTCTCCCTCCGGTACAATGCGAATCGCCCCTAGGCTTAATAGAGAAGATATTTCGCTCTCTAAAGCCTCTGCGGCTTCCCCCGTAGCTTCTGACATTAGCACCCCGTTGAAGCTGGGCGGCTTCATTGCAACCTGCAGCCTGTAACCCCTGGTAACTGTTGTAAACACCCAGGGATTGACTGCGCACGCGCGCCACTCCTCTGTGTTGAGAGCGAGAGGACCAGGGGGCCTCAAGCTTAACATCGGACCAGCTGTGCCCTCTGGGGGACACAGACTGTCCTGCACTTCTTGATTTTCCTTTTTGTTTTGTGTTTGCTGTGCCCTCGGCTTTATGAATGAGCCCGGCTGCAACAGTGTGTTTTTTATTGAAAAACCAAGTGAAGTGCTTTGTGTGAACGTTGCACTTTTTACCACCTCCCTCTGAACTGTCCCCGTGGGGTATTGAAGGGGGGAATTTAAACACTGCACTGGGGGAACGAATGCTTTTTCTGGTCTGTGAACGGGATGACCGAACGGGGCCGAACTGAGCCTCTATTTCCGCGAACCATGACACCTATGCCGACCGTTTTTTCTTCCCATCCGAAGGGCGGGACGGGCGGTTCGGATCGGTGCCTGAAGCAGCAGCTACAGCTGCAAATGACTTTTTGGGCCAGTGCATCTGGGGCTGAGCTCCGCGCTGGTGAGACGCTGGACGCTGGCTGCTCAGATACCCGTGGCCTGGGCTCCTTAAAGCCACTGCTGCGCCCTCTCACTGTAGCCGCAAACCCCTGACGAGGTGGCGGGGAGGGGCGAGGAGTGACTTTGCGAGTAAGGCAGAGGTCGAAGGCTTCTCCCTGCTTCTTCCTCAGGTCACTGGTTTGCTGCATGGCCGTAACAGCCTCACCAAATAAGCCCTTAGCCCTTGATGTTGAAAGGAGTTAATAATGACCTGTTTTTCCTGGCCCGATAGGCTGGAGATAGGCGGGGGAGAGGCTGGCGCTCTCTCCCCCGCCACTGTGAGCCCCATAACACGGCCCCAGCCCTGGACCGCCCCTCTGGAGACACGGAGAGTGAGGTCCGTGACAATACATTGTTCCGCATGGAAGGCTGTCAGCAGGGTGATAACATTTAAGTTTTTCACTGACTGGGCTGCTGATTTATACATTTTTTGGTACATGGAGGCAGAGAAGCACTCCGTCTTGCTCGGGATGGTTTGACCCGCTGTGGCGACCGCGGACCGATGGCTGGGGTGGAGGTGGGAAGCCACCGCCTGCTCCACTACCGGGGGATCTCCGAGGCCCCACTCATCGCTGTCAGCTACCTCCAAGCTGGAGTAACCCTTGATGGGAACTCTGTGGCAAAACGGTTTGTCCCAAAACCGCTTCATCTCCTTCATACATGCTGGGACGGCGGGCATGACCTGCTTTTTCGGTGATTGGCAAGAAGGCAGAATTTTTCCGACATAAAGATCCCTCTCCTCATCTTTGTCATCCGGGGACGCGGGCAGTCGATCCCCAGCCGGGATGCTGCCCGCTTGTACACTTCATGCAGGTCGACCTCCAAGGAGAAGGAGGGGGGGTTGATTTTCCCCACTGACGGAGCTGCCGGGTCTGGATGTCGGAGTCGGAGGAAGGATGGCGTCCTCATCATCCTCCTCGTTCTCATCGTTGAGAAGGTCGAGATTATCGTCCTCCTCCGCGCCTACTCCTCCATACGCATCTTCCAAGTCGAGGAGCTGGTCGAACAGCGGAGGGAAATCCTCCACTGGGGGGTTATCCCAGCTAATGCTAGCGGTAGCCGGCTTCGGCTTTGCCACGCTGTCGGAGAGGCAGGGGTCGGCTTTTGAACTGGCCGACACTCGGAGGCACCGCTCCAGGATCCTGGTTGGCATAGCGCTCTAGTGCTGGCAGCATTCGGGGTCCGCGATTGACGCCTGAGCATGCTGGACTCCCATACAAGCAATACAGAGAGGATGTGGGTCTCTCCCTGAAATGCTGAAACCGCAAGAGGTCGGGCAAGGACGGGACTCGTCATCCTGCACCTTGTCGCTAGCCGTTGTACCCTTAGAGGAAGTGGTAGCCATAATCTAACCTCGACCGTCAGTCATAAAAACACCACCCGCTAATACCTTAACAGTTAGCCTGAGTAGCGATAAACACAACTTTTGCGACAAAAGCAGCAATAATGAAATGAAGGCAGTAAGCAATCCTGAATATAGATATCCACACTCGGTGACTACCTTGACGACGCGTCGGAAGAGCAGTTGAATGAATAATCCAATCAGGACAGCTGAGGAGCACTGTGATCTTCACCGTGGAAGAAAGCGAGAATGGCGGGTGCAGTGCAGAGGCGCTTACAAGGGGGGCGGGCTGGCCCGTGCATCTCGAGATGATTGGTCTGTCAGATGAAAGTCGTAGTGTCATTGGAGCTTCCATGATCGGTCACACCAGAGGGCGCTTCTCATAGTGAGATACCGAGGGAGGTTTGAAAGAGAACCAGAGTTTGCATTGTCTTTCCCCACTCTCTCTCATCCCCCTTTACAACCTTGTCCACTGTCTCTCTCTGTCTCCCCCCCTATAAATAAAGGCTTAAAATGCCCAGAAAAAATAATCTTACCAAGAAAAGAAGTTTGATAACAATAAGAATCGTATTTATCTCCAAAATTTGTTTTCAGAGGGTAAACATTGATCATTTTGCTGCACCTCCATTTTTAAAATTTTAGGGTGTCTACAAAATCTTAGTACTAATGGTTGACAATTAAACTGAGCAAAATTAATGCCTTTAAAAAAATAATGTTCTAATATTTTACAAGAGAAAAATTAGATGCCATAGTTAATTAGATTTGATAGGAATCATGATAAGTTGTTGGTTAAAGTGTTTCCTAGTTTATATTTTTGGTTTAGTTACACACTCACATTTCTGGATTCTTATTGAACCAACCTGCTCTTATTTTATTGTTTTGTCCGTATTTACTGTATATCCTGGTCAGCTTACTTTTGATGTTTTTGCCAAGTAAATCAGATGTGTTCCCTCACAAATTATGCAAACAGAGGCATTTTGCTCATGTAACTGTCAGGAAATTGGAGATGAAACAGTCTTAAAATGTACGGTGAGGGTCTTGAAAAGGTCCTAAGAGGTATTAGAATTAACCTCAGACTTTTCTGTATAAACCTTAAATCTAGAGAAATAAAAACAATCAAAACTCTCCTTTTCAGGGAGATGAGGAGGCTCGCTTGGGACTACCCATCAGCCCCTTCATGGACCGCTCCTCCCCACAGCTGGCAAAGCTGCAGGAGTCCTTCATCACTCACATCGTAGGACCACTCTGTAACTCGTACGATGCTGCTGGCCTTCTTCCAGGCCACTGGATTAAAGAAGAAGGATCTGATGAGGATGAAGAAGAGGGGCCGGTGGACTCAGAGGACACTGATGAAGATGAGGACGATGATCTTGAGGATGAGCTGGCACCAAGTAAGGCACCAGCAACATCAGCATCCATTCAGAACAAATGACAGATTACTGCTGAATTTTTAGTGGACAGCTCCAATAATTCTCCTAAAAAATGTGGAAACAGCAGCCTATTCGTGTCTTTTTAAGCTGCTATTAGAAAATGCTGTTTCAGATCACCAGTTCCACTAATTTAGTCAGAGTTGTCACTATGTTAACACAAAGATTAAATTAAGACAACTAAAACTTTTTTTCTAACTGTACCCCTCAAAAAAGTTTGGAGACTTTATTTATGACATTAAGACTTTAATAATAACATTTAGTATGGTTTTTTATATCGCTGGAATGCCTGATTTGTCACTTGTAGGCTGCGGTCAAATAGTCACCTCCTACGCCCTTTCCTAACTACTTTTCCTTAAACCCTGATGAAAAACGTCATGAAGTTAAGGAAAGGAGAATTCAGAAAGACTTAGGAAAGGAAAACTGCTGTGCAAAGAGAATCCGACTACACTTTCACTACGCTACGTCATCATGTGACGGCGGATGTTACTACTGCGTTGAAACTACAATTTACCGAAGGTGGACTACAAAAAACACATCATTTATCATGTATCATGACAATGTTGTTCCTTTCAGACCACATTGAACATAATAACCTGGTAAAAATTACATCTGCATAACTGATGTTGGAAATGAGGATTTAAATTAATTTGTCTACTCATACTCAACATGAACACCAACCAGTGCATGAGAATAAATGGGGACTGGATGAAAGAAAGGCATAAATTGTTAAGACCACAAGCTGATGGTGTACACATTATTAATATTGAACCAAGTTTAAAACATAATCAACATCAAATGTCTCATATCCTGCTCTCTTCAAACGATCAGACTACTGGAAAGTTAAGGCATGTTTTGGTAAACTTTAGAAAGGATGAGCAGCAGAGGTAACTCACATGGTCTGTGTGATTTGTTCCTCATTATTCGGTTGAATTCGGAAGCAGTCGGATAACATGCTGTATATAAATGCTGTTGCCGCGGAGAATTAAGGGACAGAATAATCTCCTCTCCTTTCATAAAGGATGGTCCAGTGTATCCTATGCTAAAGGAGAAAATAAAGGAAGCATTGAGCCACCTTTCTGATGCTTTTAAACTATTCCAACAGCTCGAACTACTTCCGGTTCATTTCACTTCGTTAGGAACCTTCCTAAGCAAAAATGACTATTTGAGCGCAGCCTTAGAACTGGGGAGAACTTGTAATGATCGCGCATTTGTGCAATGTGCAACACAGCTAAGCATGTGGGATGTGCCAAAAATAGGTGCTAATCCCCAATTCTCCTGGAATAAAGCCTTCGGTTCCTCAGTGAAACATGAAAAAGAACCTGGTCTTCTTGGGGTGTTGTCTTCCTAATACGCCTGTGTAGCAGTCTGTCTTTGATTTCACCAGTCTCATGAAGACTATGAGGCTACCTGTGCCCCAGTGATGCACCTTCCATGTCAATGATTTTAATTGTCCTGGTAAAAGGAAGGTGTACATAGGTCCTGAGTCCAGTTGTCTGAGCAATTGAAGGAAATCACTTAAATGTTGTTAGTTTCACATATGATCTTAAGGTCAGAAACAAGCCTCCGTTTTTTTCTCTGTTACAGAAAGGAGAAAGAAGCGCCGCAGGTTGTTCTGCAGCATCATGCAGCACCTGACAGAGAACCACAAGGTGTGGAAGAAGACTATTGAGGAAGAGGAGAAGAGCAGCAAAGAGCTCGGCAAACAGCAGCAGTCGGACAGTCTGCCAGCCAGCCTGCCCACCTCTCCGTCAGACGACATCCAGGTGATCCAGGAAGAGGAAGAGGGTGAGGAGCGGCAATAGCAGAAAGAGAAAGGAAAAAGCAGAGGCGAGTGGAGAGGAAGAGGAGAGCTGTAAAGACAAGAGTCCCTCAACCACCTGCCTTTCAACAACAAAGCAGACATTGCATACAGTTGATAAATGCACATAAACACACTTTGGTCCCTCTCACACACAGATGTTGAAAGATTCACTGTGCAGACACTCAGATGCTTTTGCAGTCGCATCATTTTTTATTTTTATTTTTTTGGAGAAACATAAAGGCCTTACTACTGTGAGCGGATCCTTGCTGCATCAGTGGGAGCCCAACTCCTATGCACTTTCGCCCCGTAGAGAATCGAGTGCACGCAGTCAAACAGAAAAAAAAGGAAAGCACCGGAACTGAAAAGGAAAGGTGCTGGAGGAGGAGAGGAAACGGGGTCTGACGTTGACAGCGAGCTGACTGTGATGCTGCCTTGAATGCAAAGCGCTTACACCTCCCTTTTAGGTACAAAACAATTCCTGTCTATTTAAAAAAAAAACGAAAGGTAGAGGACGAATAATGAAGCAAGCGACATGAAGTGATTGATTATCCTTTACCAAAGTGAACAGTTCAAACATGGAAAGACGAGACTGAGACTGTTTCAGCCTCAATGTCAGGTATATTTTTGGATTATATATACACACATATATATCAAATGTGCCTGTCTGAACCTTTACTGAGTCTATATAGGCCCAGAGCCTAGGCTTGTGTAGTTCTCTCTCCTTGCTGGTGACACGAAACACTGTATAAGACTCAGTCACAGAGACATTATTGAAATGTTGACTGATTATTAGCATTATATTTGCATCATTTTTGATGCTTTTACTCATGTGTATCACCCATTTCCTTTTTCCTTTAACTCTCCTTGCTTCATTTTAATGAGTGTTTGAATTCTTTTTTTGGGCGGTAATGTGATCGAGAGAATGAGTAGGGAGAAAGAGAGCACATTTTTTAATTATTTTAGTATGTAATTTGTGTGTCTGTCTGTGTGTCCTCTCAGTAATGGTTGGCTTCTAATCAGCAAATATGTCTCTGTTGTTCAACATATTGCATCGAGATCAGGAGTGCTGTTCAAATGAATGGATAGCTTCATTTTTGATTCTAAGTATTTTTTAAAGGTTACTCAGGATATCACACAAAGTTGAATAATTCATTTTTTGCAAGATTTTATGTCAATATGAAATACACTTTAAAAGAAAATAAGACAATTAAAATCTGGGTGACTGAAGCAGTTTGTATTCTCTTCATGAACAGCGTGACTCCATCCAAAGTCAAAGTCAAGTCATTGAAATCCATTGTGTCAGAAGAGCTGACAGTATGTGTTGTCTCGTGGCCGTTCAGACTCTGTTTGCATAACCTTCTTTCAACCTCACTGGAGAAACACCTATATTGATTCACAGCAGGCTGCAGACTTTCCTCATACAGCGACTCATAGAACATGTTTGTGGTTCTATAATGAATTAGATGACTTTTTTTTAACACAGTTATTTGCCTGTTCATCTGTGTTCAAAGAGCAAACAAATATAATTTCTTCGAGACTTTGAATTAGGGATGCACAATATAGATTTCAGATTTCCACTTGTTTATAGACATACAGGGATAAAACAAAGACGTTTTATCATGTGCAAAATAGATCAGTCTTTTGAGTAAACAGATAAAGAGATCTGTAGAGCACTGAATAACAGAAACCTCTGCTTTAAAATTGAGTTGAGTTGTCTTTTTAAAACAGAAGGTCTTTAGGGTGTTTCCTGACAAAGTCCTGTCTTAGTGTTAGAAATGACATCAAAGCACTTTCCTCTCAAATACTTGAGTACCAGTAATAGCAGAAGCACAGGCCTCAGATTTCAGTCCTTCAAACACAATTAAACTCCTCAAAATCTGTCTGTACATGAGGACATATTAATTATAAAAATCATTACATAGTAATCTGTTCTGCTGGAACTAGAGCAGAGCCTCAATCATAAACACTTCTGCAAAGAGTCAGTTTGTTATAGTTAAACCAAATCTGAGTTACTGTCTCAGTCAATGCCTGAACTTAAACTAAAATTTCAAACATTTTTGTGGATATGGGGGGAATTGTCTGTATGCATGCGGGGAGCAAAGTTTCATGTTAACCTTTAATCTTCTTTAAGTGGGTTTTAAATACTTTCAGAAGCTTTTGTGGATTTATTTCTCAATTTTTCTGAAGTTTTCATTTTTCCCAAAATAATTGTAAAACAGACAGACAGCACCACCCTGTACTTGCTGAGTGAATCAAACTGTACACACTGGCTGAAACAATGGCTGTGTTTACATGGACCCAAGTGCCCTGTATTTTAAGTAGCCTTTTTGTGGCAGTTTTTGTTGTTTCTATGCTTATTTTTGCCATAAACAGACTTTAAAAGTCTCTTGGTTTCTAGAAACTAAGCTTTGCTACCTGGAAAGCTCCAGTAGAAACTTGGGCACTGTGCTATGCTATGACCATAACCTAGTTTCTGACAGGTTTATGCAATGGCTTAACTATTTAAAAAAAAACCTGAATCCTCACAGGCACCTGGGCATGAAAGGTGCAGTGATCATAAATCAGGAATAATGTATATTATGCACAAAGGGAAACTGTTTTCCAGGTTTCTCTGAGTGCTCGTGAACACCATACTGAATGTGGTCAAAAACCAGGATACTCAAGTCCATGAAAACACTCATTACATGTCCCACTGACTGCATTAAGGAATAAGTATTCTTGGTGAAAAATACGTCCTCTTTATATAGAGGAGAATCTTTGTTACATTGGGTTGGCTTACTATTTATCTCTGTAAGATAAAAAAAAATACTTTTCAAGGCACAGTTTTTTATTCAAAGCTCCTTCATGTTTTTAGGCAATACTTTTATACGTTTGTCATGTCCCACTATTCAAAAGTTACGAGAAGGGCAAAATAAGCCCCTGAGTCTCTGGAGGTTAAAGTTGAAGAAATTAGGATGAAAAATTAAATTAGAGTTAAGGTAGAGCTGTTTATTCTATTTATATCTAAACCAACTTTAGTTTCCTATATTTGTCCATTCTGATGATTTAAATGCTCAGTTTATCAGCTGTAAACATCTGCAGTGCAGATTATTTCTTATTAACTATTATCTGCTGAGAGCAGTCGTATGCTATTATTGTGCATCCCTTATTTAAAGCTCCCCCATCTTCATTTTTCCTCATTCTTGTTTTGTTTTTGCCAAACCCATGACTTGGCCAGTTTGTGAAGAAGGGATCCAGGGTTTCTTTCACTTTGGTTTTGTTTTTATGTGATGACGTGCCTCAAGGCTGATTAAAAAACTACTACTTCTATTGTTGTCTCTAAAACTCTTGGCATTCCACTAGCATTTTCTTAAAGGGGAGGCGGCTACCATGCCCTCTCTCCTAATAATTACCTTATCAAACGTGCAGTGTAAATCAAGGGAGTCATATTTAAAAACATAGATACAGGTGTGCACATTTTAATACCAAACAAGTGTTTAGCCGCTGTACAAAAGAGTATGTGCATATAAATATATATTTTTGAAATAATCAAATTTAAGCATCTGTTTTCTACACACAGCTGACATATTGTACGTTAAGATCCTGTAATTACCATTTGTGTTTCCAGAGTTTTATCTACTTCTATTTACAGGTGCAGAACCATGGGGTTTGGTGTTTTGAATTTGATTTTTCACTTGGTTTCAGCGTCTCCTCGCTCTGTATCATAACCACTGTTGTAATCCTTATCATTAGTTGTCTCAGTCCAACCCAACGAGTGCCAAACTTCACCTGCACACATACAGTGGTCTCCAGGCTGTGATAATGCAGATTGGTTAACTTTCTGTCTCTGGGCTCCAGTACTGTACATGCTAAGAGAAGCACCTTGGGTCAAATTCTCCAACCGGCTCAATGTGGCAGTGACAGTGAAGAGAGTCAGAGTTGGACTCAGGTCAGAGCCATGTTCATTCTGACAGTCAGCTTTTCTTTTTCACATGGACCCTCGCTGGATCATAACACCTCGGTAGCTCCCAGCCTGACGTGCTCTGGCTCATTAAGTTGTAAAAGTCTGTAGGCTTGTCACTGTGCTGTCTTTGAAACCACAGTGTCCTCTGATGATTGTGCCATAAATACATTTATGAATGGTTGTTACCCTTATGTAGCATCAATATTCATACATACATTGTCTAATGTAACCATTCACCTTATCTACATTGTGGGGGCAACTGATTTTTTTGTCGTTATTTATAGCTGTCATAAAACACCATCCCTAAAGTATCACAAGATCTCATTGATTTTTATTGATGTGTTTGTCTGTGTGAACTCGCTCTTGTAACACTGCCTTCTTATTTGTCCATGACACCCCAAGTGAGCAGAAGAGAACTACTCTGAAAATCTCTAAAAGAAGCCATCAAACAAAGGATGCTGCCTCACAGCAATAAGCTTGCTGGATTAACTGCCTGGTCCGTCAGTGTGAGATTTGCATGTTCTCCCTGTGCATTGTTTTCTCCAGGAACCCAGGATTCCTCCCTTCAACCAAAAGCATGCCTGTTAGGTTAATTGCAGACTTTTACAGTTGCAGAATTGCCCTTAGGTGTGAGTGTGAATAATCTGTCTCGATGTGTGGCCCTAGTAATCAGCTAGTGACCGGTTCATGATGTACCCTGCCCAGTAGCAGCGCCCCCCTCGTCGTCAAAAGGAAATAATGGTATATATTATGGATGGGTGGATGTTTAACTTTAACTTGCATCGCACTAGCTTGCTAATTAGAAAAATGCTGGCACCTTATTTATTATTTGTAGCTTATTAAAACCTACAAATGATACACAATACACAATCTCCTCAGCTAGCGATCCCCAAGCAGAAGCAAGCAAATGTGCAGCCTTGACCGTACTCAAGTAAAATTAAAAAGATCTTGGTTCCTTTATTTAGTCCAGACACACCAGAAGGACTGTCGCATACCCACAGGACAGTCCGTAGACTAGTCTATTAGGGCAGTGTTTGGGCTTAAAGCTTTTAAAGAGGAGTTTGCCTGAGTCAGAAAAGTCCAGCTGTGTTATCGAGTTATTCATAAAATGTTATCACTGGGTGTACTACTGACCCTCACTATTTATTGTGATAACTACAGTGCACACTTTTGCATCACCTGTATGCCATATTGCTTGTATTAAGAAGAGGACAGGAGATAAGGAACAAATACTGGAAAATAAATGTGAAATACTTATAAAAAAGACTGTAATGCTAAACATTCTGCATCACAAAGACTCAGGAATGTGTATTAAATTAACTTCTATACTCATGACTTAGTCGGGCTCTTTGGCACGAATGACTGCATCAGTGTGGTCTAATATGGAGGCAGTCAGCCTGTTGCTGCTGAGGTGTGAAAAGCCCAGGTTGTTTTCATAGTGGTTCTCTGATATTCTTGACTCTGTTATCTCTTATTTTTCACTTAACAGTACAGCTAGGATACTATGAGGAGTTTAGGTCAGTTGCCTAGTAAGAAATCGAAGTTCTACCACCACCAGCAAACCAGTCACCAGTTTTAGCTTTGTGAACATGTGACAATAGGCTGGAACATTTGAAGCCTGAACCCTCAGCCCCCCTGATGGTAAATGTGACTCTCCAAACTGAACCATTAATGCCTACCAGGTAGAAGATGGTATATTGGTATAAAATGTAGCAATACAGTACAGCCATACCTCTGTCAATGAACTAACTCTCCCCTGGGGCTTTCTATTGCAAGACAAGACAGACCTACTGATCTGTTTATGTAATACTGACTGTTGAATATTCGTTTACCAGATGCATGAAAATACAATTAAAACACCTTGGGTGATACAAAATTCAGGAAGAAAGGTAAAAGATGATAAAGGGTTGAGTTTGCCATTTAAAAAAATCCAAATTATCTGGGATTTTTTGTCATATATTATGTTGGTTAAAGCCGAGCATGATAGTAGGGAAACTGTTGCGATTGTAGAATATTGGGTAAGCACTTTGAATTGCATTTGATGTTACCTGGATGGCTTCATAAAATGTCTGCTTATGACTGTCAAAAGATTAGAAATACGCACAACAAATAAACTTACAGAATACAGAGTTGCAGAAACCCCACCACCACCATTCAGTGCTGCCACCTTCTAAGTACCGTATAGTATGGTGCTGTTGGAAACACTGCTCAACAACCTCTGTACAACAGCTGTTGGGTTTCTTTGAATCTTATATCTTGAATTATTTATGATAGCTTGGTTATTATAAGCAGATGAAGAGCAATAAGTGGTGAATGTAGAATTTTTGTACCATTCATTTTCCTCTTTAATCTGTTAAAAATGTTAAAAAAGGAAAAAAAGTGTACAATATCTTAAGAAAAACTTAATGAATACTCAAAAAAGTCCCAATTCAGTATTTTTTTTTAAAAAGGACATATATACATTGAACACAAATGTAGTACTTTGTTAGTACTTATAAGCACCATTTAGCAGAAACCAGTGTTACAAAGTCAGTTTCTAGAAATCCAGGAGGGGTTACATTTGCCTCTAAGAAAAAAGATTTTTTTTCCATCAAGCACTATCCCTGGAGAAAGGGTCAGACTCAGAGTCCAGATGACGTAAATCTTGGACTGTGTCCAGCTCCAATACACAGTGTTCAGGGCTTTTTCTTGGAAAGTCTGTTAGGCCCATTTCATCCCACACGTACAAAATCTGTGGTGTCATCTGTCTGACCTGAAGCTGTCCTGAGAAGGCAGGGCTATGAACCATCATGGGTGTACTTACTATCAATCATTGATGGACACCTAACCCATCACTACCGCACCAAGGTTCATGGACTTTTCACTTGCTGGGCTCAGAGCGGCTCTAGGAACTCAATCAATAGCACTCATGTTCCCAGGGTGTTCTTGCAGCACACAGTCTGTCTCATCTCTTGATGCTTGGAAGTACTGTGCAAAAATGCATAATGCTACGTTAAAGTTTGTTACTAAATGAATAACTGTATAGAGCTACTTTTTCACTGAGTCCTTTGGAAAAACTGTAGCGCACCAGATCAATCTTCTGCAATGCAGAGGGATACAGTTCCATGCACATGTATCATGAGTTTGCATTTCTGTGCAAAATGGTAGAATTCTGCCTTGAACAGCGGGGCATGCTGTTTCTTGTTTGCTACTTGCAGTAAGGAGTGTGTCCTGAGCAGGGGCTTCTCTGCTGTCTGCGGATGGCACAGATGGAGTATGGTTTGGGCTGCAGGGTCATGCCAAGTTTGGGAGTGACAGTGGGAACTGTTCCTGGAGGGAACTGGAGATGAAACCTCTGTAGCAGAGTGGTGAAGAAGAGGAACATCTCCATCCTGGCCAGTTGTTCACCAAGGCAGTGACGCCTCCCTGGAATAAGATAGTTTTATAAATTAGACAGTTAGCCTCAACATCTGGCTGTGTTTTTTCGAATCATCAGAAATACAGGCCAATACATGAGGGAAGAAAAACAGTCAAAATGAGAAAAAATATTGATCAACCGTGGGTTATGGGTGCACTGAAAAAAAATCTTAATGACCAAGTCTGCATCAGAGCCGGATCAAATTTACACTCTGCAGCCACAGCATAAAAACATGTATTTTAATTTACAAAATGTTGATCTAAAAGATGTTATAATATGTTTTTACTCTCATGGACAAAGAACTGTGATAAAACTACCCCATTCCTGACAATTAGCTTTTAAACCCTTCCTAAGTCCCAGAACAGTTTGATGTTTCTCTGCTTTCTTCAAGGAAAGCACTGGATTGAAAAAATGGTATGTTCAATATGTACAAATGCCAAAACTGTCACCAAAAGGCACTATTAAGCCTGGCACACACAAAGACTTCTTTAAAAAAAAAAATTCAAGAGATTTGAATTTATGCGATACCCAAAATAGGAGAATAAATGGGGACACATTTAACAATTTTGTTCTTGTACTTTGTGGTGTCCAACACGTGGATCAACACAGCACACAACACATCAATAATCTCACTCACAAGCAACCACACTCTACATTCACGGCTTGAAATCTGTCTCGGTCAAACGTGACTTTAGGGTAAACAAAGATTGTGGACGACAAGCAGGAGCAGTTGACACTTACTGCAGTTAACTTACTTAGACATCCTAAGCAGATAAAATCTCATTCCTTCTCCTCTCCTTAATAGTTTGGTTACGGTAAATTGACAAATTGGGCTGCATAGATTATATTTTGCAACAATAACTAAAGGTTGCCCTCTGTTTCTGTCATCAATCTTACTTTAAGCCTAGCGTTAACTTTTTTGGCCATGGCTTATTTGTGCTTTCTGCTTCAGCCTGTTCATTTTCTGAACAGGGGGCATACTTTGCTGTCCTCTATGTGCTACACACATTTGGAATTTCAGATTGTAAATATGCTTAAATAAACAGGAAGTATAAATTCACTCAGCACACCTCAGACAGCAGTAAAACCAGGTAAGATAAGGGTTGGATCATCAGATAATGTTGACTTTGGTCAGAAAAGGGGATCTGGGATGGGACAATCATCCCCTTTTCTGTAGACTGTGCTCACTTTGGAGAGTAAGAAAGTCAAAGACAGAACAAGGAGACACTAACCCATTGAGAATGGCAGGAAGGCCTCGCGCCTTACAAAGTTGCCATTGCTGTCCAGGAACCTCTGTGGTGAAAAGACCCCTGGATCTGTCCAGTACTTCTCATCAAAGTGCACCGAGTACAGGTTTGTTATCACCATGGTGCCTTTGGGAATCGTGTATCCATTGACTTTTGCATCCTGGGAGGTGGCCCGGAATATGCCAAGTGGGACGATGTTGCAGAAGCGAAGGACCTCGTGCAGAACTGCCTCCACATAGGGCATCTTCTGTTTGTCTTCCAAGGTGGGGGACCTCCCATTGGTCAGCACGCTGTCTATCTCCTTGTGCACCCTCTCTTTAAAAGACAAACAGACACAATTTATGTGAATGATTGTAACACATTGGCATTCATGAAGCACACAGATGTGTATCATGTTTTTGTATTCAGAATGAAAGCAAATGTTCTCATTAAGAGGAAAAAGCCTCTGCTAAGGCTGACCTTGAATGTTGGGGTAAAGGGCCATATAGAGCATGGCCCAGCGCAGTGTGTTAGTCGTAGTCTCTGTGCCAGCTATAATGAGCTCTCCCACTGAATAGATGAGGTTTTCATAGGAGAAAGAGCAACTGGGGTCACCTACATTCTGCTCCAACTCATCCAAATAGGCATCAACATAGTGGCGAGGAGCATGCAGCACCCTGCCCTGTGAAAAGCCCTTGATGACCTCAAGCAGAAAGTCATACACCTCTGTGGCATTGCGAAAAAGCTTTTGGTGTTTCCCAAAGGGCACGTACTCAATCCAAGGGAAGGCGTTATAGAGGAGGGCCCAGCCACTGACAGCTAGCTCCACATTCTCACTGAATATCTCGATCATGTGCTGAAAGTTGCGGTCATCATAGGTGAAGCGCTGTCCAAATATGATGAGGTTGGTGATGTTGGAGACAGCATTGGTGACCAAGTGTTTTGGATTGAAAGGTTTTCCCTTGTGCTCATCAATGGCATCCACGAAGAACATGCACTCCTCTGAGATCTTCCTCTCAAACTGTCTCTGACCGCTGCCAAAGTAGCGGAAAGAGTTGCAAGCTAGTTTACGGTGTTCTATCCAGCCTTTTCCATATTTACAATTGAGAAGCCCTGTGCAGGAAAAAACAAAGAGTAATGTTTAGAGACATTTAAACTTTATTTAAATACTCCAGCATGCAAAATGTACGAATTGTATGGTTATTGTATCATCTTACCACCCATTTTAGTCATTTTCTTGAACAAAGGCAGGGATGGGCGATCAGCAAACACCTCACTCTGATGGTAGAGGCACTCCCTCACACAGTCATATCCATTTAACACCACAGTCAAGATGCCCCCCAGGTCGAGGCTGAAAATCTGAAAGATGAACAACACCATATGGGCCCTCTCTACATATAACAGAATGTTTAGAACAAGTATCACCATGTTGCCATGTTTGCATGAGTCTACTTTTCTGCAGATGCGTGTTCAGCTCTGACATTTCACAGCACCGTGATCAGATGAACCCTCACTCTGACCTTCTTTAAGGTAAAGCCCCCATCTGAAGAGAAATCCAGCTCTGCAGCTGATTCCAGTTAACCATAAAATAATAGACTGCAACCTCTGACCACAAAGAGGTGTGTGTGCTTTAATTGGTCTTAGGGTGCAAACTTTAATTTCCTCAAATTCCTGAATTTGAACTTATTCTCCTCCAAGCAAATCTTACAAACCGCCAAATGTTAGGGCGAGTCTCTTTTGTTCGTTTCATAACTTTTTTCCCAGTGGGTGTGTGCGGGTGTGTGTGTGTGTGTGTGTGTGTGTGTGTGTGTGTGTGTGTGTGTGTGTGCATGAAGTCTGAGAGTCACACAGGCTGATACCTTGCATCACAGCCCGCAGAGCTTTCACTGAAACAGTCACAAAAAACGCTTTAGGTGCGGAGTGCGGACTTACCTGTCCATGAACTTCACTCTGCTTCTTCAGGAAGACGTGCGGCTCTGTGGCCAGAGACAGAATGTTTCCTATCACAGGGATGGGTGATGGACCGGGAGGGAAGCCCGGGGGTCTCCTCTGCTTGACGAGCTGACGAACCAGCAGGAAGGCGAGCAGGGCGACAGCCAAGCAGCCCACACCGAGCAGAGCTCGCGCGCAGGACACCGGCACGAGAGACGCAGATTTAATAGAAACCATCTTTACCAAAAGCTCGTCTTCGCTGCTGGACTTCCCCTGCTGACTTCAGCTTCTCCTCAGAGTAACTGAAGCACATATGTATCATCTTGCACATTTTCTATCCCCCGCCTCTAAGGCGAAGATTGGCCAGAAAGTCAGAGTCAACTGTTGGTGAACTTTGTGCTGCTTTTGATCAATAATCCAGATCATTTTGGCAAGTACTGGGTTAACTTTTCCCAACATTTATCCTAACGCGAGTTCACAGAAACACAGTATAGTCACACAGTATAGTTTTAGCGGATGGAAAGTTGTAAAACTGCTGACTCAGTAAAGTTGCGCAGACTGTTCACCTTCTGTTACCCAGACAAACCCTGGAATAGCGCTCTGAGGCATGAATAACGCTTGCACAGAGAGATAAAAATCAATCAGATAATTATGTAATTATGATTTAGCTTTTTCAAATGACAGTGGGGGAGACTGGGGTCTGTTGGGCCAAGAGAGAGATTTCCTGAGCAACCCATTGCTTGGTAGCTACTTTCCTATAATTCAACCAGACAGACACATACACACACACATAGACATAGATATAGATATATAAACAAAAAACTGGGAACTTGGGCAATAGATAGACTTGAGTTCAGTAACAATTATGGCCTAAAAAAATAAACACGATAATCCATATTAAAGCATTGCTCAAAAATATATGTAATTAATTTTCTTCCAGTCATTAATTTTTCTTCACTGTCAAAGGATAAATTCAATTGTTACGAGTACACAATATAAACCACAGCATCTGATGCACTGATGTAAAATGTGGTTATCTGGGTATAACAGGATCTTAACATTTATGTGAATTACCAAGATTCCGATGTTTGCAGTTATCAAGCAGCCTGTACAATAATATAATCACAATAATTAAATTTTTTTCAAAGAACTATGAAAGTCTATGTAGAACAACTTGCCCAGAAATTACCCTTAAGAAAAAAAAACAGTAATAATATAAAAAATCACATTGCAATGTTAATTCATGGAAGTCTAAAAAGTCAGATTAGGAAATGGATGACTAGGTGAGGTGTACTGCACAACTTTTTAAGGCCATGCTAAACAAATATTTCTAGGAAGTAGATGTAAGCTTAATCAAAAGTGAGTTAGCATCCATAGAACAGGTTTCAGAGTACAAAGAAGCTTTAAATGATAGCACATATTTAAATAGACTTCATGAGGAAAACACATCATTAATGACTTTGTAGGTCAGCAACGTCTCTAATTAACTTTCTGAAAGACTCTAAGTGTCCTAGGAACAGACAGACTTGGAAAGGAAATGTATTTGCTTTGGCAGATCTACCTGGATGCCTTCCTGTTTAGATAGACTGCAATCAGACCTGACGGTGGCCAAGCCAATGACAATAATGGAACCACTGGGGGCGTAGATTTACTGACAAACTGGGATCAAATGCAGATTGGACACTTTGAGCACTTATAAGATAAACTTTCTAACCTCATAAACGCTGTGATGTTCAATTAGCTGAACATTACTTAGAGTCAGTTTTTTAGGTTGTAAGCACTAATTTATATCAAGCCAAATGTCTTTAACAGTAGGATCTATTTGACATTGGAGCTTATCAGCTAGCAACCTGTTCTGTCTCATTTTAAATTTCTCCCCATTTGTTTTAAGTTATTTTAGTTCAGAAACATTTGTAACATCATCTGGAAACCTAAGAACACAGGGACCCAATCGCCACTGCGATTTAGTGATGTTATTTTCCACTTGCCTTATAGAAGTGAGAAAAGAGTAACAAGTTAGTAAAACTCCTGCTCCCATGGTTCCATACATCATGCTACCTCTTGCCTTCTTGTGTTTTTAATCCATTAAAGTTCAGTATATGGAGGGTATAATTTTTACCCGTGTGGTACATGTTAGTCTCCCTAAACGTTTGTTTCTTACTGCAAAATCAGTTTTGCAGTATGTGCATTTTCTGTCTTTAAAGTACATACTGTTTTTCTAGCTGACCAAAAATAACTTTTGCTGCCTTTGCCATTTATGTTTTTTTTTTATTTTTCACCTGGGATGTGCTGACGCTTTTCAGACCAAGCACAAGGATGTATGCAGACATTTGAGTGCTCCATGATATCCACAGACTTACAAATCCTCGATAATACCATGATGGCCCTCAAGTTCCTTGTAGTTTTTATATTTTCATCAGGTGTATTGGTTTCCTCTCTTGACAGTTAATCAAGTAACAGATAAATACTTTGCAGTCTTTTCTAGTTTTGTCATCATCATTTAGGAATAAAAAGATCACAAAACTGATGATATTGCTCTAACTAATTTCATATTACTTTCCAGACAAGCTTGCATGATGTACAATAAAGCAGCTGCTTTTGCAGTGCTTTATGAGTGTGAAACAAGCAACTAGTTCAATATCAGCAAGGATATTTGATTTATACGGAACAATATACACTAAGCAAAAAATTAGTGCGAGCACTGTACTGGGAAAAAGTGGGAAGGTTGGGAAATATATGATGTTCTTCAAGGTTAAGGGATGCAGGTCAAATAGCAGATTATAACAGATAAATAAATAACAGATTATTTACTAATACAAATTTTAGAATAAAACTGAGTCTTTACTAAATGTGCAAGTCACTCCATTTTCAAGTTCACATTTTTTATATTCACTCCAAATCCTTTTCTTGGCAGGAATGAGTCGATGCATGTCTGCTCATGTCATGGACATGACAGGAGATGAAGAGAAAAATGATTTATCGTCTTTCGTATATTATGCTTTTTTTCCCATGAGGAAGAAACTGTATAAAATACCTCTAAGTCATGTTTTCCCACCTTTGAAAAATATTTAAAATATTAAATCATCTGTGCAGCTCATATCACTGTATGCATAATCTGCTTTAAATGCTTAAAACTCTAACCTTTGAATCTTCTTTTGTTTGTTGCTGTAAGCACCTCAATTTAGTGCAATATAAAGTGAAACATTTCTAATTGTGCAGGGCAATCTTCAACTAAAGGTTTTCTATATTTCATTCTTTCCAACTAGTACCACATAGTGGGAGCAGAACCCGTAACTGCTTTTTATCATTAAGTGTGACTGAAAAATTATGACCAATGAAGATTTAGTTTGGTGTGTTTTTTAGTTCAGCGGTGTATTGTGTTCACCGAGCCTGTTGATTTATCAAAATGAAAAGAAAGTTTTATTATTTCTAAACAGTTAAGTCATCTTAACAACACTTTCTGGACTTTCGGTAACAACCTTCCTTAAAGAAAGAACCAAGAGGAGGCAGCCTTTCAGATGTTACATAATAGAGGTTTATTTTGCAATGTTGACAAAGATAGTAAGCTGTAGATAGTCAAGACAAGTAAACAAATAAATACAAAAAGTGGGAGCAAATCAATTTGATGTAAGTTACGTCTTCTTGCAACAGAAGCTTCTGAATGACAACAATACAAAAACAGTCGTCGCTGGTTGAATTGTTTTTGTTTTATTCAGGGCATGAGCATTGCAGAAGCTCTTGGCAATATTGTAAACATAGGAAAGGAAAAGCCTCTTTGAAGAGTAAGCAACCATGAGCAAAGACAGACTCATTGGTGACAGCCAACTATGACAGCCATTTATCCAGCAAAAGTGGGACTGAGGAAAAGACAAAAAGAGGGGAGAGAAAGAGAGCCCCAGAAAGACAGACTTACGGACACCGTCACAGCAGGAGTTAAAAATGTCATGGAGACTACAGGAGAGAATTACAATGTTTAAACTGTTACTGTTAGTGATAAAACTGTCAGGAAATGTTGTTATTTTACCTGACACTACTTACATCACTCATCTGAAGCAGACATGCAAAAAAGTTAGAAAATAATTTGTATCATGCACACAAACAACACAGCAAGCGATATGATGACACCAGTGCTTACAGATAAATTAAGGAGGTCTAAAATGAGGCAGTGCACGAGCAACTTGCATGAACTACTGTCAGTGGAAGCCATCCAGCAGGTGAATCCAGGCTCATCTGGTGCCTCTGTCTGCCTGAACACAGCCTCCGTGTTAACCTAACTCCACCCACAAGGCTCCTGTACGGAGAGAAAAGTCTGGCAGGCAGACTGTCAGAATACTGTGCACCGGCTACATAATGTTATCATGCTGTAAAGACATCCTACCAGGCATCATACGAGCCATGTCTGCAGGACTGGAAAAATGGACAGCATTAATCAGTATATGGTATAACACAAAAAAAGTCTTAGGCACAGCTGTACTTCTACCAAAGAAATGAGGATTAGGTGGTGTATAGGCTGTGTCAGGCTACATACAACCACTGAACTGAGGTGATTTGGTGAGAAACCACATTGGCACAGAATAATGGACAGTAACATTAAAGGAGAAGCAAAGGCTGTAGCCCTACTCCTCCCCACAAACTGACTTCACATTGTTTACCTGCTGACACCAAGATCCTATTTTAGAGTGCTCAGCTTTGACTGTTATCTAGTATTTTTTTAATATATAATAATTAAAAACCAGTTATCAGGTATGAGCTTCTATATCTGATAATTACAGCTTTCCACAATAGTCAGTCACATAATCAATATCAAAAGATTACTGATAAAATAGTGTCTATTCCAACTTACATACACATTATTTCTGTCCATGTATATTTCAGTTTATTTTTAAGTGTTTCAAGTGTCAATGAGTGCTAATGACAAGTGTTAATGACAATGTATGCATGTGATACAGATGTAAAATTATTAAATAAATGTATTTAATTATCAGAATCTAAATATTAATCAAGAAGTAGTGATTTTGAACCCTACCAGGTGGTTTAGTGACATTTTATTTGCATATTGCCTCGGAACATTATCAATGGGAAACACTCAGTGGTTTACATTGGATCCATATTTGTACAGATAAAACATACATGAGATGTTTGATAAGAGAACAGGCATGTCTGTCCTTTAACTGAATTATAGTATGGACATGGTAAAAATAAAGAGAAAGAAAGAAAGGAAACCATCCCAGGTGCTAGCATGACAGCGGCAATGTTTGGGATGTTCCCAGGTGGATGACTTCCAGTCGAGCTCTTGCAAATTCACATTTTGGTTCACTGACTACGACCAAGTTAACTAGAAAAGCACTCAGAGAGCGCAGACCTCCGCCAGCACAACAGTCCTATCCCATATTGTGATTTTTACTATAAATATTAGTCCTACCTTTATTTCATGTAAATATTTAGACTCATTGGCCATGAAAACATACCATTAGCAATTGGTTTCATAATGATATCTATTTTAGTTCAGTAGTTATTCACGAAAAACAAATTTTTCGTCATGGCGGATCCAGACGCTGATCCGGATCAACACCAAAATTGAATCACTTCTTCCTTTTCCCATGCTGAACATTTCCTGAAAATTTCATCAAAATCCTTCCATAACTTTTTGAGTTATTTTGTTCACAGACAGACGGACAGACAGACAGACAAACAGACTCTCCCGAAAACATAGCCTCCTGGCGGAGGTAATAAAGATCTCAGAAAGTGGGCATTGAACATAACTGAACATTTTTCAAACTTATGAAAAGGATCACAGTGTCAGTAATGTGGAGTTTGTTTGCAGATCAGGGTTTAACTAATACTGACGTTGGCACAGCCGAATTAATTTTTAGGTTAAAAAAAAAAGTGCCAGACTGTACTGTTCTTATTTGACACAACTGAAGCCATCACTTTATCTTATGCCTGTCATTAAATGTGCTTTTTCACATACAGGTTTCGGGACAGTTTTTGCAGCAAGGCATCAGCGATTAAGCAGAGCTACAGTGGTTTCTAATAGCAGGGGGACACATCACAGTTTAGATTGAGTATTTGACTGGGACAAACAGGCATTCATTGATTTAAAAAAGAGTTGAACAGACCTGTAAATCTGGCGCTGCCTTTCTTTTTTTAATGTATTTTTGGGCATTTTGTGCCTTTATTGATTGGAGAGAGACAGTGGATAGGCTTGTGAAAGGGGGTGAGATAGTAGGGGAAGACACTCTGCAAACTGGTCACAGGTGGGATTTGAACCTGGACCGGTAGAAGCAAGTACATGGGGTACCTGGTTGCTAACTACTCTGCCAAACCAGCACCCCTGGTGCTGCCTTTTTTGCTTATCTGACTTAACTGTTAGCTGGCTAACAACATAGTCTACATCGTTTACGCTTAAACCCGGGGGATCCCTCATGTCAGTGCACACCTCAGAGGATCAGACTATTGTGTCAGTTTGGAGCAGATACCCAAGCTCATGGAAAAATCAATAATGGTATAGTTAAATTCACCAAGGTTTTACTCATAGTTCCTCCTCTAAACTCTGCTTATTTTGTCAAGAACCCTATAATTGCGTACAGTTACTAACAAAGTTGTTAATCATAACAGTCTGTTCTGCTTTTATGTTAAATAAGTAACTAAAATAAAATGACTGCAGAAGGACACTTAAAGCCAGCATGATGATATCACAACACAATCCAGATTTGAAACAATTTGTGAACATTAATATAACTTCATAGTCTGACAAGTCCCATCTGTTCATATTAAATTAGATGAATGTTTGACTGAGCCGGTCAGCAAGTGAAGTGAGGAATATTTTGGCTTCACTACCTTTTAACTCAGTGCCTATTGTAATATCATGTGATAATATGTCGAAAACAACATAAAGTTCTGCAACTTTAGCACTGTATTTTATTGAAAAATCGAAATTTATAAATGAGCATTTTAACGTGCCTTTGAAAAACTAAATAAAACATAGATTGTTGGTCTTGTATTTTCTGTACAACCAAGCTAAAAGTAAATGTTCACATGGCCATGTTGTGAGGTCAGTTAACTTCACTGCAGTATTTAGATTTTTAGAAGGGGTCCATCAGTTTCCAACAAATGCAAAAATCAATTACATCCACTTATGTAATGTAAAAACTCTGGTAAAGCAAGTTTGTGAGTTACCCTGTTTTGTTTTTAAGCAAATAAACTTTGCCCCAGTAAGCTGTTGCAGGTTCCGTTACCTCGACATGTTAAAGGTTAGGACATGCACGACATTCAGAGGTCAAAGGTTGCTACATGCACCACATTCCAGACTCTGAAAGTTGTCTGAGATTCTTCAAACTTGTTACCGAAAGCATGAACTCATCCACATTGTGCAGGTCTGTCCATGGTTTTAATAATACATGGGACTTTGGTCTGGAATGTATTGATCATATACAATAGCTGTTCTTTCCCTTTCTACATCATTTCCTGTTTTTTCTTTGTTTGATAGACCTCATCAAAAAAGTTTAGTGGTTAATAAGTGCAAACATTGTCAACTCATTAAAGGAATTTTTACCTTTAAACAATTAGCACTTTGTAAAACTGTGCCCTCCACTCTGCAGTGTGATCAGTTCATCATGACTCACTCCTCATTAGACATAACATTGTTTATCCAGCCATTTCTTCCTGCTGAGGCAGCTGGTAAACTTTTTTTGTTTTCCCTCAGATGCCTTAAATGGCCCTCAGAGACCTTTCCTCATCATTCAAATTTGTCAGGGCAACTTAATGAGGCTATTCTTGCAAATTGTTTGTTTGCTTCCTGACAGTTCCCCAGACACAAAAGCTTTTATGGAAGCATTAAAGTTATCAGTCAGTCAGTAATCAAGTCAACATGTTTACTGCTGCATTACTTGAAAGGGCCAGTAAAAATGACCCCTAATCCCTGCTCACAACATGCTGTTTTAGTTTAAATCCTAATAGGTTTAGTCTGACCACACCATACTTAAGTGGTGGATGTGGTTTTGGCTCTCATCTTATGTGCTCTAATGTTTACTGTGGCTTTATACACAAGCCTAAACACATTCCTTTCACTGAAGGAATAAACAGACACCTGGCTCAAGGATGGTCTCCCATATGGCAGAGCCTGCATCTCCCCTAAATACATCATTAGGGGAAAAACATCAAATTGACTGTTTGGTAGCAGTTTCTGGAAAAGGAAAAAAGCAAAAGAGAACAATGGACACTTTATCAAAAAAGTGTACTTTGTATGATATGTTACATCTAGATGTCTTTATTTATAAACCTTTTTGAAAAATAAAATTAGGGCTGTCACTTTAATGCATTAATTAGATTAATTAATTACACCGCAAATTAATGCATTATAAAAATTAATTGCAAGATTAATCAAACATTTTGATATTGGCCAGCTGGAGGACCCGTACATGGCAGTGGCACGTCACTTCACACATGCGTCTCTAGTCAAACCAAACAAAACCCAGGTGACAACAGGAATGGTCTATTTAAGACTTAGTCTTATTTTATTTTTGAATTTATTTATCTATATTTGTACTACATTCTTTAATAATGCATCAGGTCTAATTGGTTTGCTGGATGTCCTCAACCTTTTTCTTATTTTGAATTTGATTTATGAAACACACTTAAAGTGTAATTTGAGTTTCCTGATTGAGCTTAGAATTTTCTGGACAAGTTGCCCTGACGTTGGTTTTATTTAGTCACCAATAAAAATGTGGATTTACAAATCTTCGCTTCTTATTGTATTCATTTGATTAGTCATGCACAAAAATTTTATAATATCCTAGAATTAAAATTCTTTATCTGGGTACTTTAAGCAGATATGAGATTAAAATGCGATTAATTAGATTAATTAGATTAATTAAGTAAAAATCTGGTAATTAATTTGATTATTTTTTTTAATAGTCTGACAGCGCTAAATAAAATGTCTTCAAATATTGAAATTTACTTTGTCAAGTATTTGACTCTTAAACAATTGAAACAATTCAGATTGATTACAAACTCAACAAAATATAACAATATACGTTGTCTGGGTTAGGGGCTTGTTTGTTCCTACTGCTGTGTTAGAGTTGTATTTATTCATATTCATAATATCGGAATATGTTGGGAAAGTACATTTCCAAAAGAGCCCTGTGAAATACAACTCCAAAAACAATATGTGTCATTAGAGTATTTTTCCAAATCTGTTGCACACAGTGTTGGCTATATCTAACAATGCTGTTGCTGACTATTTTTTACATTAACATTGTTTAAATCTACACCTTTGTCCCCACAATTTCTGTGTAAACATTCAGATTTTCTTGCTTGTTTTCAAATGTACTTTGTTTGTAGCTTAATATTCAATCAATTTTTAACTAAAAAAGCTAAACCCTCACTTCCCCTTGTTTAAAACTGTCTTTGTCAATTCTTAATCAAATATTGGGGAGTTCTTTAATAGAATGAACATAGCCTCTGACTTAGTCTCAGAAAATCTCTCATGACCAGAATATAGACTGAACAGCAGCTATCTCTTTTATACATTATCCATGGTTCCTTAACACTTTTCCTGTTTGTATTAGACTTTTTCACTTCTTTTCAACCAGTTTTTTATATATTTGTTATGCTATATCTGATATCTAATTTAATGATGCTTTTTAAAAAACGTTTAAATGTTTTTGTTTAATGTCACCTGTTTTTGCATGCTTTTATGTTTTTTCATGTGCAGCCGATTGCGTTTCTCTGCAATCGGCTGACGACTGGTTCAGGGTGTACCACCCCTCTCACCCAATGACAGCTGGGATAGGCTCGCCACAAATTGGCTTAGCTCAAATACTGGAAGTTCGACAAAGATGAGCACTTAATGTAAATTTTCGGGGAAAAAAAACGTATAAACCTAAACCGCAGGACACACCAACGTGGAAGTTCATTGTTGTGACCTACTTACAAACACATTTGCGGTGGTTTACCCGTGTGCTCTATGGTTTAATTTACCCCCGCCAATGAGGTTATGTTTTCAGGAGAGTTTGTTCATCAGTCTGTCTGTGAACAAAATAACTCAAAAAGTTATGGATGGATTTTGATTACATTTTCAGGAAATGTTCAGCATGGGAAAAGGAAGAACTGATTCAATTTTGATGTTGATCCGGATCACCGTCTGGGAACTGTGCTGCTTGGTGGAGGTCTGCACTCTCTGAGTGCTTTTATAGTTACCTCCGCCAAGGAGGTTATGTTTTCAGGAGAGTTTGTCTGTCTGTCTGTCTGTCTGTCTGTCTGTCTGTCTGTCTGTCTGTCTGTCTGTGAACAAAATAACTCAAAAAGTTTTGGCTGGATTTTGATGACATTTTTAGGAAATGTTCAGCATGGGAAAAGGAAGAAGTGATTCAATTTTGGTGTTGATCCGGATCAGCGTCTGGATCCGCCATGACGAAAAATGTGATTTTCATAAATAACTACTGAACTAAAATAGATATAATTATGAATCCAATTGCTAGTGGTATGTGTTCATGGTCAAGGAATCTTAATATTTACATGACATAAAGGTAGGTAATCTTTTTCTTGGTAAGGCAGCTAAATGGGCTACGGCCTTGTGGGAAGGGGGTTCTAGCATTCTCACCTCTTTTGAGGCATTTTCCTCCCAGCTACGCAAGGTTTTTGACCACCCCATTCAGGGCCAGGACGCTGCTAAACAGCTGCTGGCTCTTTCTCAGGAGTCTCAATCAGTAGCTAATTACTCAGTTGACTTCCAAATCTTAGCTGGTAAATGTGGCTAGGATCAAGCTGCACTTAAGGCATTGTTTGCTAAGGGGCTTTCTGAAGAAGTAAAGGATGAATTGACAACTAGGGATGAACCTCAGTCCTTACAAGATTTTTTCGATTTAGCTATTAAACTTGATAAGCGCCTGAGAGAGAGGAACGGGGAGAGGGCTGTGGCGGCCTGCCGTCAGACTCCCCCTTCTGGTCATGCAAGTCTTTTTGTCCATTCAGCTCCAGCCCTGCCTGCACCCTTGACTCCAACTCCCCTGCTGTCGCGGATGAACCCATGCAGTTGGGGAGGACACGGCTAAGCTCTAAAGAGAGGAGGAGACGCCAAGCTGAAAACCTGTGCCTCTATTGTGGAAAAGCGGAGCACTCTCTTCAGTCCTGCCCCCTTCAGCCAAAAGACAGGACTCACCATTAGATAAGGGTGTAATGGTGAGTCGAACTTCCAGTTCCTCTAGCCCTTCACTTAGATCCACTTTTTCAGCCACCCTCAGCTGGTCCACTACCTCTGTTAAGACGTCAGTCTTTTTAGACTCCGAAGCTGACGAGAATTTCCTCAATGAGGAATTTGTTAAACTTCATAACATCCCCATTGACTTCACTTTCTCAGGCTAAACAAGTAGTGGCGTTAGATGGGCGGGTCATCACCTCAGTAACCCTTGAAATGGTCCCCTTAACCCTCCTTCTTTCTGGTAATCATTCTGAACAAATCAAGTTTTTTGTCAGCTCCTCACATAGTTCCCCAATCATTCTTGGTCTCCCTTGGTTCAAGATTCACAGTCCCCATATCAATTGGTCTACTTCCACTGTTGTTAGCTGGAGTTCTCATCACAACTCTTTCTGTTTCCAGTCAGCAGCAGCTATCAGATCCACGCCTCCCCTTACACCTTCAGCTCCAGACCTTACTCTTGTCCCTGCATGCTGCCACGATCTGGCACAAGTTTTTAGTAAGGATCTGGCTAGAACACTTCTTCCTCGCCATCCCTATGACTGCGCCATAAACCTCCTCCCTGGCACCCCCCTACCCTCAAGTCGACTGTATAACCTCTCTCGACCCGAGAAAGAGGCCATGCAGGACTACATTTCCAAGTCCTTAGCTTCCGGTTTAATTCGGCCTTCCTCCTCACTCATAGGGGCAGGATTTTTCTTTGTAGAGAAGAAAGATACCTCCTTTCGTCCCTGCATTGATTTCCGTGGTTTAAATGACATAACTATAAAAGACAAGTCGCCCATTCCCCTTATCGATCCCTCTTTTGAGCCTCTTTGCCATGCTAGGATCTTTACCAAACTTGATCTTTGTAACACATACCACCTCATACGCATTAGGGAGGAGGACGAGTGGGAAACCGCATTCAACACCCTGATGGGTCACTTTGAGTACCTCGTCATGCCTTTCGGTCTCACGAATGCCCCAGCAGTTTTCCAGTCATTTATGAATGACAGCTTTAGAGATGTCTTAAACCAGTTTGTGTTCATCTATCTGGATGACATTCTCATTTTTTCTAAAGACTAAGATGAACATAAACAACACCTCCAGCGCCTCCTGGAGAACCACTTTTATGTTAAGCCTGAGAAATGTGAATTTCACTTCAACACTGTCAGTTTTTTAGGCTACATAATTGAAGCAGGTCAGCTCCGCCCCGATCCCAACAAGATTCAGGCAGTCACCAACTGGCCCACCCCTACCTCCCGCAAAGAACTGGGGTTTGCCAATTTTTATCGCTGGTTCATTCAGAACTATAGCAAGGTTGCTAGTCCGCTAACCCAACTCACATCCACCAAAGTTCCCTTTGTTTGGTCTGATGAGGCTAGTCAGGCTTTTAACAACCTCAAGAACCTGTTCACCACTGCACCGGTTCTGCTTCAACCTTATTCCCCTCTCCAGTTTGTGGTGGAGGTCGACGGCTCAGAATCAGGGATCATGCTATCCTATCTCAACGGGATCCCACGACCCAGAAGCTGCACCCCTGTGTTTTTTTTTTTTTTTTTGTCACCTGTCACCCTTGGAACACAACTACGCCGTTGGCAATCGGGAACTTCTGGCGGTGGTGGGAGCTCTACAAGCGTGGAGACATTGGCTGGAGGGCTCAGAAAGGCCGTTTATTATCTGGACAGACCACAAGAACCTGGCTTATCTCCGCACGGCCAAAAGGCTAAACCCTCGTCAGGCTAGGTGGTCACTCTTCCTAAGCCGCTTTAACTTCTCCATTTCTTACAGGCCTGGATCTAAGAACATTAAGCCTGACGCCCTCTCCTGGGTGTTCTCCCCCATGACCGAGTCCCAAGAACCGTTCCCCATGTGCCTCCTACATGCATCCTCTGAGCTGCTCGCTGGGAAATTGAGCAAGTAGTCAAGGACGCTCAAAGGAGTCATCCTGACCCTGAGACAGGTCAACCTAACCAGCTGTTTGACCCAGAGACCGCGCATTTAGAGGTTCTGCAGTGGGGACACGTCTCCAAAGTTTCTTGCCACCCCGGCACTAACAGAACCCTTTCTTTTCTCCAGCAGGGATTCTGGTGGCCGAATATGGATCGTGACACCCGGGAGTTTGTGGCTGCCTGCTCAGTCTGTGTCCGGGGTAAAGCCTCTCACAAACCACCTGCTGGTCTGCTGCGCCCTCTACCGGTCCCTAGTCGCCCCTGGTCTCACATTGCTGTCGACGTTGTTACAGGCCTCCCCCCATCCCAAGGTAACTCAGTCATTCTGACAGTTGTGGACCGATTCTCGAAGATGGTACATTATATTCCTCTACCCAAACTGCCCACAGCCCTGGAGACTGCTAATCTTTTGGTCCAACATGTGTTCAAGTTGCATGGCATCCCTCAGGATATTGTTTCAGATCGTGGTCCACAATTCTCGTCTCCTGTCGGGAGGGAGTTCTGTCAGGCTCTGGGTGCAGCAGCCAGCCTCTCGTCTGGTTTCCACCCCCAGACTAACGGCCAGACTGAGCGGGCCAACCAGGATTTGGAAAGTGCTTTACGCTGTGTGGCGGCTCACCATCCAGTGTCATGCGACCTGCCCTGGGTCCAATACGCCCACAACGCCCTTTGGCATACTTTCAATGCCGGCTTTGAAAGGTATGTCACCTTTCAAAACCTGTTTTGGATATCAACCCCCCCTTTCCTCTGAGCAGGAGAAAGAGGCTGCTGTCCCTTCAGTTGGTGCCCACTTGTGGAGGGGGGCTCGGCTGGCACTGACGGACTCGGCAGAGAGAAACAAAGGCTGTGCTGATCTTCACCGTTCCCCGGCTCCGACTTATCACCCTGGTCAGATGGTGTGGCTTTCCTCCCGTGACCTGCCCTTACAAGTAGAGGCAAGTAAACTCGCTACACGATTTATTGGTCCCCTCCCTGTACCAGTGAGTGAGGAAAGAAACAAAAACAAAAACAATGTTGGCATATCCCTTTAATAAACACACTGAAATATTTTTATTTTTTTTAAGTTATTTTTTGGGGCTTTTGTGGCCTTTATTGTATAGGACAGCTGAAGATTGACAGGAAAGCGGATGAAGAGAAGGGGGATGACATGCAGCAAAGGGCTGAGGCCGGGATTCGAACCAGGAGCCGCTGCTGGGGGTTGGCAGCCCCCGTACATGGGGCGGACGCTCTACCAACTGAGCTCATGTCCGCCCCCACACTGAAATAATTTTGACATCTGAATCAGGTTTTTGTGCGTAAACAGTCTGATAAACATTTCATACACAGTTAAATAAATAAAAAAAAAATGCTCATAAAGGACAATGGTGGTTTAAGGATTAGACAGGACTACCACCATTGTGCCGAAACACGCTGTTTGCTCCAACCACACGTCTGTGCCTCAGCTCACTTAAGTTACTTTTCCTTAAAAATGTTATGGACTGTGATAGGGCACTGTTTTTACTACAGACCAAGTACTTGCAGTGTACTAGAAATTATACTAATTTAACTCTCATTCGGAATATTGGAACATTTTACGTTTTAACATTATACTTTAAGTATACTTTATAAGGTCGTGTTTACTTTAAAACATTTTCAAGTATGTAACAAGTACACTCATTTATATAGTAGGCTACTAGTGTACTAGATAAATACTTCTTGTCCCCGTGTTAGTTTACTGAAGTATACTTTAGGTATACTTTGATGAACTAAAAATGTCATACTATTCCATATTATTTTACTATTTTACTTATTTCTATACTTAAAGTGTACTTGTTAGATTGCCTAGAATATTACATTTAGCATAGCATTTATATACTTGAAATACATTTAAGTATTGTTTAAGTTAACTCATACTGTATGTACACTATTTACAATGTACACATTGTACTTAAAAAATCGCAAGACAGAATGTTAAGAACCAGTTTGACATATTTAACATTTTGAAATACAGTGTATTTACAAAAACCTGTTTAAATCATTAAAGATGTGCATTTCAAAAACATAGACCCTCTGTAAAATCAAGCCCTTCTTTGATTTAAAAAAAAAAGAAATGAAAAAGTGCACATCTGCGTGTAAAAATGTAAACATAACAGTCTCTCCAAGGTCAAGTCCTTATTCGTCAAAAGTGTCAAGTAAGGAGTGTGCATTTGCTTGAAAAATGTAAATAAACAAGTGTCTCCAAAAGAGAACTGAAGTCCTTCCTTATCAAAAAAGTGAAAGAAAAGTGCACATCTTTGGAATCCAAAGTAAATAATTCCATCGAAACAAAAACACAACTTTTATGACTTCTTTATAGTTATTTGCTTGGCAGTAAAAAGTATACAAAAGTACAAGTATAAACTTAAGTATAAGTGTAAGTCTAAGTATTTATGTACTTAGACTTAGACTGTTATTCATACTTCTCAGTATAAGCCAAGCATACTTCACTATACTTTTCTTATGTATATAAATATTCTTGAGTATAAACATAAAAAGTTAATATGGTGTCCTGTTGTCCCTCGTGCATGGGTCTGGGAGACTGTTTTTGAAGCACTCTTCCAAACAATTCCATGTTCAGGTGATGTCAACAAACATAACAGCTCTACATCTCCCTTTTGCAAATTATTTACAGTTTTGGAGTACACATGCTTTAGGGCAGCAATTTGCAACATGGTATAATTTACATATATATGTATAAGCATTTTTTTTTGTTTTTTTTTTACAAATTTAACACATTGAGGATCAAAAGTATTATTCTACTCTCTTCTTTTGATTTTGGGGGTGCTTTCCAAATGAAAAAAGTGAACCAGGATGATGTCACTATGAAGTCAAGTAGATGATTCATCGTACAGGAAGGAGCCAGTTTAGTTAGTTTGGAGGTTTTGGCTGGCATGACAAGCTTGTATCAGGAAATGGGGTAGACTTACGAGATGTTTTATGGATTATTAGCTCATCTGGGTTTCTGAACACCTCAGGATTCTGTGGGAGCATATGGAAAAATAGCAATGAGAAGGGGGTTTGGGGTACCTGCTGCCACTTTTGAGTCCTACATCTCGTGTTTATATTTATTAAAAAAATCATAACAGGTGATTCCTTTTTTTGCTGTATAGTAAATCATCCCTCAAAAACTACTTAACACGTTATATCCCTGCTTTCTCTTTGATGCATTTCACATCATCCTTGTGTCTGACCACACCTTATTTCTGGACCACACACTCCAAGGCGCAAATGGAAATCATGGCCATTTGCTTTTTTAACAGCATGAGCAATCTGTGTCAATATGACAAAATACCCCAGGTGAAAAATAGAAACAAACCATGTGCAAAAATATTTTGGGATGCATATGATAAAGTCCTTAGAGTTTTGGGGGGTTTGTTGCTTTTTTTTTTAAATATAAATTGCAACATTAAGGCTCATCCAATAAAAAGGCAGGTTCTCTCTCTTGCTACTCCATCTCTTTTTCTGATGTCAGGTCGACTGATAGTTGTTTAGGAACAACATTTCCAATGTAGTGGCTGATGTGGCTAACCTTCAGTACTTTGCTTCAAAAACCCAAGTGTAAGAACATACAAGCATGGATCTAAACCATGTAATGGACTAATGTACATTTCACAGTGTATGATGTTCAGTGTCCAAATGCTCATGTTTTACTTACATATGAGACACGAACCTTATTTTTAGCTGAAGCTCAGCTCATGCTGCCAAATCAAATAACATAAGGTGTCCATGTGAGAGAGCTTTGAGGAAACTCTTTTTGAGGGTTTTTGAGTCCCTGCCAAAAATGCCCCTGCTTCTGTTTGGGTGAAGACACATTCACACTGACTCAGCGAATGCTGTCACTGATGAGCACTGCACTGAGCATAACGCTGCCCTCTCTGTCATGAATGCTCTCCTGTGTTGTAATTAATTTTCCAGGCCAATTCATGCCTAACATTAGGGGATGTGAACAGTGTGAGTTAATTGCATTTTTGACAATAAACTTTTCCCCCTTGGAATGCAATTCCTCTGTGTCAACTCATGCTGGGGTGAACTCAGGCCTTGGAGTGGCTTGGGTCCAAAAGTGTGAAAGGACTTATTTTTAAACAAACGGAGGTGGTGGATCTCAAACTATCATCATGACTCCAATTAAAGGAGACACATCTGTTTTTTGAAAAATAGAAAAATATTCACATGACTTAACGATTAGTTTTGTTTTTAAACTGCTTTGCTTAATGTAAGCAAAATACAAAATGCTCCATCATATATTTTGTGTAATGTAGTTTACCCTCCTGACATGTGTTTGTGTGGGTTGTTGTGCAGTGACAGGTGTAGCAGAACTTGTTGCCTTTAAGTTGAATACAATGAAAAAGTACTGCTGTGAGCTTTCGACAATAAACATAGTCCTTGCATGTGATTCCCTTGGAATCCCTCACACAAAAAATTCACTCTTAAATTTTTTAGATCCATACATCAGTTGAAGCTTTTAGAGCAAATTTAGAGCTCTGATTCTGCAGCCTGAAGGTCTTCCCACTAGCACTAAAAGGCTCATCCACACTAATGAGTTTCCTTGTGACGCAAAAACTAACTGGGAGGCTGGCTGCTTTATGATACATCATCCAATATTGTTACATAAGCAGAATTAGTAGATGGCCAGAGACCAAGAGTCTGGTAATTAGCTCAGAGCAATTGAACAGACTCAAGTGAAATCTGTGGGAAGGTCTGTACTATCCATGGAGACCACTGTGAAGCTGTGGTCGCAGAGAAAAGACTTCACTGTATTCTATTGTCTAAAAATAATCAGGAATAGAGTCAGACATTTTACCAGTGCCAGACACATATTGTGGACATTTAAATACACCTATAGTCTTTGAACCAAAAAAGACAAAATTGTGCATTTAACTGATATCCTATATCAGTGATCAACAGGCTGCCTGGGGGCCACATCAGGCCCCCAGAGCATTGTCAGATTCGGTGTGAAGGTAAAATGTTGTTGTGGTTTGATGCGTGTCTTTCTGTTGTTACACCCCGACAACTAAAGCATCCCCCCAAAAAACTGCAACTGAAATGATTTAATCAAGCATAACTTCATTCATTTATACAGAGATCCACTTGGCAGCCAAAATCAGTCCATATTTCACCAGAAAAACCCAGAGTCTAAAATGTCTCACTTGCCACATGTGGCTGGCAGCTGGATGGATGATAGGGACTGATGTCACTTTATAACAGGGCTGGGTATTTCATACAACCTCATGATACAGTACGTTTCCTGATACTGAGGCTACGATACAACGCGTTTCCCATTTAGAATAAGTTATGGACATTTCTTGTGTCTTTACTGACAGCTTTGCTGTTTGAATTTGTTTTTTCATTGTAAAACGAAAAAGATTGTTCCACAACTAAAGACACTTAAATTTAAGTTCTTTAAAGATTTCAGACCTAAGTTAAAATTTTATAAACACTTGTCAGGCACCAGAATCTGTGCAGTGAAACACAATTTGTCATCCTCTTTGACAGCAAAAGAACACACAAAAAAAAATTAAAAATAGAGACAAGTTATGAATAGTCAGACTACAGCTAAAAGAAGATTTTTTTTACATATACATCCAGGCATGTAGAGAAAAAAAAAGTGTTTTGAGCACAGGCCTACTTTACAAGGCAAAAAAATACATGTAATTTGTAAAAAAAAAAAAAAAAAAAAGAAGAAGAAAAAAAAAGAAGATAAAAACAACACTGTAACTTACAAAATTTTAGTTTGACCAATATAGATATATTGTTTAAAGTTATTTTAAAATTTGGCCCTTATAAGGTATGTCAATTATAAGAGTGTCCCTTGGACAAATGTAGTTGATGACCCCTGTCCTATATCATTGACACATGAGCAGTCACAGCAACAGAATCAGTTATTTCTGGTATTAAAAGCCATTCTGATCTTCTCACTCCATTTTGACTGTTTCAAATTGTTGTTCAGTGTATTTGAAACTGCAGCCTGTTATCGTGGGCAGTAATTTTGATTTATTTTGCAACTGTCTTTGAAGAGTCTCTTGGGGAACAGCTGTTTCCTTTTTAAGGAGAACTTTGTTGTGACTGCACACCCGACCCTGTTCACCTCTGCCGCCTGATAATGTATCTTGACTGAATGGTTGGAACGAGGTCTTGTTGGCCATTTGAGTTCTGTTGTAACTTCAAACTCACATTCTTATCATTTTTACGTATACATTTTTAAGTTTGAATATTCAAATAGGATCTATAAAAGCTTGGGCCTCTTTACTTGCTCATTTCCTTCAGTCACTGCAGTTAAAAATGTTCTGGGTGTATTTGGAGGCCTCTTATTTGTGTTGCAATTTTGTTTACATACTAACTCTTAAGCTGTATTGGTCCTTTTGTGGACATGCTTGTTTGTGTTATAGCATCATTTTTCCATCAATGATCTGTATGACGTGTAATTTGACACGTTATTTCTATGTGTGTTTTAGTGTGTGTTAGTTAGTGTTCACTTTTTTCCAGGGCTAAGACATACATCTTACTCGTGGCCAGTCAAGAATTTGCACTGGGTTTCTTTTTAATCGATTCACTTTTGCGATTTCATGTGTCTTTCTAAGTTGATGGAAAAATTTGATACAGGGAAAATAGATATGATTCAAAAACTGTCCCGGCCCTTTTCTGGAGCATCCTCTTCCAGAGGACAATATAATGTGTAAATTTTTTTATGGATCATGATGGTTCAATCAAAAAAGGTAGAACTAAAGATTAGATTATGCTTAAAGCATTAGAGACATAGCATTCACAATATCAGGAAATTTTACAGATGGTTAGATTATATACTGGTATCAGAGAAAACTGATGGTGACTTTTTAATCTCTAATTGTTTTAAGTTGTTCCTCATCAGCAATTTTTAATTAATAAGAGAAAATGAGGGCCATACGTTCATTGATGTCATTTGTGTACTACTTCCTTTATTGGCTTGTTGTAAGTGACTTTGGACTTCTGATTGGCCGACAGTTTGATGTAAAACGCTTGACTGGCCAATAGAGTCTGATCAAGGCCTCACCCAGTAAATACCGAAACCCGTGGGAAAATATATAAAAGCCTGCACAGTGGGAAGGGTTTGCAGATTCACAAGTGAGCCGAGCACTTAATTCTTCCTTCATCAGAGGATCTGGAATCTTGAGGTGAGCTTAGATTTTTTTTAAATGATTTGTTAGCATATATCATAGTGAAATATAGGTTGTGATGTTGCTTTAAGAGGATTATGACTAAGCAAAGCAAACTGTACAAGAAGATAGTTTTTAAACAACTTTGGCCGGTCTGATGGCCCAACACGGTAGTAGGCTGCACCTAATTCTACTAATGGACAGAGCTGCTGTTGTGTTTGCTGGCAGAGCTTCAAGTGTCCCTGTATAGCTATTAATGATTCTTTCTGCTTTTGCAGCTTCTAAGAGGGATGGATAATAATGGAAATCAAATAACCATAAGTGCATACACTGCATTTTTTGACAGTTTATATTTGGGCTACTTTTATATTTGGGCTGCTTTTACTTTTATTTATAGAGGATTTGAACCATGGTCACCAACAATGTGGACCACAGTATTTATGGTGTGCAGACATTACACAAGTGTCCTGGCACATTTAGTTAAAAAAATCTTTAATATAAAGTAATTAGCGCAAGGTTGTAGTCTGTCTAATACTGGTGGTGACAAGGGATGATTATTATACATTTTCTTTCTTTTTTTTTTTGTTATTTAGCACAGTATTAATACATCTGTTCATGTTACTTTGTCATCCTTAAGTATGCCAACTTTATTATGTTAAGCTGACCACTTGGTTGCAAATGCTGTTTTGGTAAACTCATGCCAGTTTGTGCTATATAGTCAGCATGTCGCTTTTATTACTGTGAAAAAAATCAGTTAAAAGGTCTTGATAAAAAATGTGGACAGAGCTTACCTATGATACATTAAAATGTTTTTGTTGCACTACTTAGTTTTGCCTCATCTTCCACAGGATGATAATGCTGAAACTCTGGACTCTCCTTCTTGCGTACACGCTGATGGTTTGTCAGATGTACCTTTCACAGGCAGCTCCCTCCAGGTGAGAGCTGATTTGGCTTCATTCTGAAGAGATAGAATATGTACTTAATATGTACTGCCATGTTATCACTATTTATCCTTTTAAATATGTGCATGTTTTCTTTATTTTCCCTGAAATGCTCATTAATATATAGATAACCATTAACAATGAAGTCTTCGACTTTTCTCAAAACGTTTTACCCCCCTCTGAGTTCTAAAAATCTGTTATTGATGCATGTATGTACCAATTATTATTGAGTGTGCTTTATGTTCCTTTCTTGTTTTAGAAAAACTCAGCAATTTTCATATCACAGCATGCAATGCTGATCATAGCATTGTATTCTGTTGCACTCTGTTTTGTTCATTTACTTTGCCTTTAATTATTATCCTTCCTTGTTCTGTGGATGCGGAGCTAGTAAGGAGTCACTGTCAGATGGAATCACACTATCAGACGATGGTGCACAAAAGCTACTCAGAACTATCAAGGAGTTCATACAGATTACTTCAGATGACCAAGATCAGCAAACAGCTGATGGAAACAGGTATGGCTAATAAATGTGATATTGATTTTAATATATATTAGCCTGAAAACTGTAGTTTCCCTGTCTGTATGTCTACCTCTCTCTATATATATACAATATATATATATACAGAATATATACAGAATATAAAGAGAACTCATCATACTAAAACACCAAACAGAGCATGATATAAACAGAAGGAAAGGGTTGGATGAGTTATAATGAATATGAGTTATAATAAGTTATATGAGTTATGATAAATATGAAAGCATGACAACTCCCCAACATTTTGGCAAAACATGCAGTCTTGTGTGTCAGATGAATTTGTATGCACGCACTGTAGGTCTTTATCGTTACTTTTTAGAAAATGCATGACAACTCAGCAGAAAACACATGACTTTGGTTAAAAAGGACACACTACTGCATGCCCCTTACTGTAGTTTCTGCATGTTTGTCTCTGTCTCCAAAAGCCTGCGTATACTTCTGTCTAAGCGATGCACTAGCCAAAGCACTTGTGTGTTGGGAAAACTGTCCATTGATATTCACAGACTGCCAATCCTCGCACCAACAGGGGAGCTGTAACTCCTGTCAAGAGACAAAGTCATGACTAGAGCAGCTTATACAACTGAAAAATGTTGTTTTCAGCCCATACGGTCTTTTAGGTTAGGCTAAATATTCTTTTTTCATTTCATGCAGCTTTATTATTTCATAAGAATGCCAATGCATGAATATTTTGCGTTGTTTTGTTTGTCTGTTATCAAATTCATTACAGAGATTTGATACATTTTTGTCAACCACAAAAGCAGGATTTTTAAAAATTTCTCATAAGATAACAAAATAGCAAATACCTTATTGCTGCCACTTGTTTAACTCTTTAACACAACATTGCGCCCCTAGTCAATAAATCCTTCACGAGAGAGCTGCTGTTATATGATCAAAAATTTGATAAAAGACAAAAATCAATGATTTAATTTCAGTAAATGGAGGAGAAAAAATATAAAAATGACTGATACGCACATTCATTTAGATTTTCCCCTCTACATGTCCCATTGTTTGATTTCAAATTAAGTATTGTTAAAAACTGTGTTTACTATCTTTTCTTGCTAGCAATGTCACAGCTCAGAAGCGGGCGTGCAACACAGCCACCTGTGTAACTCACCGCTTGGCTGACTATCTGAGCCGGTCAGGAGGACTCGGACACGCCAACTTTGTTCCCACCAACGTAGGGGCCCAGGCATTTGGCAGAAGAAAGCGACGTGGCCCTATGTGAGATTAAGATAAAGGTGCGTAACCACTAGGCAGTCATTAGTGCTGGGCAGTGTAACGTGATTTAATGTTTACTCAACTTTGTCTTCCCACCATTATGAAATAAGATAAGTAAGATTAAATGATTAATGTGTAGAAGGCAGTTCTTATGCTTGTTTTATGTATTAGTTTTGTCTTGCTTGAGAAGAGATTTAGGCTTTTGGCTGCTGGAGTTCATTGAAAAAACCTCAAACCATTTTCAGTTATTCTATTATTATTATACATTATGTTCTTACCAGAGTATTTCCTTTACTTACCTGTTTTTATTTGTTGCTTGCTTTAGAAAGTCTCAAGATTTTGCATTTCAACAAGTGTTTACATGTGATGCAGGTGCTGTAAAATCACTGAGCATCAATATTTCTTATTTATTACAATCTCAGTATCAACCACAATCATCACTATTATGCATTTTACCACAATGGTCCAGTTCTTTTAGCAGTGCATCACATGTCATTGTTTTACTTAATTACAAGTTTCAGTGAGGCATTTACTGTAGGTGGAAAGGCCTCTTGGTGATTTTTTTAATCTACTGATCATAAAGTTGTTGTGCACTAAATATTCCTTGCAACAGAAATACAAAGATAATATTGATCTAAGTTGTCTATTGACTTGAATGCATGACTCATTGCCCTGTGAAGAGTAGAAATACACACAAAGAATATCAGAATTATGTTGTAATTTAAATTTCTGCATCATTAGTAAGCTTATTTAAAATGTGAACAAAAATGGTAGTGGATGTCTGGTAATTATGGACTTACTTAAAGGAATTATATGTAACATTTCCACAGAGTAAATTCACAGCTTATCTAAATATGCTTTACTATTTAAGAAGTAAAAATTGCATCTCACCTTTTGAAATGTCCTGCTTTTTGCTTGCCTAAGCTTTTGTTTCACCTCTTGGCTTCTCTGTCACCTTCTCTTCCTCCTCGAGTCTCAGGTATTATCGAACAAGTTCAAACGACTGTTGGCCTCATTTAAGCCAAGAGTTTGTGTGTGAGCTACTGCTCACTGCTACTCCATAATCATGTGGCACTCAAAGCAGGCATCCAGCCTCTTTTCTCTACTGAATGTTATCTTTTCAACATTTATGGAAAAGTCACGTTAAACACAATTAGTGTTAAAACACTCTTAAGGTTAAACATACTGATCAATACAGTAACATCACGTTGACCCCCGACGATAACTTCTGATATGGTCTTTGGAAACTACATGCTAGTGAACCTGAATGAATCCCAGGTAAATTATAAAGTGTTACTGAAAGCATCAACTACTGTCTCTTTGGCTCCCCAGGACCATGTGCCTCCTCAAAGTGACATAACTGCATCTTCATCTGCCAGCAATCATGTCGAAGCAGGGGCACTTGATTCACAAACATGGACTGATCTTTTGCTGTTGGAGAAACAGTTTTTTGCTGTGTCATTGTTTAAATGTTCACCTGTACTTTGATAAATAGACATATCTGCCACTGGTGTTGCTGTCATCTTGGAAAGGTATCTGTGAAGATACAAGTCTTACAATGTAAATTGCATCAACAATAGAAATACAAACAGCTGTTCGCTGTGGAGCACATTATTACATTTCACTGCAGTGCAAAATGAAAGTGTGAAAATGTACTTCTATACTGTGGTACTTGTGAACTGTAAGCGAAATAAATTGTATTTTAGCTACTTGAGGCTTCTCTGTTTTATTGTAGTTTTGTTATTGAATTATTGTCTCTGTTAATAATTCTTTATTTATTTAATTATAAAAACAAATTTTGCTTGGAAAATCAAATTATGTTTAATCTTGTTTTAATTGACAAGAAAAGTACAAGGTGTATTTTCCACACATACTGACCATTTCTATTTGGGTAAGTTGAATGATGAAGAATATAATCAGGCATTAAATTGTTTTCTGTTGAAGACAAAGCATGTTAAAGGCTTTTTATTGCACCATATTTATGTTTTTGCTTTCTGACTTTCTCTTGTCGCCCTCCAGTGGTTAAATTTAGGTACTGCATTTTTCATGACAAGTCTCTGAAAATTGACCTGAGATAAGAACCCTTTTAATTGTCAGTGAAAGTTTTAGATTGTAGAAACCTCTGTTGGTGAATTGTTGAAAATTCATAGCGTATAAAATGCGATCTTTCAGATTGAAGAGGAAAGGTTATTTTCAGTATTTGGACAAAAGTTAGTAGCTTCTGTCTCTGCCTTATCAATTAAACATCAATGTTTGGCATTTTATTGTCTCACATATTCTGTCTCCAAACCCAACTTTCTACATCTATATTTTTACTTAACTGGCACCGTCGCTTTGGAATACAATTCCAATCAACAAGGGTGTGTATTTTAATTTCCAGTTTGTTGATACTAAAATTGACATGTATGGACAGAAGTCCATGGGGAGACATTCAAAAGTTTACAGCTGATGATGATGGACCTTTGTGACAGGAATCATCAGCTTGCTTAGTACAAGGGCCTTTTTTTCTCAAAATGGACGCTGTAGGGACCAGATCTAAAAAAAGAAATAGAATGAAAAAAAAAATTGTATTTTATGAACGTGTCATTGTTTTGATATTTGTATATCCTCCCAAAACATGGATATTTTTTTACTTTTAAAAGTAATATCAGTCCCTATAAACCTCACTGTTCCCTATATGATTGTAAGTTTGATGATTAGCTCATTCTTTTTTCAGGGCTGTCATGTTTCCATGGGGTTTGACATTATTTTATTTCAAGTAGCCTAGAATATTCCATAATGATAGATGGGCTTCTTTAAAACTGATAAAACTTGAGGTCATTCCTGATAATATTAATTTTGGTCTCACTCGTAGGGGTATTGGGTTAGTCGTTGGAGTTATTTATAGAATAAAAAAACACCCCTGAAACTCTAGGGGATTTTGCTGTCTTAAGGACACCTTCCTGAGTCTCAAGGGTTTAACATAATAGAATGTAGCAGGGGTGGCATATTATGTAGGCCAACAAGCTGGTCCTCTCGACTTTGAGAGATAAATCAAATACTGCAGGTGTTATTTTCTGAGGACATTTATTAGGTGTGCCTTGAGATTTTGTCCTTTTGTTTGTTGTGCCTGAAAACTGAAGCTCTGTAGAGTTTGTCCCGTTTAGCATAAAGAAATCTGATTGAAAACACAACACGGAGGAAACGTCTAAATCAGAGGACTGGGAAACAGCTCCTATAGTCATGTTATTATTGTAGATGTAAAGCAGTGTTTAGTATTAACTGGGGAGGGAGGGTGTGAAATGGCATGTGGCCAAAATGAACCCATGACATCATCATCCACTAATGAGCCTCAAGTGGCGCGCTTCTTTCTGTTGCTCTTTCATGCCATTCAAAATGTATGAAAACACGTATTAAGTGGAAAGTCAGTAGGAGCTGAACAGAACATTGAAAGCATTGGAAAAGCAGTTTTTAAGTCCTTCACCCATCTGGGCTTTATGTGAAAATATATGCTAATTGATGATTTCTACCTGTGGGGGGCGGCATTACGCTTCCTTACGTACAGCCTGCCGGAACCCTATTAGAAGAAGAAGAAGTCAATCAGGTAATCGACTGGGCGGGGCTTACACAGTTTTTCCCTTTCCCGCCAAGTCATCTAGGTGATCATCTGAACTAATTTCACAGTGGGTGTCTACTGCGAAGAAATGTTTCAAAGGTTTCTTTTGGGAAAATAATAGGTTATTACACCAGAAAGTTTCATGGAAGGTAAAGAGTCATCGGCACGCCGAACTAAAGCAGCGCCAGACTTTCCAACAGATATGTGGACACGGTGCTGACTCGAGGAAGCTAACATTAGCCTAGCTAACCTGGACTTTAATGGGAACTTTTGTGGAATGACCAATGACTCGGCATGTTTCCAAAGATGAAGTCTGCACACGGTGACGAAGTTGACTTATGATAAAGTCTGCAAACTTTAAACACCAACAAATGGGAGGGGACAATGGCGCCTTGCAGTAAATACTGTGAAGGAGACTGACAGTGCTCAACCAACCAACTCAACTAAAGGTAAGTGGACACATTTGTCTGTGTCATTGGTATTAAATATCACATTTCTGCCAGCAAGAGCACAATAATATCAGAGACTCAAGTTCAAGCTCTGTTCAGTAGAGGATATGAGCTTATTTAGTCAGTGCATTGTTTACTCTTTTACACATTTATGACAATGCACTGACAGTGCAGTTGTTGTGAACTATCTGAATAATTAAGTTAAAAACGAGATGGCAACAGTAAGTAACTAAACAAGCTTGCATTTAATGGTATGAAATCCTTGATTCAGGTATTCAGTCAATCTTTATTTTTGTTGTCCCAATTCATAATGCATTTTACGAGAGAGCAGGCTGAAGCCATGTTCATCACTTTATGAACATATATATTCACAGATGTAAGATCTATAAGTCTGTCCTCATAATATTTGTCTCTGCTGAATATAGATCTTTTGAGGTTAGCCCCTTGAGATGTGGCGTCTTGTTTTCAAGAGGGTCCTTGTGTCTATATGATGGAAAGATATTTGTTATGTAGTTATAATCAAATACAACCTTGGTTAGAGAGGTAATTCTAATGTTAACATTAATATCTACAATGATTATAAACTGGAGAGGACTAGTGTTGATTAATATAGCTGCATTTAGTTGAACTGCCTTTAAATCAGACTAAATTCAGACAAGAATTTCGTTGATCTCTCTGAAGTTGGTAGCAGGAATTGTAATGATAATGGAATTGTGGTGAAGGAAAACCACATATTTGTAATTGTAATAACTGAAGCTTTGTAGACAGCAGCAGGCTGTCCACATGAATGATACCAGGCTGCCTACAAGACAAGAACCAGAGACGAGTACAAGAGCAAACAAAAAGGGTCTAAACCCTCTTGAGTATCCTAACTACTCCCTTTTGAGTTTCTGTGTAACAGACCCTGAACTTCATGGCTGCTAGTCTTCTCTAATTGACATGCATTCTTCTATCATGCTTGGCTTTTCTGTTGATGTCTCTTCAGAGAGAATATGCAAAGAATTCTGCATACGTGCGACTAGGGATCATTACAGACAAATGCAATGCTCTAAGGATTGATTCTCTGGCATATCTTTGAATAATGATGCAGACAGAACAATTTCAAGATTGGTCAGTTGTACAGGCAAGTTTGACACCTGCATAGTTTGGTCTTGTGTGTCCCCTGAGTGTGTCTGCTTGGACTGGTGGCCTGGCTGAAAGGGTTTTGCCAACAGCCCCATTGTAAGTTGGAAACGTCTTAAATATATTTATGTTGTATTTGCTATTTATGCAAATAAGATGCACACTGCATGTGTAGTCCACACCAGTCCAAGCACACGGTGACCATAGTGAAATTTATGAGATGGATGTCTTACTTGACTGGCCAGTAGAACCATTAACAGATACTCTTGTTCTGCATGAAATAAAATAATTAATGTTGAGTAATGAATTCACCATTAAAACTACATTTTATACCTTTTTTATCATGCTTCTGTTGGAGTTGAAGACCACAACTCCACATGTGGGAACCGCTGTAGTTCTCAGTCATGTATTTTTCAACAATGGCAATCAACAGTACATATTTTAATTTGTCTAAAAAGTGGATTACCATTTTGAAAAGCTAATCTGCCATGAGCATGGAAGTATTTTGAAGTTAATGGTCAGTTTTAGGAGAATGGCCTGTTTTCAAATCTTTGTCAGCTCTTCTGATGGCCAATCCTTAATGCCAACATATGAGCTTGAACATGCAGTTTAGTTTAAAATGGTTCTATTTGAGTGAACCAGAAGTCCAGGCATCAGGGCAGAAACACTGTCAATCCACCAGTCAACCTTTTAATACATTAAATCAAATGAGTAAGAATATTGAGAAGTGGTTTATCTTGTGGCTCTGGTGATTTTAAAATCATAGCAGGAAGGATATGTTTGACTTTGTTACTGTCTCCCCTGAGCACAGATACATGTTTGTTGATCAGACAAAAGATCTTTTTTTATCTGTGCTTGTGAGCAGCCATGTGTAAATATCCAAACAGAACTAATGACAGATGCTGGTTTGATTTGGATGGTCAGACTCTCTGAGGATGTATTAGAGATCCCATGGGCATCTGGAGACAAGCAGGTCCCATTTTGACTTTAACACCATCTGAATGACGAAGTATGAGTCTCTATGGTAATATCTTTTTTCCGTTGTTCAGGATGGATAATAAATGATTGCTGCGACAGTGGTTCGCATGCATCTTAGAACTGCAACAACAGTGTTGGGCATGCGTTTTGAAGAGTGCAGTCAGTGTTTCTTTTAGACTTATTTGAGCTTTACCAGAAAATAAAGCAAGAGTGCAACATTGGAACATTGGAGACCTTTTGTCTATAATAAACTTATGTCAGTATTGTATAAAAGTTCATTTCCATTTATTTCTTTTTTTGTAGTATTTCTGTGTCTAGTTTGTATGAGAGCATGAAAGGAATCGTCCAAACAGCGATTTAGTAGAGCTTCCTAACAAACAGTGTCCTAAACACTTTGACTAAACTTTAATCCAGGAGCCAGAGAACAAGAAATCCCACATTCTGCTGTGTAGATGAATGACTCTGCGACAGACACAAAGAGGGGTCAGCAGGAATGTGATATTTCTTGTTCTGTTGTCTTGTTGACGCTTTACGCCTAGTTATTGCATGTGGTAACAGCTCCTTTGGTTCTATTGTGCCACGGCTTCTCAGAGGCACCGGCTAGTGCACTTCTATGAGTAGTAAACAGTACTGTTTAGGCTATAAACATAAAGCAATGCCGTCGCTTTGTAAATCAGGCATTTCGCTTCAGACACTTGGATTACAGCATTTGAAAGCATGGAGGAGGAATGCCACTTTCGGACTTGTGGACTTCTAAGGACACTGTTCGCTCGCCTATCTAAGTTAATATATCAATATCAGTGACAGCGAGGATCCCCACAGATTCTCAAGCGCATCCCAGATATTCCAAAACTACTCCACAGTGTTTTGTTTGTAATAGATTATTTATCATCTATTGATACAATTTGTCATAATCATAATGGTAACGAGGTTGCTGTGTAACTTTGTTTTCCCTTTTGAGAATTTGTGTTTTATCCCCTGCTGGATACTTTAAAATGTCTATAAATGATCTCTGCTGCTTTGTCCTCTTCCAACCACTTTCTGACCTCCTTAATGAATTTGATTATTCTTGAGATTGTCCTCACACATTCCCACAAGTGAAAATATAATGAAAAAAGACCTTGTCCTTTTCATGTCTTTAAGGTTCAACACTAAAGCTTATAAATCACAATAAAAACATCCCCATACATTTCTTTAGTGCTTCTGTGCACTCACACACGTTTGTACCTAAAAACATGTTTACCCCTATGCTGCTTAAGTTGGTCCACAGTAAGTTTATGGTGCTGCAGCGCCACCATGTGGCTCAGCAGTCGTGGCTGCATGAGCCTTGTTCACCTCACATTGAGTATTTTCAAGTGATTCTGAATTTGAAGTTAAAAAGTGGTAGTGTGGATTGACAATTGAATCATGGAATCAAGTTGCAGTTTTCTTCCCATTGTCTCACATGATATGTATCCATATGCGGTACATTTTGCAATTAGTTCTTCTTTGGACTGTATTCACTAATGTGGGTCAACCTTTGGCAAAAAAATACACTCAAAGTATTTCCGGTTTCACAAATACATTCTGCCAGCTTGAAGAGCCTTTCAATAATAGAACACTTTCATATTATATTCATCATGCTCTACAGTGAACACTGCAGCCAAGTCTGCTGGGTTTAATTTGAGGCCTAATTTGGTTTCCCTACATGTCAGTGTTAATGAAACTTTTGTATTTGATCTAGATTGCCTCAAGTCAGTTTCAAGATTTCAAGAATAACTTTGTGCATAGCATTAAAATGAAAAGAAAGGAAAAGGGGCACTCAGGGCCTCACAATCACATTTATTTTTAGAGTCACGGGGATTCTTTATAAAGATAATGATTGATTAACAGAAACACGAGCCTGTACTGATTCTGTTTTTTGGCTGATATATAGATAATGTAGGGATTTGAGCATTTATATAATTCAGTATCAGGTACTTTTCATTCAGCATTGGTTATTTTATGGACTGATTAGTAGTTATTGATTAGAAAACTGTTTTGATTAGTTGCTTATTTATTAAGAACAAATGAAGAAATATGAAATCCATCTATCCATGATCTATTCAGCTTTGGGGCTTCAGGATGCTGGAGCCTGTTGCAGCAACCTGGGGTAGAATTTTCTATTTTGTCTCAGTGACAATGCTAGGGATGTCCCGATCTGATATTGATATCAGATATCGGTCAAAAAAAACAAGTATCAGATTATATCGGCCTGCATCCTTAATCTCCGATATCAGCACTCCGATTCAGTCCATTCTAATATATTTATTTTTTATTTTATTCAGTTGTAGAATATGCTTATGTTTAAGTTCAACACAGTGGTTATTTTGCAAGTGGTGAAATATGTTTTTGTTTGATTTATTGAGGTCACTTTTCAGGGTCTTCTAATATTTTTTATTAATGTTGTTTTAATTATAGTATATTCTTATGTTTAAGGTTCAAATGTATTTAACCTATTGGTTAATAACAAATGGGTCAGTTTTTCTCATACCTACTATTGCTGACTACTGTTCTCTGTTTGAGTAATCTGACCTGATCAAGCTTTTCTTACAGTCCATACTACAAAATAGGTAATAAAAGTCTGTATGATTCCTGCTGATATCGTATCGGATTGATATCGGTATCGGCCAATACTCAAGGTTGCAATATCGGTATCGTATCGAAGGTGAAATAGTTGTATCAGGACACCCCTAGACAATGCTGTGCTGCTCTTGGTCAGAGATACAGAGATCAGAGGCTAGCTTGCAATCAAAATCACAGCTGTCACAGCTGCCCCATTGTAGAGTCTAACTTACAGCTTTTTCATGAGTAAATGTTTTATAAATGTATTTTAAAACTTTTTTAGAGGAGCAAATTTTCACATTTTGTCTAATATAATGGGCTCAGAGATAATGTTTTCCTCTTTACTCTGCCAACTTTGTTGAATGGGTTACTTTATAGCTTCATCAAGAGTTGATCAAACTTAAATCACAACTATGTAATACCCTTTTAGAGACACAAGATGGCAGCCAAGAGCTGTACAACCGTGCACAGCCCTGCATTTGTTTATTTCATCATTCTGGAGTACCTCACCTTTTTTACTTTTATTTCTCAGATTTTACACTTTATATCTAATAATAAACAATCCTTTTCAGTTTTGAAACAAATTATCTTGCAAATTATTATTGTATGTGAATAACAATCTCAAACAATACCACTGTATTGACTTTAGTAATACCTCATGATAAACATACAAAACATGTAGAGGCAGTATGTTGTCTAATGTAAAATAATCTGTTTTTACATCTAGCTGATCGGTGTCTGTGAATATGCTAATATGTAAATATACTTTGTGGAAAAAAATATCATTGACTGTTTACATTGAGGATGTCAATACTATCAACCATTCAGTCTTGGTTTGAATTATGTCAACAATATTGCATCTAAATCAAAATGATGTCATGGAGGTAATTTACTGTCCTTTCTAATAACGTATTAGAGCATGACTGCACTGTTATTGATTATTTACTTAAATAAAATCATTACTTCTTTGAATGCTGACAGGCTGATTTTTCTAAGGGGTAAGAGGCATTCACTCCAAAGCTTTGCTACAGACTTTTCGACACCCTCATCACCAAACACTGCCCTTTCAGTCACTTTCTAAACTTGAGTCTTCAGTGGCTCTTTTTCACATGTGGAAAAAGATATTTCTAAAGACAACATGAAACAGACTGTAGGGCCTGTGTTGTGCCCTGTCAACCATTCAGCTCCATATTCTCTCTCTCTCGTTTTCTCTCAAGGCCCTCTTTGTAGGCACAGGAATGCCCTGCACTCTGAAATGTAAAGCAGGCTCTCTGTTCAGATGTGTATGCTGCTGCTGATGATCTGTTTAATTGTATATGACAGAGGGATTTATAAAATAGGATGTTTGATAAAAATGCCCATCTGATATTCCCTTAAAGGAGACACACAACATGCAGTCCTAATTGTCAGACTTCTCATTAGGGCAGCGTCGTGGGACCCTGTTGGATAATGACGTGGCTGGATTGCTGTGGCATTCATCTTGTTTTCATTTGGTCTGATCTTACATGAATGAATTGATGCTGCAGTTTCAGTACAGCTGGATATGATGCTCGAAGCTGATATTAATATATTGACTAATTCTGTGCAGAGAGTTTCCATTTTCTTAAATACTAGCAGAAATGTGGCTTAACAGTTTAACCAATGAACACTGGAAAGTCATTTGTGACTTACTGTTAAAGATAGTTCTATAATTCTACCTCACTCTCACACCCTGTTTTTTTATTGCAGTTATTAAAAGGCCTAACACAAAAAATTGCAGTCAAAAAGGAAGCAAAATAATTAGCTGGGCTTTTTGTGCAATATTAAGATAATTATATTCTTCACATGATAAAAGAAGCACTGATTGCACTTTCCATGATTTGATTTCATCTTTTAATTATTTTTCTCATCTAACCTTTTTTAAGTTTTATTTGACAGCAAACAGATTTGTATGTGTCTTGTATTTATTAGTTTTTGTTTGTTGTAAAATGCTTACTGTTTATTCATCTTTTGACAGAACTGCACAGCTGTTTTTTTTTAGTAGTGTTGGCTCATTGTGGATAGAAGTTTACAGCCCCCCACTCTTCAGCTTTATTTTTCTGATTCTGAAGGCTTTAGATTCAGATTCAGACAACTTTATTAATCCCTGAAGGGTGATTTCGTTCATAGTTACCCCGCCTTATTGAACCATACAAACAAATCAGGGAGCAAACAAACAAATAAGAGACATTGGTAACAGTGTATGGACAACAACATTCCCCTGTCGGTACCTACAGATTAGCAGGAGCCGCAGTAAATACTGAATAAATATAGTAAGCAATAAAGTTACACAGTGAAATTAAGATAATATAGGGTAAGGAAATTAAAAAGATAGTTGTCATCCCACAGGTAACTACAATTTAAGACTGTTTTATTGAGATATCATTTAAAATCTTTACCTGACAGCCTCTTCTACTTCCTGCTTTAGAGAATGGTCTAGTCTTTCTGTGGTAAGAGATTTCTTATGCTTTATATCTGTTAAATGCTAAAGTTACTCAGATTTTTTGAAACTGGATTCACTTGACTGTAGCTCAGTGTTTTAAATTCTTATGCTTAGGTTTTGTCAAATGAGTGTCTCACCATAAGCAAGCTTCATTACTTTTATTCTTTCTACATAACATGTTAATGTTCTGAGGGAAAGAGGGACAGACACCAAAACCATCATCAGTTCTGCTCATTCATCTAATGTCTTTTGAATTTCTGTATTTGCTAGTATGGATTTTATGAATGGAAAAATTAAGGCCCTCACAGGTTTTCTGTGTCAACAGCGTCAAACACACGCCCCCCCCTTGTGGCTATTTAAAAAAAAAGAATTTACATATAATCTAGCATTTTGTAGTGTCCACTAGGCCTGTCGTAATAATCAATAAATCAATTAACCGAACCATAAATAAAAACGTCCTTGGTAAGTTTGCTGGCCTCGATACATTGAAGTGCATGCATGTTTGTTTTCCTCCTCTTTTTCTACCAAGCAGGCTGAATGAGAAGATGGCTCACTGCGTCCATATTTCTCAACACCTGGGTGCGTTGGTTCTATAGCGGAATGAGTGGGGTTAGGGTTAGTGATGTATCTGCCCTTCCTTCAATCTTTGAGGGGGAGGCGGGGCCGCTCGCGCGTACACACAGAGAGAGCTGAAGCGAGTGTCGTGAGGAATATCGAGGAAACAAACATACATATAAATGATGGCATGAAAGTGACGGTTCCCAAGCCAAATGAATATGTTTGAAAGTAGTGGCGACGAAGAAGGGGAGGTGCAGCAGAGCCTTCGTCCTGACAGTAGGCACTTACTAGGGTGTTTGGTTGGCAAAGTAGATATAAATAAAACAGTGCAAAATGGTGCGTGCTCACAAACAGTGTCGTTCACTACATTGCAAAAGAAATGCAACCTTTCAATACGGTTGAACAATCAGCAGTTCAGGAAATGTTACAAATGTTTCACAGACTGTATGAATTGACTGGGAGAAAGTACATGTCACAAATTCCTGAACTGTACAAACTGCATTTCATTTATTGTTTTCATTGTGTGTGTTTTATTGGAGTTTGTTTTATTTTCTCTACAGAGACAGGGTCAATTTTTTTTGTTGTTTTTGATTATTTTAATGATTTTTTATTTACATGCAGGTTTTTCTCCCAAAAAGACAGTCCATTTCATTTTCATAGTTTCTTTTCTCCTCTTTTTTTGTTTAATTTATTATAACCTATTGTTTAATTAATTTTATTTGAAAGCTGTTAACCTTCCAATTACAGTTAAATACTCTTAAGAAATTAAAGTTAATTTCTTTTGACATGGTGTACTCACTTTATTAGGACATAGAATTACATTAAATGAAAAAAATATGTTTCGAAATAACATTAACAATAATATCGTTTTTCAGCAATAATTTTTGGAACAATTATTGTCCAGCAAAATTTTCTATCGTGACAGGCCTAGTGTCCACCCTTGCATAAAATTTAAGTCACAGTACATTGCATGTTGTTCTGGTTGCATTTGTGAACAAAATGTGGGCCACACTGACCGTTTGTCTTCTGTACACCATGATTTCCTTGTCTTACATGATGCTTTTGTGCTGATAACCTCTAACAAGAATGTGACAAGGCATGCAGAATAAACTGAAAGGGCTGATTAGGGAGTTGAACATGAATCATGATAATATTGCTGTCTTAAAGTAGTTAGAACCCATTTTGAATTGGAACCCATTCTTGACATTCTGGCTGTGTCCGAAATGGCATACTTCCGTACTACATACTACAAACTTGTGAATATACTGTATACTACATACTATAAGTATGATTAGGATGCCAACCGTTCACACTGTAGTGTACTACTAAGTCTCCCATGATGCATTTCAAACCTCCAACGACAAAAATCTGAAGAACACCAGGCTATCAAATATCTCTGTTGATTTGCCACATTTGAAAGTTCAGAGAGCATTTTAGGTGAGAAAGTCACCACGTAGAATACCAAAATGTGTTCATTTGAGCCATAAAACGCATGGATACAAATTTCATTTCGGACAGTCCGCTATGCGCCCCATTATGCTATCAAAGAAACTTCCGGTTGGCTCAAATACAAGAGCCCATTTACAAAAGCCTTAAAGACCTAAAAGGAGATAGTAAAAGATGCGTTTATTTTGAAAATGGGAAGTTTGCTAGTAGCCGATTTTTAGCTGAATGCTGGTCGGTCTTGCTTGGCGCAATGCATTATGGGGCTCGCAATGCATTATGGGGCGTTTGAGTGTGACTAGTATGCCCACCTCGCATACTTAAAATTTTTTCCAACATAGTATACATCCGGGTATTTCTCGCACACTCAATCTTTTCATACTATCTAATGTGAATGCACTACATACTCATTTTGACGTCACACATAGTATGAGTAGTACGCTACTGTAGTATGCCATTTCGGACACAGCCATTGTTTGTGGCATACTGTATGTGTGACATAAAGTGATGGATATAACAGATTTTATGGTTTTTGTCATCTTTATTTACCTTGATAAAAATATTTTCGGCCACCTATCGGTTTAATGAGCTTGCGGAGATGGTAGCGCTTCACTGACGACGCTACATGTCGATCACTTGTCATGGGGCTCCAGCAGAGATCCTGTATGTTGTTGAGTTTTAGCAAAGATTGTGTGAATCAACACAGATGACTCTGATGTTGTGCAGTAAGTGCCACTTTGTGTAAAATTAGGCCACAACTGAGCTTTTCTGTCTGCCATGATCACGTCTAAGTTTAGACTATTATAGTTTGTGTGACTGTGACTGCCTTTGATGAGCGACACATCTACGCACAACTAAGTAGATGAAATTAATAAGGGAGCCGTGAAGCATAAACACATTGGTTCCTTGAGCTAGTTTTTACTGGAATTCCCTGCTTATACATCATCTTGTATTTAAAGTCATTAAGCTAGGGCTGGGCAATTAATCGAAAAATAACCAAAATCGACATTTAGACCCTCTAATTGAAGTAATTTTTCTCATGACGATTATTTTGATTATTTTCTCTGTTAGTCATGTGACTGCACCCTCTCCGTACAGTCTGCGTTCACTTTTGCCAGAGTGAAGGATGCGGGATTAACATGGAGGAGACGAGCGCAAATCTATCAGTGTACCTTGTAGCCAAGAAAAATACCATCTCCATTGTTTGGACACATTTTGGATTCTGTGCAGAGGACATCAAGCAGAAAGAGGTTCAGTGTAAATACTGCAGGAAGACTGTGTCAACATCCATTGGTATCACCACTAATTTGTTCCAGCATAGCATAAAATAATTGTTCATTCATCAAAGTTGAAGTAAGAGCTTCAATTAATCGTAATACTGAGATTAGATAATATTGCCCAGCCCTACATGAAGCTGTGGAAAAAACTATTTACAGCCCTTTTAGTACATGCATTCTTTGAAAAAGTTGAATAGTTCAGTTGATGGTCACCCCAAAAAACACAGAATTCTTTTTATCAAAACTATTGTAGTGTGAGGACACCACCATGCATCCCACCTTTGCCCTGCTATCACACCGCACACTACAGAGAGAAGCTCACACGCTGCTCATATTGTCTCGCAGCCACACTTTTAACTTCAAAGCTCTGCTCACCCTTGTGTCTCAGGAGGAATGGAGGCACCATAGCAGGCAGGCCTCACTGCTTTGCCATGGTTAACTATGGCTGCAGGCTGAAGCACCTCCCCACATCTTCTGATACCACAGCTGAGGTGCGGTTGGAGGTGGGGAGGGGGGGGTTGTGTCCTGTACCTCAACAGAATGCCATGTTGTACTTTGCCACCATGTAACCTGTCCCTGTGAAACAGTTTATTATGCACCCTCTTACAAGTCTACACTTGGTGAAACATTACTTATAGAATAGCATGGTAAAGTAAAAACCTGCATTACCAAGATGTGTTTCTTGATGTAAGTATTATGATTTTAGGGAAGAAGAAAAAACAATTTGTTTAAAAAGGATGATATCTGTGATGCTTCGCTCATGTCTGGCGAGTGACCCTCCTGTTTGTTGAAACGGTGTTCAGCTCAAAGGAACAATGTGCTGGATTTACTTTATTATGAACAAAGCCTTTGTCTGAGGTGCTCACATGCTGATCGGGGGTCCAGAGTCCAAGAGCAGCTTTGAACTATCAGGTCAAAGACATCACAGAACTGACGCGCTGTTTCGCATTCATCTTGTACCTCACACAGGAGGCCCCGTCACATTTGTCCTTTTGATTGTCCTCCATTTCTTTAAAGGTCTGGCTGGAATCATAGGTCATCTGGAGGCTTTTATGTGCAGAAAAACAAACCTTGTGTTTTTTTCTTACTTTTCACTTCAGGGGAAGAACTTAAACGGAGGTGACGGTTTCCACTTGTGTGTACGGCCCCATGCCTTAGTCACAAATAATTATGTTTTTAAACTCGAAATGAGCAAATCCATTAGGAAAGAACCTAAACTGACACACAGAAAAGACTTGGCACATATCAATAGAAAGGTGGGCATATCTCTGAAATCCACCATCATGAAATATGCAAAGCAAGCCCACCACAGAGAATAGCTGAAAACACAGCTCTTTTGATGTTAAGTCCTTTGGTTGTGCATGTCTTCATTCAACTAGCCCGTGGATGTTTTAACCTTCAGTAAAACTTGCTCCAGCACAGAGCTCTCTTTCTCTCTCTACATCAGAGTAATGTGGATCTACAGTTCTGCTCATGATTTTTATTTCATGAATGCTGGGTTTCCTCTTTGCAAAGTTTTATGGGAGCCCACCATCACATTTCCCTCTCCTACTTTATTGTGGAGACCTGCCTTTTGTATTTTGTGTTTTCAAGAATGACGGTTGCTATTTAGCTGTTTTTTCCCACATTAAGTCTTGTGATGGTCTCAGTTGTGTTACATGCAATGTTCAAACCTAAATTAATTAGTGATAAAGAGTATGTTTTAAAAGAAAGTTTTGTTAGACAGTAAATCAAGCCAAAGTAAAGATGTGGTGATTTGTTTCTACAGAAAGACGAGAAATTGTTCTACTGCCTTTTTTACATGATAACTGTTTAACTGCTTTGTTATGCAAATTGCCACTGAGCCAATTTGCACATGGCATCAACTAATTATTTTTTAGAAATTTAGTTGTGGTCAGAAAGACCAGTTGAAATGCAGGGAATTGTCAGAAAAGGAGAGGATTTTCAGTGAGCAACAGTTCTCCTGTCGAAAACAGCTTCTTGATGCCAGAGGTCAGAGGAGAGCGGCCAGAACAGTTAATGATAATAGAGAGGCAGCAGTCACCTAAATAGCCACTTTTCTCAAGTTGCAGAAGGCTATATTTCTGTACACAACACATTGAATATTGACCACCACCAGTGCCACTTCTGTTTGCCAAGAGTAGGAAACCAAGACTACAGTTTGCAAAGGCTCGTCAAGATTGGAAAACAGAAAATTGCAGAAGTCTTGCTTGGTCTAATGAATCTGGATACTGCTGCACTGTCCAGATGGCTTGCAGTCATCTCAATACGGCAATATGGACGTAAAATCTAAGAAAAATGTTTTCACTACATTGTTGCATCAAGCAAGGTGGACCTTATGGAGATGCTAGGGATTGTGGGTTTATTTTTCATCACACAGAAAATACTTAGATGCAAGAGGTGGGCTGTTGGTAGAAATAACTCTTGTTGGGTTTTACTGATATTAGTGCATCATCAGTTCTGCTCATTGATCCAGATACTAAAACATTTTCTTATTGTTTCCATTGGAGTCTGTATGGGAGAATGTTAGCTCTACACTGTTTTTTAACCAATGTCAAACACATTGAACTGTTGATATCAGCAAGTGCATCTCAATGTTGTCAGTGTTTCTGCTTTGCTTGGAATCAGACAGGCACAGACTTTGCTCATTGAGCTTTTTTTATGCATTCTGTGTACAAATTAACAGCAGTTTCCACCTCTCTGACAACTTTGTTTGGCAAGGCACACGGAATTACATGGAAGGCATTGATGAGGAAGCTGATGAGCACAAATGCAAGTGACACTGATTTTGCACTTTTTGTTACCTGCTCTCATCTTGAACCAGTTCTTGACTCTCTTGACTCTCAGGGACCGCAGATGTAAATTAGCTTATAGCTAACTCTGGCTTGACCGTCCTTATCTTGCACAGCCCCTGTTAAATAAACAAATAAATAAAATAAACTCATCTGTTGGACACACAAAATCCACAATATTTCTGTAGTTTTCTGAGGAATCTGTTTTTTCCCAAACAATATGAAATGAGTATCTACACATTTTGGAAAAGTTATTAATAGTTATCTTGTGTGTACAAAATGTCATATTTGCAAATTGTACAGTGTTCAGTATGTCTCTGAACTCAATATAACCAATACCTTTATTGATATTAATACATTTCTTTTTTATCACGAGCTCAAAGTCCCCAATTTACAAAATTGACCTGTTCCCTTCATGGTGTCAGTTTACTTGTGTTAGAAATAGATGTAAAACAATAATAAACAGAATCTCATTCTTTAATGAATGATATCTTTAATTTATGAAAGTGGACGTTCAGTGATGACAGGGTAAACTAGCAGCATGAATGTCAAAAAACAAAGTCATGGATGTGTTAAAGGCAGACTGATCTGGCTTAATTTTACCCACTATAATGCTCACTGCACCACAGTGTCTGCGGGATTTCAAGAAAAGGTGGAAACACCAGCAACTTGCTGAAGCATTGATCTATGCAGAACAGCATTAAAGATGCTATGAGGAGTTACTAAGTAATACAAAAAAGTCTCCCTTGTAGATATATGCCTGATCGAAATACACACTTTAAGATGAGTTTTATGGCATCAAAATAGGTTATCTACAAATGCTATTCCATGGCTTCTTGGTCGGGTCGGACAGCCGGCTACAAAACTACAATACTAAGGTTTCCAAAAATTGCTTGTTGTCACACATCAAAAACTACCACAACGTCACTAGAAAGAGATACATCACCTTGTTGCTTTGCATGATGTAAGTTGTTGAAAAAGAAGTTGTAAAGCAATGCAGAGTTCTGAGGAAGGTCCAAGCTGCATTTATTAGCATCACAACAAACACACACTTTGGCTTGGGTCACGTCTTTCGGTGCGTTCCAGTTGTAGTCAGACACACTGGATGCCCCCAGTGTGAACAGTTATTTAGCTCCTGTAATAATCAATTTATTTGCACTTTTGACTGGGGTGTGTCGCTCTAGATCAGCTGTATACATAGTATTGTTAGACTTATATTTACAAAAATGCTGCCATAGTGATAATCACATTCTTCATGTGATATTTGTGAACAACAACACAGGGCGTGCTAACAACAGCTAACAATAGCCTGGTAGATTGGCATGTTTTTTTCCAACTTCAACTGCTACTGGAACGCAGCATTATGACAGTCGGCGCGTGGTGTCATGGGTAGCAGACTCTTTATGTCGCTGGAAATAGATTCTCCTCATAGCACCTTTAAATATCAAGAGTACATGAAGTTGTTGACCCTTCAGAGTAGTGATGTGCGATATGACGATATTAAATCGTTAAGGATTGTAACGCAGGGATGATCTCATAAAACAGAAAGATCGTCAGATCGTCTGTGTGGGCGCAGAGACTTTGACACGCACCCGACTAGCCAATCGTAGCACATTACGTGCAGTGCATGGTGAAATCTCCTGTTTGGTTATGTAGCGTGAAGCCATGGTAGAAAGAGAAAAGGAGATAAAAGCTTTGAGATGTCTGAACAAAAATCTGTTCTAAAGCAGCCGTATTATTCACTCAGATTATAGACATTGAAGTTTGATAGCATTTGTTCTAAATTGTTGCACTTTAAGAGATAACCAGTTACTTAAGTTTGCATTTATATTTGACCCTTTTCAATAAGCTATTTGGTGTGTTTAGTTTTTATGTTACAAAAGTGCGCTTTATTGTTGTTCGCTACCTTTTATGTTTACATTTATTGCACATTTTTATAAAAACTGCACTGTTTAAATAAAAACCTGTTCAGAAAGTTTCTTTGGCTTAAATTGTCTTTTTTTTTTCTTTTAGGGTTTTACATGTTTTATATGTCAAACATAGGGAAAAAATGGTCAAACATGCATATTAGTCTAGAAAAATCAACTTAAAAAACAATCGTGATAAGATCGTGATTTTATTTTTAAAAAATCGTGATATGATATTCTTGCCATATCGCCCACCCCTACTTCAGAGCTGTGTATATGTATTTTTTCCACACGGAACATCTAGTGCCAAGACAATTGATAAACATAGATTGATAAGCAGAATCAATAGTGGTATTGGTATCAATAAAGGAACACCGAGATCATGATACCAGTGCTGAATCAGTGTTATTAAAATGATACCTTAACAATTCCTGAAAGATGATTTTAAGTCCAGAAACACAATTCATGTTGTTTGCTCTTGTTTTGGCCTGTTTGACAATGCTTCTGATACCCGTGATATCTGTTTGTTTAGCTGAGGGGCAATATTTGGCAGCTCACCAGCATCTTTGGCCATGACGTTCATTGAACAATATCAAACCAAGCGGAAAAATCTGTGCTGTAATAGGGTCTGGTAGTCCTCAGATATGATGGTATTAATACCACACTGGTTTCTGATTTCAGTACCCACCCCTACGAAAAAGAACAACATTCTCTGTACAAGATTTCTCTATTTTACACACAGACTCCAGCACACACACTCAAACACACTCTCAAACAAACAAAATAATACAAATGGGACTAATAATCAATCAACCATGGAACACGTGTCCTTTGACTCCAGGCTGTTATTGCTTCGGTGAGCCTGTGTGTGTTGTGAAGTATTGACTGATTTCAGTTTTGATGATCCATTTTCAGATGAGAGGAAGCATGTCAGTGCTGCGGGCATCACAAAGGGCAGATGAAGCACAATGCTTGAGATTCTCGAGCAGTAAATTACAGAAAAGTGTCCCCTTGCTTTGGGGGAGTCTACGTTTCCCCCTCTTATTCCTGGTGACATGAAGGGGTCTCATGTCGGACCTGTAAGGACTGGGCAGGGGCCCAACAGTGAGCAAGTCACTGCTGGTCTTCAGCTTCTCCTGAAGAGAAGCTCGGGATTAGTTAGTATTCACTGGACATAACAAGGCTTTTGATGTAGCCAGTATTCTCTTTACTCACCCGGAGCATCATCATTTAATGAGACCTGATATCAGCCTTTTTAGGAGCTCTGAATGTTTCAGATAAAAGCAAATTGTATTCACCAAAACCAGCAGAGCACAAGGTGGTCAGAGGTACATTGTCACCTGTGTGTTCTAAGTGATACATTGAAGCTTTGCCTTTGTGTAATGGGATATGTTCATTAAAACAGGCCCATTTCACTCTCTCTTAATCAGCACCACATATGTCAAGGGAGGATACTGCCTGGAGCTAAAAACTGGTGCATAATTTATACCTCCAGGTCAGCCTCTGCGATGAGTGCGTATTATCTCAACAAAGATGCATTACTCTCCCATCATTCCATATTTATAGTTATGTCTTGATGTGATGCTCATTCAGCACACAATGCTTTAATTATCCTCTTTGCGAGATTAAAAAATTAAAGCAAATATAAAGTTGGTTATTAATCTGTTAACATACATTTAAATGAGGGCTTAATATAAGCACCTTTTCAAAGTCTTCAGCACTCGTCATTTACAGTTTGTATGCGTCTGTGGGAGAGACAGAGAGTGGGAGAGTGTGTAAGAAAGTGTCACAGCTCACTGTGACACTGCAGGTGTTTAAACTGTGGTGATGTAATTGGTCACAAGGGGAATAGAAACAAGAGCTTCACAGTCCTTGATTTGATCCCTTGGTTATTGATTTCTCAGTCTGCTTCTAACAGAAATAATTGCCACATGTAATGTATTATTCAATTACAAGACACTGCTCTCAAGTTTGGGGTTTGATGGTCCTTTTTGAATCACTGAGACCTATAGATAATTCAACACTGTCAGCCCATTAAGCAGCGCGAATATTAAAAGGTATGCGTTAATCCTGCCTATTTATTAGCAACTGTGACATTCACCAGTGCTCGTAGTTTCACATTTCACCCTTTGTATAGTTAAAAGAAGTGGGCCTAACTTTCAACAAAGGTCAGACATATTTTTGTTACTTTGACTCTTAAAAATTTACCTGTTGCTACAGGCCAAGCTAATCTACTTAAGGCTGTTTTTTGGACTTAGAAAACTATTTCTATGAAACAATTAAATCAAGTTTGTGACAGAATAACATCAGGCATTAGTTCTACATGTCAGTGTATTGGCAGCAAGATAGTTTATGACATTAATCTGTAGTTTTTGTTGAACAGTCTGTGATGTGAAGTATAACCAACAGATATGTACATACAGCTGCACAGACAGAGAAAACGCAGTTGGATGATCAATTTAACACCATTTCTTCCTTTTTCTGTATACTGGTGAAATTACAGCCTGGTAAATATAGGCAATTTTGGGAGTTATAACTGTATGTTAAGAAAAAAAATCACGAGTATGGGGCAAAGAGATGAACCCGTCCACCGATCCCGTAGTCATATTGTATCTTATGGATATTGAGATATGACATGAATATCGAGACATGAAATTTTGTCCATATCGGTCAGCCCTACTTGGTTTGTTAGTTTGTTTTCTAGTTTGATTGTTTCTTTGTTTGCAAGATAACCCAAAAAGTTATGTATAGATTTGGATGAAATTTTCAGGAAATGTCCAGATTGAGACAAGGAACAAATGATTCGATTTTGAGAGTGATCCGTATCACCATCTGGATCTGCCATGACAAAAACTGTGAATTTTGTGAGTAACTACTGAACTAAAATAGGTATTATTATGAATCCAATTGCTAATGGTATGTTTTCATGGTCAAGGAATCTAAATATTGAGATGAAATAAAAGTGGGACTAATATTTATGATAAAAGTCAAAATGTGACTGAGAACTGTGGTGCTTGGGGAGGTCTGCGCTCTCCAAGTGCTTTGCTTTTATGTAAACATGTAAGTTTATGTGGGGATGCATGGATGCATCAACCAGGATTGCCCTTCTTTACAAACAGTTACCGATGTCTCTTTGTTGAATCAGTTTAATGGTGAGATTTGGCACGACCAACTGCTGATTAGGGCTGAACGATGTGGACAAAATTTCAAATCTTGATATTCATGCCAGATATCTCGATATTGACAGGATATGGTATGACTACGGCTACGGGTTTGGTGAAAACCAAGCGGTGCATTCAAGGGCAGTCGTAAAAATTGTATTTGTTGTGACTTTCAGAACTGTACATGCAGGGCAAGCGCAGGGGGAATCTGTTGTTTATTTTTTGCTTTTTCAATATTAATATCTTTAATGTTCATATCTCTTTATAGATACGATGACGATATATCTTTCAGCCCTACTGCTGATTCAAATAGAAAGTTTTTAATTTGGCATAAAAGGGACCTGTTAGATTAACATGTCAGGGCTCGGCATTATGACTGGCCTGCTGACCTGCTCTGCATTGAAAAGCCACCTAATCGCACATTTTACCAGCCTGCTGGGGTGAATCATAGCCAGGCATACCCAGTGAGATTTCATCATTTTGACCCAGTTTTGAGCTGCCTTCAAAGTTCTGGTGGATTTCAGTTTGACTGTACGTTATTTGTCAGTGTAAACAGACATGATGGCTGATCACAGCCCTATCTCAGTCTGTCCAGTTCCCTCCAACCAGTTAGATGGATTGTCCACATGTTTAATACTCTGATCATGTGACTGCATTCATTTACACTGTGAGGGCAACAGTGTGCTCATCCCCCAGCCTTATATTCTGTTTGAGATGTCAGGCAGCAAGAATGTCTGTGTGCTGTGTCCCCTGTATCAGGACATATATGAACAAGCAGGAAGCTGTACTTTTTTGGACTGTGGAAGTATTGGAAATGTGCAAAAATGATCATTAACTTTATTTTTGTCCAAGTCTTGCCCTGCTTTTAGGAGACAGTATGAGTACTCTGATTGTTTAAAACTACCAAATTGTTCAGTATGTGCACATAAATCACATGTGTTGGTCATTCGTCATGAACAGCCATGACATCATGACCAGGGATGCAACTAACGACTATTTCTATTATCGGATAATCGTTGACTGTTGGGTTGATAAGTCAACTTGTCAGATGCTTTTTTTTTTGCCCCCACAATTACCTTATGTTCCTTATTGTCACATTGTGATGATGTTATTATGTTACATCAAATAATGATGCAACAAAATAATAAAATCATCATTATTATTATTACTTTTGATCTTAAATTTGACCATGGCTTCTGCCCCACAATGCATTGCACGCTTCTGACGTGGGAAGATGAAATACAAAATGGAGACAGATCACCATGGATACACAGGTGTTTGTGTTAATTTTTTTCATCCACTGCCGCTCGGTTTGTGTCATGCAGCTGTTGATAATGAAAACACTTCACAATAACTTGGAAACGTGAAGGGGGGGCTGCTGCTGCCTGGTGTTTACAGTACGTAGGTGGAAACACCCACCCAGCGGACGCTTCTGTCTCTGAAAATGGCGAGACAAATTAAAAACAGTCGCTATTTCAAACAACTGGGCTCATAATCGTGATGTAAATACTTACTTTCTTGGTAGAATATTATTACTGAATGATTTTGTAGTTTTTCTGGAATGCAGTCGTTTTCTGTCGCTTGTGGTCGGACTATTTTAATTTCCCTGGCGCTGCTTCCCGGCCGGCACGAATTGCATTCTGGGGTATTGAGTATGCATCTGTGTGTAAACGCTCGGGCAGCCGCAGCATACTCAGATCATCTTTGAGTATTCAGTATGCAGTATGTACTGATTGAGTAGGTAAGTAGATAGTAGGCAGTATGCCATTTCAAACACAGCCCATGTTCTTCCAAACTGAAACCATGCAGTTTTAGGGCACAGTAGCAACAGTGGCAACATTGTTGTGTTTCCTGCTGCGCTGTGGCTGCTGCCTGATGACGCTGATACAGCAAAGATAGGAAGAGGAGTAAGATGACACACGAAAGTGAATATCTGCTCCAGAGAACAATTTTAATGCTGATGTAATGCATTGCACTAAAAACATGGGATGACATGAACATTGATGACTATCCAACAGTAAAATTTATCAGTGAACATTTGTGTTGTCGAACTTGGTTGACTTTGCCTACAATTTGCTGCATCCTTAATCCCGCCTGATGTCTGTTGGCTTGGAATTGTATGATGTGTGCCTGGCTTAGAATGCTGGAAAAAAAGGACATTGTTCACTATTTCATGTTGTCTTCTGAATTAATCATCTGTGATGTTTTAAAGAAAATCTTTTAAGTATTTCTATCAAGCTTTCAGCACTCAAGTTATGGTTGAGAGGCAGAGGAGGCTTTCACTTGGTGGTTGGATGCATGGACTGTTTCGTAGCTTTTCTCACAAACTAATCATGTTTATCAGCAGCAGATAAAAGGAGGACAATAACTTTAGAACATGACTAATGCAAGTTTTTGATTGATGGCTCATCTTTACAGCACATATTACAGGTGCATAGATACAGATGAACAGTGTGTGTTTTATATATGAAATATTCTAACTGCTCATTAAAAAAAAATATTATGACTTTTTACCATAGCATGATCGGAGGAAAGGAGACAATGCCTCTGGACAGAACCACCAGTCACTGGAATAGAACAGTGACGGAAAGAATCAACACTGATGATTAAAAGTTGAACCTGTCCTTATTTTCTATCAGCACCCATACTTTTCAACAATTTCTCTCAATGCCAGACCGTTCAACTCTGATCTGGTTTTTAGTATAACATGAGTAAAATGTTGGAAAGGCTGTATGGGAAAGTTATTGCCATTTTTTTATCATGATTGCAGTATGAACACATTATGTGAGAACTAATTAAAATGGGATCAAGTTCTACTGTCACACCTTTTGATGCTTTCAAATGAAGGTTAAAATGGCCCAACAAAGCTGAATTGTCTTTAACAATTTCTCTAACACTACCCAGTCTTCCATGTTTACACTTGATTACATCTTTTTATCAAGCACAAGTGCATTATCGGGGTGTGGCTCAGAGGGTTAAGATCAAGTCATTTGGTAATTCTAAACTAAACTGTAAAATCAAAACCAAACAGATGAATTGAGCTTGCTATGAACATTGGTTCTTTGATTTTTCTCTCTTTTAATACAAGCACCAAATACATGTATATGAAATACAACGTACTGTCCAGCTGTGTGCCATCTGAAGCTCAAAAAGAAAAATTCAAAAAGCTGTAAGAAACTAAAATAAGGTCCACTCTTCGGACAAAAAGACTCCCCTTCACATGCCTGGGTATGGGCATGAAATGTTTGCTGGTAAACCATTTTCTGTCACAGCATTTCCAACAAATAGTGGTTGTGGACTTTTAGACTGTCATTTTTCTAAGGAATGTATGAGGGAGCCTTCACAGAGGTCATAGAGAGAGCACTTTTTAATCCTCACTGAGGTATGTGAAATTGCCACTGTGCCGTGATAATATGAGGACTGAGGATCATCATTTCTTCAAGGGCAGGTCTTTTAGTAAAACGTTTCTTTGATGCCAAGACAAATATATAATCACCATCCTCATGGTATCAAAATTCCTCCGGTGGCTGATTAATTAGATCCACAGAATTTTTACCTGATGTCAATATTGGCATGACTTCATCGGTGTACAACACCAGCAGTTTTTATTCTGTCTGTAAGATTAGTGCATCATTCAGCTCTGAAGAAAGATCAATTTTCGGGCTACAGTTTCTATCCCCCATTGCTGTGCAGCACTGTGTGACACAGTTTTAATGATCAACCATCCAGCACTTGTTTACAGCTCAGCTTCCCAGTCATGTTCTGTTAATGCCCACTCCTGTTAATATTTATCGTCAGTCTTAATTGGTTTGATGTCACTACACTGGTGCTGCTGTTGGCTTGCTTGTTGAACTGGCCTCGTTGTTGTTTCAAAGTCTTTATTATTGTGACAGTGGAGTCTGGTTCATTAAAGTTTCTCTTTCCATTTTCATCAGTACGAGACCAATCCTGCGAATGCAAAGGGAGCGGTGGAAGAATCAGACCCTGCAAGCGATCACAGGGGAGGTGCATAGTCTGTATAAATTATCAGGAATGTGAACTCGATCGAAGATGTTAATTGCACCAATGGTTAGTTATGTGGGGAATTGCCATACATTTCATGCAGCGATAATAAAAATGAATTTTTGAACAAAGGGATCTTAAAATAATATCTAATCTGCAGAGGATAGCCCACTTCAAACGAATAATTAAAAGCTTTGAAATGTATCTTTGTGGTCAGAATAACGAAGCACTAGCCTGTGAATATTGTACTCAAATTAAGTTTGTGAAAGGAAAAAACAAAACCGGAGTTAATTAACAGTTATTACAGGCTTTTTCAACTTTAATTTGACTTTCAAATGTAAGCTCTTATATATAAACTCTGCTTCTGGCATCTGCAAATTAGCTTGACTGTGTCTCCTCTAATTAGGCCTCATTGAACCCACAGTAACCCACACACAATGATATTAACAATTCGACAGCATTAGTTGTATTTAAGAGTAGTCATTAGAGTGCGTTTTATTTGCATTGGAATAATCTGATGAACTTTTACGTCAAAACACCTTAATATCACACCAGGAATGAAAATGAAAAAGGAGGTGATGTGAATAATCAAAGGTCTTTTTTATGTGTAAAGTAAGTCAGCAGCTTCACCGCCTCATTAACTAATCTTAATAATACGTCATGATTCCAGGCAATTTAAATCAAAAAGAAGCTTTATGCCGCTAACAACTTTGGTACATTTTGTGCTGATAAAACTTGGTGTCTGTATCTTCCTCTGTACATAATGTGTTAAAATGAAACTCATGTTTTGCCTTTGTAGATTGCCTGTGGTAGAATTAAAAAGTGGGGTTTAGTCAGACCTGCCCCTCAGACCTCACACTTATCTCTCCCCCACCCACTCGCCCTCCTATCTCCATCCTCCTGCCATCTCTCTCTGTCAACAGTGATTTTGCCTCTTCCCACTGATCAAACGCACCTGCCAAGCCCTGCTAACATTCCCGAGCATGTTCACTAATTACCCACAAAGCCTTGCAGATTTATACTCCTAATAAGGGATTTGCCTCGAATCAGGGGCAGGGTTGCGCTGCCTTACAATGGTATTTATTTACTCATTTGGGTGAGAGCCTCTGGGGATGATACGATTTTAAATGTTTGAGGGAAGATAAATGTCTGTTTTTGACATAACTACATGCATTTTCAATAATCCATCCCCATTGCATTCTTCATTTTTCCAGGGATAAAGGGCAAGGAGAATTGTTATTATGGTCTCTAAATTTACATGAGTGTTCAGGGATTGTATCCAGCAAAGGCATGGCAATACCATCAGTGAGATCAAAAACAAAGCAAAGCACTCATTATAATCCTCTTGTTTCACTTTAATTACACAAAAGAGCCTTTCAACTGCACTTCAACCAGGAAAGAATAGATTAAGGGAGAAGCAAATTGCCAATTACTTTAATGTTTAACCCCCTACAGTACTCTTAGAACAAATTAAGAAAAGCTACAATTACAGAAAATGCCTGGTCAAACATATTTAAATGGTCTGAAGTGAGGACTTGATCACCCAAAGAAGCTGTGATTTATAAACTTCATAGTATATCTAAATAGACAAATAAAGACTTAATTTTGTGTTGTTAATATACATTGGTCTACTCAAATGATGTAAGGCTGCTGTGACAATAGATTTTCTTAACGTTTTGAGCAGTTTTCCAGACTTTTGCACCTCCTCTTATGGAACTAATTGATTTGGCATGAACACATTTTAGAATGGGTTTGGCACTGTGTCAAAATAATCATTGCATCATAAAAACCCTTTAATTTTGTGTACCATGGCAAACTTCTCTCAATTTATCATACCTGGTTGTTCTGAGAAACCTAAGCTGCATCTTAAAATTTCATTAGTTGATTAACATCATCGTATTTCCCCCTCTTGATTATTGCTGTTTGCGTGTCTCTGTGTGTGGATTTATGTGTGTGTTTGTTGCTGTTAGAAAGCTGCTCCTGCTGTGTAATGATGAAAGTTAAAGGCTTTGGATTTGAAATCTAAAGGTGACCTAAAGGCCTAAACATAGAGTATATTCTTATATAATAAAAAAATGCATAAAAATTAGGGCTGGGACGATATGCTCTTTTCCCGGTTTCAATTTTGTACAATTTTTTAGGTGCCGATTCGATTTAAGTTGCAATTCAATGGTGATGCTGATTTTTGCAATCTTTAGTTCGCTTTTTTTTTTTTTTACACCGGCGAAAAAGATGAAAAGTGATGATGCCTACAAACTATATCAGGAAAAATACACATCACATGTGAGTCCGTTTTTAGGATTATTCAGCAGTATATAGTTATTTTTTTATGTATTTTTGGGGCATTTTGTGCCTTTACTGATTGGAGAAAGACAGTGGATAGACTTGTGAAAGGGGGTGAGAGTAGGGGAAGACACTCTGCAAACTGGTCACAGGCTGGATTCGAACCCGGACCGGCAGAAGCATGTACATGGGACGTGCATGGTTGCTAACCACTCTGCCAAACCAGCCTCAGCAATATGTTTTAACCAGCTGTTTATGCTTTGTCTTCAAAAGCCTGGATTGCATTTAAAAGTGGCTTATTAACACAGACTAAAATAAAGCATTTAGATTTGAAAACAAAATAGATTTTTGAACAAAAAATGGATTTAAAATTTGTCAAACAGAAAATCCTGATTAGGGATGGGAACCGATACCATACTGATGCCCAGTACCTGGGAATCGGTATTGGTACTCAATGGTACCAATTTTCGGTACTTCTGTGTGTGTTTATGGGGTAATAAATACTATTTTTTTTAACATTAAGATCTCAAATTTTTTAAATGTAAATTTATTTCTCGATATGTAAAATTTGACAGATATATATCAAAACAACATTCAACTGTTTGTATTGTAACACTGTAGTTGTTCCAAAAATTTCTTCAACATGAAAACCAGTAACTAAAATGAACCACAACTTAATAAATCAACTGCAGCCCTCACTTTAACTTTAGGGCAGTTTAACAACGGGTCTGACAAAGCTGTAAATAAAAAAAGTACTTACATTAACGTTACAAAGTACGAGGAACTGACCAGGTAATGATAACTGCCGCACATTAAAATGCCAAGCTAATACCATCTTAAACACGAGGCTTATTTACCTGGACCAGGTATCCTCCTTGTCCCATTTGCTGCCATCACATAATATTGAAGCTGTTTCTTTTCCTGTGTTTCTGGCTACAGACGACTAGTCGCCCTTGGACGATGGCGTGCTAACAGTGCAGCATGAATCCTTTGTGGTTGTAGATTTGAGGCTATCAAAAACTGTGCACTCTTCAGCTTGAAGGAAAATTTTGTGCGTCACCAGGTGCTTCCTCAGATTTGAAGTATTTCCGCCGCTGGCCTTACACTTGACGTCACAAATATTGCAGCAAGCATAATCTCCATCACATTTAATAAAGTAGAGCCATACTTTCGAGCAATTTCTCTCAGCCAAGCTTGCTTTGTTGACTGATTCCACGGCTGCTGATGTCATTACGCTATTGCTGTGCTGTGTTCAAGTCTGGTATGGAAATTCACCTACTCTTTCCAATAGTATGCCTGCTTCTTCCACTCCCTCACAGTCACAAGGATGCGTTTAGGTACCTAAACATGGCACCGTTTGATTTTACGTGAATCAGTACTCGGTAGTACCTACAGAATTCGGTCGGTACCTCTTAAAGTACCGAATTCAGTACCCATCCCTAATCCTGATACTTATTGGAATCGATTTTTTCTCCCACCCTTAATAAAAAGTTGCCATTTTTATTTTCAAAAAATCCCTATGTATAACGCAAAGGTCTTTCTTCCTAATAATGTTCTGCCTTGAGATGCACAGTATTTGTTTTTTGCCAGTATGTGTTGTGCCAACAATCAGACCTATTCCAGCAAAATAGATATATTTACTTCTCATTGTGAAGATTATGAAGTTTATTTGAGGAACAGTCCATTTGTTTTAGATTGAGGCAAAAACAAGTCAAACTACATTTAAGTCTTCAAGTGATTTAGATATTTCTCTTTGAAGTATGGCCATCAAAAGTACACAAGTTTCAAAATTTAGCCAAGTTTCATCTGCTTCACTGAAATAGGCCAGAGACAGACAGTGAGAGGTCACACTGTTGTCCTGAAAATTACATTATAAGCCTTGATTTATGGATGTCAGAAAGAAAGGACTTGTTCTAATCAAGGAGGGTTGTATCTGTTGGTTTTGCTCAGAACACAAACTTAATGCATCACCTTTAAGGGGAAGCATCGTGATGCTTTTGTAATTTTTGCCAGAGCATTTGTCATGCATGCAAGCAGATTGTTCACCATGCCAATGTCAGTAACTAACTTTTAATAATATCCAGAATGCTTTTCTCCATCTGTTTTTTAGGAGTTGAGGTCAGATGAGCTCTTTGACTGCATATAAATGTTTAATAGATTTATTTTATAGTTCTAAAGTAACAGTCTCAGCCCAAAATGAGGCAGAAACCTCTCTATTGAGGGCTTCATCTGGGCCCAGTCAGTTGGTATAAGCATCAAATATCATTTTTTGGTCAGAAGAAATCAGTCACTAGGGAGAGTGTTTACTGCCTACCCATGTAAAAGAGAAACAAGTTTTTCTTAAGCCTGCTGCTTTCTGCATGGTTAGTTCCCCAAAGCTGCTCTAATGGAAGGCAACCCACTCTGCCAGTTCTCAGCAGCGCTAACAGCAGCGTGGTGTGGGGAGAGGAAGAATATGTTCTGCAAGGAGTGCTTGAACGCTCCTCAAAACTAACAAGCTGGACTTTCAGCTCAGCGAATACTTGGTCAACATATAATCATTAGTGGAAGGGGAAAAGGAAGAAACAGGACGAGAGAAAGCTAGCTTTAAGTCTGTGTCTATTTTTGTGCTTTGTTAGACGTAGTAAGGACCAGATCCAAGCCTTAATGCAAGCACATCTTTGAAGTAAATAAGCTAAAACTCTATTTACGCATATATTTATTACACATAGTACTGATCTGTACCTTAAAGGGATTTTTATTTTACACAAAAATGTTACATACTGGTGACAGTGTAGTGTCACCCATCAGACTGCTGTGTCCTGTGATAGACCACAAAGTAAATCATAAAACATGTGTTTCTACTATTAAAGATACACATATTTGCTTTTTTATTTTATATTTAAAATTTAAAACTAAACATGTGCATTGATTTCATTTACTTGTTTTGCAATTTTTATAGTAGTTAATTAAGCTTCATCTCACTTTTTCAGAGCCACAAACAGCAGTATAACAACCTGCTGACGGTCTGAGTGGGACAGTGTCCTGACACATTGACTGCTTATTTTATATACTTGCATGTACTTAAAATAGAAACAATTTCTCCAAATTCACAACAATTCTGCAATTGATTCACTCTGAAACAATCCTGATTAAGTCCTTAAAATAAAAAAACAACCTAACTCTTTACAAGTGTAAAAAAATAAAAGGGTAACACTTTAGTTTAGGTTCTGTACAGTAATCTGATTTTATGCATAAGTAATGACCAAATAAAGCATGAATTACGTGTTCATTTTGAAATATCAGTCACAGTTATACACAGTGTACTAGGGATGTAACGGTTACCGGTAAAATGGTAAACCGCGATAAAATTTCCCACGATAATCGTTACTGTGTCCAATTAAAAGTAGCGTTATATCGTGCTTGATCACCACACTGCCTCAGTAACGCACGGTGATGCTACTCTTTGCCTGGAAAAGCTGGAACTATGTATCTGCCCTCGATTAAGGAGCCTCACGCGAGGTGCACATGCGCAGTTTGCATTGTTTGGCCTCTGAGTCTGACACATTTATTGACAAAAAAGACAAAAGAACTGTTATGAATATAACAATAAAGGGGTTAAATGATTTCAATTCTGTGTAAAAGTACTTTTAGAACATTTTGAGCACACTGCAATAATACCGCGATAATAATGATAACCGTGATAATTTTGGTTACAATAACCGTGATACAAAATTTCCATATCGTTACATCCCTACAGTGTACCATTCCTCACCTGTCCATACCTCTGTTAATGCCTTCGGTGGACAGAAAAAATGTTGTTTGAAATAACTAGTTAAAAAGTTGCTTTGTTGTATTTGTTTTATAACAGTAGAAATACACTTACATACACTACACATTTTCTTTTTTGATGTTAAACACATCATGCTTACAGTTTGTACGTAAGCAAATAGTCAGTTCTCTGACTAGACCTTAAACACGTCATAGACTTGACTCGTGTCTGCGCATTAAGTGAGCCAACTGTTTTCTCTCTGATTTTTAAAACTTGTCAAAAGTGGACACATTTTTTAAATCAGTTGGACTTTGCAGTGGCCAGTATTGAAGAGGTGAAGTCATGCTTTTTGTAAATTTTATTGACTTTAAGTATGTTTTACATGTCTCTTCTGTGTGAGAGTACTCCTATTCAAAACAGTAAAAGTCTGTGGCATCAGGTCATAGACCTCTGCTCCTCTTTTCAGCACCATAGGACATCTGACGTGGCCCATTCCCTTTGGCCCCCAATAACCTACCATGTTGTCGCCTACCTAGGGATGTAAAAAATATGTATTAACCAATATATTACATTATTTACAGTATAGTTTTTTTTTGGAGGAGTTTATGTGACTACAAGGGAATAACACAAACCCAAAAGTGGAAGTGTTGTTTCCACTACACATCATCAGCGGCTATTTGCTGAACCCTGCTATGAAGTCTTCACAAGAAGTAGTCATGTCTTGGTTTATCAGAAGGCTTTTAAGGTGAAGCAGCCAAACAGGAAACAGGGACATTTACAGCAGCAGCAACTGAGTCAGTCCTATTACAACAGTCTTAACTTGAGGCGGAAGGTGGAGGCCCACACAGCTTGTCGATAAGTCTGAGTGGTAAGCACTGAAACTCCCAGAGAACTTACTAACAGTAATGAAAACATCTTCCTCCGATCTGATTTGCATACAGGATGGGTTTTCTGCTTTCGTGGACTCACAGAGTCAGGCTTGAAGGTTAAGCGGGTTTATAGCATAATAAGTTGTGATGGGCAACTACTCAATTACAAAAAAAAAAAAAAAAAAACCTCTTTTGGGGGAGCATGTCTGTTTGAGATGACTGTGCTTTAGTTAAACATGATTTTAAAACATTTCAGGTAAAAACAGTCCTTTTTCGCATGAACACATCATCAGAGATCGCTCGCTTATGCTCGTCACTCTTCTTCTCTTTTGTTCTGATCTCTGCTGGTTTACATCAGACCAAAACTTATTCCTCCTCTTTAGTCATTAATCCTCCTCATCCTGACCTGTTTTTTGACACCTTACATGTTTGCTATCAAAAGTCGGTTGACAAATGTATACATATAAATGACAAACCTTATCTTCTCTACAGCTAAAACTATTATTATATCAATATTTATTAATGTATTACATAGTTTGCTATTATGTAGAGCTCACTGTAGGGTTTAATTTTTACTTATGTACTCAAAATATGTTTTAATGTTTGTTCTCCAACACATTGTTTCATTGGGTCTCTAACTTGTACACCCCCCTTTGACCATTTTAGATTTTTTGAGTTTTCAAATATGTAAAACCAGGTGTAAATGAATTCAGGCTTTGATCACATCCCTACTTACTGTGTGAAATCAGGCTTATAACATGTTCTGATTTTTTTTTAAATCAAGGATATATGAATGAATTTGTCATTTATTTATGAATTAATACAAATAGTAAATTCATGATAATTCACAAACCTCAATGGATGAACCCAACCTAAAACTAGCATAAGTCAAGACATTTAAATATAAGTCCTTACAAACACACTGAAGTTTAGTTTAATTAAAAAAAAAGAGGAACAAAACTCTTAAACTGTGTGATGGAGCTGGGAATCGTATTGAGTGATAATCTCAGTTACATTTACTGCCTTCCACAATCATGAAAGCTGAGTATTCAACTTTAAAGGTTACACATGGCATATTGAACTTTTTCTTTTCTCGTTATTATTATGAGCATTATTTTGAGGCACTTGTATTATTAATATTACATTGTTATGAATTGTCCCTTCTTTAATGTTTGGCTTAATAGCATCAGAAACATGTAGGTCAGTGTAAACATGTGGTGCATGTTTTAAAATCAGTGAGAAATCATGTTTCATTGTCATGATCCCAATATTTATTGAAATAATTGTCATTAAGATTTTTGCCATAACTGAGCAACACTACTGTGTAAAGTCATAGAAATCCACAGCAAACATGAAAAAATATTTTTTTTTAAAAAGTGGTTGAGCTAAAACAAAGTTTGACATTAAATTAAAGATGTTTATAGTTAAAGTAAAAAATATTTCAATTTAAGATGCTTAATGTTTAAAAGATATTTAGAAATAAAAACTAGTGTTTTGATTAAGGTGGTGACTTCAGTAAATTCAAAATAACTATAAATAGACAGTAACTTCTTCAAAGTAACTACTTACTGACACTTCACACATTTGCTGTAGCAATTAAATACAATTGTGTTGGGTTTTAAGCCAACATTTACAACAGCAAGGTTTACAATGTGATTTGACATACAAACCAGAAAAGACAAAGGACAAAGCAAACAGAAGAAACGGAAGAAACAATTCAACAAGAAGCACAAATCCTAATTGGAAAAAAACAAAAAAAAAACTAGCACACCTTAAAAACATAAACAACCCAAGCACAATAGTAACCCTTTAAAAAGGCAAATAAGAACCTAGCAACATAAAATGAAACCAAAAGGCCAAAGTAAAAAAGTATAAAGAAGTTTAAATAAAAGAATGTTAAATGAAATAAAGAATCTAAGTACATGAGCTGTTAAAGCAATCTAAAGACATGAAATCAGCACTGAGAAAATAAAAAGATATAAATTGCCCTAATAGTCTGAACAGATGAAACCAAAAAGGGGCCTAAAAAAACAATATGAGATAAAAGTGAAATGCATGTTAAATGGAAAAACCAGGAGTACAAATAAGAGCAAAAGACCATAAAACACAAAAGAGAGAGGGGAAATTGATGTAGAAATAGAACAAAAAATCCAGTGATGGAGTAAGGCAGCAAAGATGATAAATGGGAAGAGGGAAGATAAAAGGTGAAAAAGAGAGTTAATGTGGAGTCGATGAGAAACTAAAGAGGACATTTTATAAAGGCGAGTCAGTCGGAGTGAGTTTTGCACACCTCATCTCCTCGAGCTGGTCCAAAGTGGAGGGGGTCTGGCAGAGAAAGTTCAGTCATTTTTAGTTTGAGCCGTGACAACCAGGAGGCCCTTGCCCCAGGATCTGAGGCTCATGAACTGGCTCATGAGGGATAGTAATTCTGAAAGCTGGGAGTCTGATCCTTAAGTGCTTCAAAAGTGTCTAGTAAAATTGGAGGAAACTTGTTTTGTCAAGTTAAAATCCTGCTCTGTGTTTTACTTTACAGAAAAATGGTCTTGTTAATACAATGACATTCTCTTGACTTTGTTTACAGTAAGAAAAATCCCATCATTGGAGTATTTTCTACTTGATTTAGTTTATTTCCCAATATTGTATAATATATTTTATCATAAGCATTTATTTGCATCAGATTGGTTGTGGTATTAATTACCTAATTTGACACTACAGGAGGCAAACTCCTGAACAAATACACAAACACACACTGTTGCGTGTACATCTACACACACAGGCAGCCAAACACTTTTTTTTCAAAGGATGTTGTCAGTAGGAGAATGAGCAATGGAGACACCAGACGTTTGTAACCTGCCAGGTCTGATCCCCCCAGCCTGTCTTCAAAAGCAAATGAAGAGTCTTAATAAAGGCTGCCATAACATGAGATCTTTTTAAGTGAGACACCCTCCTTCCTTTACCAGTCCACCCCCTGCGGATCAAAAAACCTTTCTTCACCAATCTCATTTCCACCGATCAATAAACATAGTCTTCTAAAGACAACTGTGCAAAGCCCCCAGCTCTGCACCATTTTCTCTCTCCCTGTTGCAAATAAGAAACAAACATGAAATGCTCTTATTGATGTCAGTCTCACTCAGCCCTCCAAACAATATCTTTGAATGTTACCTGATTTGTCCTCAAAGTTGTTGGACTTAACTTTAACATCTGAATGGCATTTTTTTAAGTGTCGTGTTAGCTCTGTCCATCTCAGAACTCAAAGTAAGATCTTGTTTTGCATATAAAAAGAGCTGATATGGGTGGTTTAACATTCTTTAAGTCACTGGATTAAAATCAAATCAGGTACCAATTTTTAAATTTTATGTGCACACAGCATCTTTTGTAGTGCATTATTGAAGATGCAGAATGTTTTTGCTTGATTTCCGTTGTATTGTGCTCTCTGTGATGTAAAATTCTGAGTGAGAAGCTCAGATTGTTTCGAGGCAGACCAGATGGTGGAGCCAAAAACTCAGAGGAGAACAAATCTGATGTCTAATTTGCTCCTGCGATGGCTCCGTGGCGTGAAGTGTATCTCTGTTTGGGTGTGTAGGTATGTGTGAGTGCATGTGTGTATAAAAGCATGTGTGTTTACCCCAGACTAAAAACAGTCACTTGAGAAACGGAGAACAGGGCTCATTTTCCAACCAACCCCGACGGCTGGTTCTGAGCTATGGATGAATAATGGTTGAATTCAACTGTGCTGAAACAGAAACACATTCCACACACTCTGCAAAGCTAATAGCCAGAGCCAAACAACCACATTTGAACATTTACAATTAAGAAAGCTCAGTGATTGAATATCCGGGTGACTGGTAAGTCACGTCGCAGAGTGAGATAAAATGCTGCCCCTGGATATTGCTGAATGCTTCACAAAACCCTAACTATGTTTTAGATGTGCCTCAACAACACAGGGAAATGAGTCAATTTGACAAGGAAGCTCCATTTTGTCACAGTGAGAGAGCATAGGAAACAGGCTTTGGGGTTGTAGAAAGGAAATGTCTTTGGTGGTGTAACATGATTTAGAAACTTAAATGGAGATAGTAAAATTCAGATTACCTGGAGGAAACAGAAAACATGTAGGTGCAGTATTTCAGTTCTTCATAGAGATGTGAAGAACCTTATACGGGTGTGTGCGTGGTCTTTAAAAGTATCAAAGGTTAAAGAATCAATCAGTCTGTGAGAAGATTTTGAAAGTCTAAAATGCAGAATAATAAAGTGTTAATGTTTTCTGCTTGTTTCAAGTATTCATCAAAAGAGGCTTCAGGGTCTCCATAAGGTTGGTTTCATATTAATAGTAGCTTTTATTTGTGCAGTTTGTGAATCAGAGTTTTAATTCCATGTGTATCTTTTGTCATTGTTTGGATGTTTCTTTCATTGAAAAATGTCGTAAACCTTTTATGGGGTTGATTGCACAACTCATTTTCACTTTTCCGCCCACCCAAAACACCTGACTTATGCTGCAGTAATGAGGAGTTATGACAAATTAAGGCTGTTTAGTTGTCCTACCGTACGAGCATCATAACACATCCTTGTGTTTTTAAAGTTGCTGGTTAGAAATGACAAATCAGTTTTGAACTGCATGAAGAGATTTGTTGTAAATTGCATCAAGCAATACTCTTGACTTCAGATTTTCTGAAAATTCCCTGCATACTAGAAAGGATTGCACAGCAGATTTTTCTGTTAAATGATTAAAATTAGATTTGACTTATTCTTGTAATTTTTTTAATAGGTGCCAGCTTTGGCAGCTCCAGGATGATAACAGGTTTTTCTGCATGCTTTGTAGTTGAAGTCTCATTCTTTTCTCAGATCCGGCAGCTCGTTCTGTGAATTTCATAGAGGGCCTCATTGAAGGTTTTGACAATTTTTCCATATTCTGGCCATATTTAAATTGGAGCAGTTTGGTCTGCAAGCTAGACACAAAAATGTTCAAATATGGAGGTGATGAGGGAGCAAAACCTCATAAGCTCACTCTACTTTCAGTGGGTACAAAATAGACACATTTTTCACATTTAGACTCCCACTTGATCATTTTCCAAAAAAGGTCAAGGGAGGTGAAATCCTTGAAAAGCTCTGCATCCATGTGAGATTGTTCTGTCTTTAGGTGAAATGGTAGAACATAAATATGAGGACTTCATGTTGTCACATTTTTGCCATCTTTGATGACATTCCTGCAGGAAGTTTAAACTTTGTAAATAAAATCCACATGTGCAGCATCCAAACTCTTAAGTGATTAAAGGGTTGATATTGATTATGACTTTATGAGTTTGACAGTTTTTATTTTTATTTTATTTAACCTTTATTTAACAAGGAAATACCTCATTGAGATTGAAAATCTCTTTTACAAGAGTGTCCAGGCCAAGACAGCAGCACATTCAACAGCTTTACACAAACACATGCAGTTATTAAACACATAAAACAAGAATTCAGTACAATACAATACAATAACAGGGTCCAAGCAAATACTGTAATTTTCAAAAGGTCTTATTTTAGCTAGCTCAAAGATAAGTCTGAATTTCCAGTGATATGTGTGCGTATATAAATATATATTGCTTTTACACTTTGACTATTGCAGAATATATGTCTGCTTATCTTATTCACATCATCAAACCACAAAAGAGAAAATGACATGACATGGACAAATGCAAATTCATTAAACCTTTGCTGGAACATGTTAGAAAATACGAGACCTCTTTTAAAATTTGCAGGAAACTGTTAATGTTCTGACAAAGGAATTGAAAGGTACTCAGCCACACATGAAATGTATAAAAACAGTACAAGAATTGCATTTATTTTTCTTCATGGGTCCTGGATTGGTCTCCGTGCTTTTGATTTTGAAGGATGCTGCTGCCTTCCTTACCTTTTTGTATAATTCCCTACCCCTACATTAGACTGACAATTGTCTGGCGTAACACAGATAAAAGATCAGCAGGATAAATGGCTAGAAATGTGAATTTTCTTTAGCAGGTGTTATGGCATCTTTTCCTCTCACAAAAAGACAGACATTTATCCACAGGTCTAAAACCTGAGGCACTTTGTTAAAGAGAAAAATACTCAAACTTTCAGTTGATGTAGATCTGTTATGTTGGATTTCAGTATATTTAAAATTCCCAGCATACTTAAGCCAACCGTCAGGTCAGTCACTAGAAGGATCTCAAACAATCAACGTAGTGAAGAATTTAAAAAGAAACATCTGCAGATTCATTCACCCGTGGCCCCTCAGATTGCTGCGGCCATCACAAACCCTAATGGCTTTACCTGGTGGCCCTTCATTCACAGAACTGACATCTTGTGTAGTTACATTTGGCAGGTGTTCATTCCGCAGAGCATCGGTAGCTGACTTCTCCATTTTATCAGCCCCTGGTTAGAGTGCTGGCCAGAAAATAATTCTGCAGCAATTACCATATGTTGTGATAGTGGTTTTGGAGCAACACTACAACATCTGTGTTATACTGGCATCTGGGGCACCCTGAAAGAAACTTCCCCAGTCTACATTCCTTCTCTGCATCTACTGAGCAGGTGCTCTCTGCAACAGTGCTCTCCCATAGAGGGGCTTTGGGCCAAGCACATGGTTCCTCCCTGTTAAAGCTCCTATATACACACACAGCATGTTTGTAAAAGAGTAGTTACTGACTTACAGTGTAAGAGGATTCAACCAACAGTACAGTCGTCTCTTTGTGCTCATTTACTCCTCGATCAAATGGTTACAAAGTGCTCTTACTTTCACTTTGACTATAAAAACTGTCTTTTCTCAAACAACAGTCTTTGGTCTACATTCATATTTATATGTATTTTTATTTGTATATCTTATGCTGATGTCCATTACAGTTGGAGCAGTTTGCTAAAGAGGTTTAATTTTTAGGAAAATTCATCTTCACATCAGGGCTGAAATGTATTTAAAGATTTGATGTTGTGTTCATAGTATGTACATATAGTTAGGAATGTTTATGGAGGGGACATGTTGTCTTGAATGGCCTAAATGGGCCATAAATTATAGGAGATGGTTATAAGAGAAGCAGAGATGATTTCATAGCATAAAAAATAGTAAGCTGAACTTAAATAGCACCTTTACAGTCTGTTACACAGCAGTTGTGCTACTAGAGAGTATTGCTTTCTTTTTTTCTTGTTATTTAATGGCAGTTTGCAAGCAGCTCAGACATGCATAACAGTCAATGTCTTGTGACTGTACACAATACAAACCAGGTTTCTCTAAACTCTGACACGAGACGCACACACAAGGCAGGGGAAGTCACGACAAAACCGTTGTCTTCATGGGTTCATAGTCTCGTTGCTTGCTTTTGAGCAACTTAAATGTCAGCTACAGCTAGTTTGATGATTATGGTAACATTATTTGAAGCACAGCTTCCGCGTCACTATTTACCTGTGTTCACTTGCTATGAACAGATTAGATAGTTGATCATAGCATTGACAGGCAGCAGCAGGGTCCAAAATTAACACCTGACAAGAGCCAAAGATGAGACAATTTTCCATTTGGCAAGTACTTTTGTGTGGATGAGAAATGGCAGGAATATGAATGCTCCAAACAGTCATACACAAAAATATGCTGAGTTATAAATAGGTGTAAATGCAACTAATTTACTGACAAACTCATACACACAACACAACACAACACTCCTAAACACATACACTCACAGGAACCACCACATGCAGTTATACAGTTATTTTAATTGCATCAGTTAAAAACTGAACAGAGATCTGTTCAGGCTGAGTGCTGTTCGTGTCCCTCCTGTCACCCATGTGGAAACCTTAACAGAGCCTTCATAAGACCAAGAAGGAAGGTGGTCTGGTTAAACTACGGAGTTGACTTTCCTGAGCTAGTTCTGAGCATGGTTGCATTTGTTAATAGCTAATTACTTAATGGTTGTAACGCTTTCCCACAGATGCTGCTTTCTGTAAGTTTTGTCACACACACACTATCTAGACTCAGAAAACATGATACACATTATGTTCATGCATCCCAGCTAATGTCATCAGGATCCAAAATGTGCTCTGTTTCAGAAGAGCTACATGCTGTCTGATCAGGGTAGAGAAACTTGGGGCCTGGGAGCCACTATGCAGCCCTACTTGTCAGTCGTAGAAAGGCCATTAGTTATTTTTTAAATTGCAGCATTGTTACCATTAAGTTACCATTAAACTGGCTTGAATGCTGCTTTAATTTAAAATTAAACATTCCTATTTGCATTTGAGTTAAAATATATTTTTTGTTGGTAAAATAAATTTTGATTTAAGCATTTTTTGTCCCTTGTCATTATAAACGTTAACTTTGGAGTACTGTCAACATCGTCACAAAGGCAATGTTTATAACTTCAATGTAGCCTTCTCTGGCTCTGTTCACAGAAGAAACATTTCCAAAAAGCTAATTCAGACTCTGGGCCGCAGTATGAAGGACTAATGACAAAAGACAATCACTGAAGACCCACCATATGCAATTGAGTGTCGACCATGCACATCTTGTTTAGTCAACATGCACTGTTTTCAGACAGACTTTCAAGGGTTTTTATTGTTTATAAAGAATAACAAACAGCTTTAGGTCCTTATTAATCAACACTGAGGTGACTGTATGACATTTTTTGGAGATGTGGTTCGCATTTCTTGTCGTGGGATGTGACTATTGCACTTGCCTCTTTCTTGGGTACAGAGGAATCCAATATGTCGTTCAACCCCTGAAAAACAATCTGAGATTTTTAAAAATAGTTGCATTTTTGGTTGTGCTGATAGGGACTGAAATAAGTGAAAAGATTTTATATCAATGATCTTTTCATTAATACATTTTTGAGTATGCTTTTTTTTTTTTTAACCCTCAAGGCCTTCAGTGGCCTTAAGGGGTAGTCAATTTTATTCAATTTTTAGATGATAATAAGAAAAGAAGATAGTTTTATTCTAGTGCTGCAGTCTGATACTTAGTGGGTGTGCCAATGAAAAGTACCGCTAACTTTTAAATTTGTTATTTAATGGCAGCTTGCAAAAAGCTTTTCAAATGGGCTTTTGTCTGATATCTGTGCGACATAAGGTGCTGGTTAGAAAATGAAAGAAGAAAAAAAATGAAAATTATAATAAATAATATAAAACTATGCTCCATCCATACAACCTACGAGCATTTTTGAGTCATGTTAAAATATATATGTTCAATCGTTAGGTTCAAAACACTCTAACATTTGGTACTAATTTATTGATGCAAATTTGGCAAATACCCACAAAAACAACACAAACTCACTGAAAGGCCTCAGTAAATGATGTCTAATTGGCAAATGAAAAAAAAAAGGTCATTGATAAATAAGGCCAACATTTGGGGATTCCCTTGCCTTAACAATCAATTATCTCTTTAAACTTGAAACATCCATCATTATTTGTCACACACCATACAGCAGAGCAGGTGGTGCGTTATCACTCAGATCACCAGGGACCATAAAGAGCCGCCAGCAGGCCCCCAGTCAGGATGGTGTGTGCTCCTGTGTTAAGTGATGTCTCCCACCGCGGTGCTGTGCTGCTCTGTCATACAGCCTTTAATGTACATGTTATTATAGTGGAGCAGAATGACAACTGTCACTGTACCTGGCTATCTGCTCCAGACCTGCTCAAAGCGGCCCATGTAAAATGCACACTTGATTTCAAACCAAATAAAAGGCTTCCTTCTTCTGTTCTTTTTCTCTTTTTCACCTGAGGCCTACAGCGAATGAAAAGGAACTTGATGCCTCAAATATAGGAAATCAAAAACAACCAGACAGGACCTGAACATGGACCTATTTCATTTTCTTCTGTTAGTCTCTAATTTATTGTTTGTGACATAAACATGTGAGGTGGCATTAAAGTCAATCATTCCAGCCATGTCAGCTCACTAATTCATCAGACCAGGAGCAATTAATATTTTAATCAAGTGAGTTCATAAACAACAAACTCTATAAAACAGTCAGAGCCTGCTCTACCTCATGTGGCAGTCTATGCCAGTGTTTGTCATTGAGAGACTTAAAAAGGTAACAGTTCACATATTTGGCAGACAGCATGGATGATATATCCTCAAAGTTATATCGTAAGGTCCCAAGAAAATTTGCTGTTAAAAGTATATTGCATATAACCTTAAGAAGAAAGAACGCTGACTATGTGTCATTGATGATTATAACAGCATTTATTTGTGGGCATTTCCCATCTTTTTTGCGACAAGCTACTGTGAACACTTAGTATATGTTGCCTGTATTTTCTATCGATATATTTTTTTACCATGTGTTCTTACAGTATCATTTTGCAGACATATTTGTCTTTAATTATATCATCCCACAGTTGTCAGGGTATTTTTTTTGTAGAGCTGATAAGTGTTTTTGAGCTAACATGTGCTTGTGTTTAATTTAAGATATTCAAATCTATTATAACACTAGCTTTCTACAGAATTCTGACATATTTATATAAAATATCTGATGACTTTACTGGATAAATGTGATCTGTATTTGGAGTGCGTTGCATCTATACCAAGATGTTAGGACAAAAAAACTGATATATGACTGTTATCAGTGATTCAATATCTCTCAAACAAATAATTGGTACCAGCCACGGAGGGCCTGATTGAGGAATTCCTAATTTATACACATCGATCTGTCCTCTGGTTCAAGCTCTGTTCAAAAGGGAAAATGGATGACAAAAGCTCCTCTTCCCTGCTCAGATGTACAGTGTCTGAATTTATATTGTGATATGGAACTTTGATTTCATCAGTATTTTCTCCTGTGCCACTGTGGTTGATATGAAATGACAGTACTGTAATATCAGCGTGCACATTTTATATCTAACAATTGACTGTGGATGTCAACGTTCCGCAGAAAGATTGCATTTGCTGCTATTTACTTTCCAAAGCTTCTTTTACATCCCTCTTGTTTTCCAACAGAGCAAATGGAGAAGTCTGAGACTCACAAGATAATAGATGTGCACAAAGCAGAGACAAAAATGAAATAAGCCAGAAAATATGAAATGAAACACTGCCAAGATGACAATCTGTTTTCAAGAAGTGTGTAATTAGGAGACCAACGCATTTTAACATCAATAGAGCAGCACTTGGCTCTTTAGAGGAAGGAAACGGAAAGAATTAAACTCTTAGAGTATGACCACAGCATCGTGTGTGAATAAATGGGAAGAATAAGTCAATTAAAAAGGAGCTATTTCAGTTCATAAAAGATGGGGTAAACACTGGGTTAGCTGCAGAAGAATAATCAGAAGCACATTTGAACAGACATAAATTTGTCAAGGGACTGCAGGGGGACAAAGATGCAGAAATTAACTCAAAGACTAGTTCGAGAATGATTAAACTTTCATGCTTTGTGAAATAATTGAATTACTCAATGAAATGCATACTTTGTCACTATTTTCTTTTACCACTCCTATATTTATTATGAACATCTTGAGTCATGTTTAGATCCTCTTTCCGAATATGCTTATAGTCATACATTCATTCATATTATTGCACAAGGAAATCAGTGTAGCTGAGCTGTTGTCCTTCAAGTGACAGTATCATCTACGTAGTATAGAAAGTTGTATTCTTGTGTCTTCAGTCTTCCTTTGTTTTCTAAACCTGATCACAGATAAATAGCAAGGATCCAACCAACTAAATATGTTTTAAGCCTGTTTATCTGTATCAGTTAGAGTTCAATATTGCACCAAAACCCCATATCTTCTTTTTTCTTCCCTTCTTCACAAAACAGTGCTATTGGCCATCTTACATATTGGTGAATGGGTTTTTTAAAGATTTAGCAACCCCCCCCCCCCCCCCCCCACACACACACACACACACACACACACAACAAAAAAAGAATAAAATAAAATGAAATTAAAATAAATACATAAAAACAAACAAAACAAAACATTTATTAATTTTGTAATGGAGCCTTTTTTTGGCCCAAAAGGGAATAATATTGATTAATGCGATTCTTCATTCATCCAGCACTTACATGAATCAAAATTTTTAGACCAACTTTTAACCATCCTTTCTTTCATCCACAATAATCCCTGTACCAGCATCCATTCCAAGCATAAACAAACCTGTGACTGTCATTTTTGCAAAGCAGCCCTTCCTATCTCATGCTGATTTTGCAGAGACATGATGGAGCAGAAAACTTTGCATGTAAAAAGCACCACCAAAGCAAAACGTGGTGCTAACTCAAGCAGCATTAGCTCAAAGCTACTGTAGTGCACAGCTCTGTTTGACATGAAAACATAGCATCTGAACTGACCACGGGCACTTATCCTGCTCCGTTGTCATAAACGCTAGTTTGTATACAAAAATACCCCACTAGTTAGGTACATCCGTTTAACTGTAAGGCAAGTAGCTAATCAGTTTGGCAACACCTCAATGGAGCCGACCTCCTAAAGCTCAAATTGCACATCAGAATGAGGAAGAAAGGTGATTTGCATGACTTTTGAAGGTGGCATGATTGTTCCTGCAGGACAAGCTGGTCTGAGTATTTCAGAGACTGCTGATCGCTGGATTATTGGCACACAGTCATCGCTAGAGCTTGCAGAGGATGGTTTGAAAAAGAAAATGTATTTAGTGTGTGCCATTTTTGGTGGGGACAAATGGTTTCATTGATGCCACAGGGCAGTGGTTTGAGGTGGTAAAAAGACAACAGTCACTCAACCATTTTTTTCAACCAAGGTTTGCAAAAGAACTTTCATGATTGGCTACAGCAGTAGATTATCACAGTGGATGTCATGCCCGTCACTCAAGAACAGGAAACTGAGCCCATAATATATGCACAGACTGACCAAAATGGGACAAAAGAAGTAACAGTAAAATTTTGGCTTGTCTGAGGTGTCTGAATTCTGTTACAACATTAAGATGGCAGTTCAGAATGAGGTGCAAATAGCATGAAAGCATGGATCCATCTTGCCTTGTGTCAACAGTTCAGGTTGGTAGTTGAGCCTTTGATAACCACTGTAGCCACTAGGGCTGGGTATTTCCAGCAACTTCACGATACGATACGTATCCCGATACTAAGGCCACGATACGATACGTACCCCGATACACGTAAATTGTGAACATTGACTACACTTGAAGCAAAATTCTTGACAAGTTTAGTTTTTTCTTATAAGAAGAAAAAGAACAAGGATGAGTTTGAAGTGGTTCTACAACTTGAGAGACATAAATTTAGATCCTCAAAGATGGTAGACCTAAGTTCAAATTTAGAACATGTGCTTCATCATGTAGCTTGTCTTCTACCTTGAACTGCGCCACTGTTAACATTACCCAAAGTGTATTTACAACAACTGTCAAAATATTTAGGTCGTATCGATTCTGTAGAATCCGTATCGATACACGTATCCCAAAGGAGTGAGATAAGATATTTTGGCGTATCGATATTTTGAGCACAGGCCTAGTAGCCACAAAGAATTAAGGCAGTTCTGATAGCAGAAGGTGGCTCTTAAAGCTCCCAGTAGAGAGACCAGTCAGTCCCTGACTGTCTACGTTCCCAAACATAGAAAATAATCCTCATCTCCCTTTGTGTCTTGCTTCACAAAGTTGTGACTTAAGCAAATTTGTCCTAATAATATCAGTAGGGGAAATGCAACACCCTCTGATGAAATCCACTTAGTGGGTCAGGTGTTTGTATAACCCCCATCAAGCTTCAGTGGAAGTAACATGTCCAGGCATGTACAGTATATTGCCAAAAGTATTTGCTTGCCTGCCTTCACACATATATGAACTTGAGTGACATCCCATTCCTAATCCATAGGGTTCAATATGACGTCAGTCCACCCTTTGCAGCTATAACAGCTTCAACTCTTCTGGGAAAGCTGTCCACAAGGTTTAAGATTGTGTTGATGGGAATTTTTGCCCAGTCTTCCAGAAACATATTTGTGAGGTCACACACTGATGTTGGACAAGAAGACCTGGCTTGCAGACTCCACTCTCATTTATCCCAAAGGTATTCTATTGAGTTGAGGTCAGGACTCTGTGCAGGCCAGCCTACTTCTTCTACACCAAACTCATCCATGTCTTTATGGACCTGCTTTGTGCTCTGGTGCCATGTTGGAACAGGAGATGGCCTCCCCAAACTGTTTCTACTAAGTCAGGAGCATGAAATGGTCCAAAATGTCCTGGTGTGCTGAAGCTTTAAGAGTTATTTTCACTGGAACTAAGGGCTGAGCCCAAGTCCTGAGAAACAACCCCACACCATAATACCCCCTCCACCAAACATTACACTTTGCACAAGGCAGTCTGACATTTCTACCAAACCCAGAGTTGTCCATTGGACTGCCAGGCAGAGAAGTGTGGTTCGTCACTCTAGAGGACACGTCTCCATTACTCTTGAATCCAGTGATGGCATCTTTTATACCACTGAATCAGCTGCTTTGCATTGACATTGGTGTGGCGTAAGGAAGCTTCTCACCCATAGAAACCCATTCCATGAAGCTTTCCAAGCACTCTTCTTGAGCTAATCTGAAGGCCACATGAAGTTTGGAGATCTGTAGCTGTTGACTCTGCAGAACGTTGGTGACCTCTGTGCACCTCAGCAACTGCTGACTCTGTGCTGTGATTTTACGTGGCCAACCACTTTGTGACTGAGTTACTGTCATTCCCGATCACTTCCACTTTGTTATAATACCACTTACAGCTGACTGCGGAATATTTAATAGCGAGGAAATTTCATGACTGGACTTACTGCACAGGTGGCATCCTATCACAGTACAGCGATGGAATTCACTAAGCTCCAGAGAAAGACTCTTTCTTCCACAAATGTTTGTGTGCCTAGGTGTTGCATGCCTCAGTGCTTGATATACAGCTGTGTGCGTGGAAGCGATTGGAACACCTGAACTCCGTTAATGGGATGGGTGAATGAATACTTACATAGCGTATGTACAGCCAAAGTAAACATCAGCGCAAAGAGCTGAAGCCACACCAATGTTTAGAGAAAGATGTTGTTAGACACATCTCTTAAGGATCCACTACTAAACAGCCGTTTTGTGCAGGGATGAAACAGAGGGGTTAGTGGTTATGAGTTTTTTTTTTTTTTTGCCTTTTATTTTTACTGAAACTTAAAAAATATGGTCTGGTGATATCTGATGTGAACCAGTGAAAGGAGTAGAATATATGAGAATGAAAGGAAAAGTCTTGATTACACGTTTAACTCTACAATCCTCAAGAAAGGGAAAGAATATGATGTAAATGTGCAGAATGCTTAATGAAAATTTAGCACATCTGGAACAAGTGGAGTCAGAGCTCCTACAGTGACAACAACAATAAAGACTGTAAATTTATGATCAAATACTTTTTCTCAGGTTTTTACTTCATACTCAATTAACTTTCTCAAGCTCACAAATGTGTCCATATTTCATATTTTTAAATTTAAGTGTAGACCAATGTTGTTTTTCTTGTATGTTTATAGAAATACTGCATAAACATCACAAATATGAAAGCTGAAAATCTTTACTATTTACTAACTTTTTACAGAAAATCCTGAAACATACACCTGGCACATGAATCAGTTAAAATTAAAGATTGATTTTTAATTGGAGTGTTCCCTCAGGATGGGAATTAAAGCATGACCTAGTGAACGAGATGCTGCATATGTAATGTTATGTTTCATGTTTTATTGTTACAGAAAACAAACATTAGCTTTAAACTCCTCTTTATGGCAACCAATACTGTCATACGCTGAGTTCCCCTAACAGTGACAAAAAGGGAGTATAAAAAGCCAACTGAGCATAGACAAGCTGGAAAATGTCCCCATTCATATTCAATATTCAAATTCCTATTCGTGTGTCTGTGTATATGCATGAGTGCTCGGTGATCATGGCGCACCGATTGCCGCTTGAAGTACTGTAGATTGCTGGCTTTGACATTTTCCCATTGTGCATGGTGGTGTAGCAGGCAATAATTGAATATCAGGTGCATAAGCTGCTCTTTAATTTGACATGTGTGCTTGAGGCAATAAACACATGTGGTGCAGTGGGGGCTGCATAATTGCAGGGGAATAAAATATCATATCAAGAGTGAGAGGATCATTGTATCAGGTACCCGATGACAGCTCGTTTGATCATTACGCCAAGGCTAAAGAGGTTGCCTAATTAAATGTCATTAAAACTCACCCTCTAATCAGGGCTCGCTCTTGCATAAAAAATGTCGCTATCACATGATAAGTGAACAATGCCCTTAAACCTTTCAGCCCAATCCTGAGTCTATCAGCTTATAGCCAAGAGTAAACTGAAAATTACACCATGAGGACTTTTACGTTTGTATTTTTGCATCTTTAGGATAGGAGATGCATGTATTTTTTGACATATAATTCATACCTCTGAGATTTTTTAAAGATTCTGACACTTGTATTCATGTTCCTTTAAAGCCAAGTGAGCTATGAGGGAAAGGCTGCACTCGTATCACCTCACAGATTCTAAAATCATCAGCTCAACAGAAACATACTGAAGGCTGATGCATGAAGCAGAGGAGAAAAGATGACAGTGAAGAAGTAAATCAGCGGACAGATTTAAAGTACACAGCAGCACAGATGCATTATATCAGAGTAAGTGGGAATGACTTCTTCAGACAACACCCTGGTGAGAGGAACCCCAATGTCTCCAAAACCATGGGTGCCTCTTGCCATGACTTTCAAAGATGGCAGAAAGTGCTCCATCGAGAGACCCATGCATTATTAGCTGACAGCCCCATATAAATAATAAGGCACATAATGCCAAGTGTGAGTGCTTGTGTCTCCACAAGGACGCTCAACAGGTGCACCTCTCGCCGCAGCGTTTCCATTTTGTTCAACAAAGAGCCTGGCTGTGCGAATGACTTCTGTCTGAAAGCTTTGCCTGATCATTCTTTTATGTGCCACTTCCCAGAATGCACAACATTCACAGGACCTCATGATAATAGGCTCGTCGGGACACAGAGAAAGGAGCGAGACGCTTGTCAGAGTGGATACATCCGTGGCTGACCCGAGGGAGAAGGCTCTGTGCACGACACATCAGTTACAGGACACCAAGAGACCCTCCAACCACCCCTCCCTACTTGCAGGCTAATGGTTGTCAAGTTAGAGAGGGCCTGTGCTCTTGTCTGGGCCTGGCTTGTTGTCATGTGAAATCCATTAGAGGTCGCAAGCACACAGGATGGGCTCTCCATTGATAAGGCAGGAGGAGAAGTGAGGCAGAAACAGGGGAAGAAAAGAAGCTTTTCAGCTGCTGCACTGTGCTCTCCATGAGGACTTGTTAAGGCAAACTGAAGTAGAGTGGAAACATGATGGAGATGTCTTAACTTATTGTTGTTCTTCTGAGCCACGGGTTCAAGTCATTCCTCCGAAATAGCAAGAATGTTTTAAAATACACTCCTAATCATAATGTTTAAAAATTTCAATTTGCATTTTGCACTGTTGGATCTTACGAAGGTCCTACTGTGAGCAGAGCATCAAAATGCAAAAAGACGAAATGGGAGCAAGAGACAAAACATTTTGAGCAGGCAATTAATTGAAAACAACATTTCAACTTAAACAAATAATCAAAGATTTAAGACCAAAACCTTTGAAATCTGAATCTGCATAAAAATGTTGATTCCATGTCATTTTCTGTCAGATATTTACACAGTCTTGACCTGATGTCAGAGGCAAAGAAAACTTTCTGTCTTTGAACTAGAAGATGGGAATTCCCGTGGGTCACGTGATTCCCGCGGGAATCCCACAGGATGGGAGTCATTTTTTAATTAATCCCGTGATCGGGACGGGAAAACAAAGCAACATGAGCGGTAGGCCTGTGCTCAAAATACCGATACCACAAAATATCGTCATGCACACCTTGGGGATACGTGTATCGATACGGATTTTACAGAATCGATACAGCCTCAGTGTTTGGACAGTTGTTGTAAATACTCTTTGGGTAATGTTAACAATGGCACAGTCCAAAGTTGATGCCAAACTACATCATGAAACACAGTTCCAAATTAAACGTTGGCGTCTACCATCTTTGGGGACCTGAGTTAATGTTCTGGAGTTGTAGAGCCATTTAAATGTCATCCTTCTTCTTTTTCCTCTTGTAATAAAAAGCAAAAGTTGCTGGGAATTCTGTTAAAAGTGCAGTCTATTTTCACAGTTTATGTGTATCGGGATACATATCGTATCGTGGGGTTGCTGGAAATACCCAGCCCTAATGAGCGGGCAGGAGCAGGAATGACATTAATAGATGATCATTTTCAGCCGTGTTAAACAACCAGATGAACAGATGCGTCCATTTTTGTAGTCCTCTCTCAGTGAGAGCCAACACTCTTTACCGCGCTAGCAACACAAAATAACAACAAAAGTGGTTTGACTTCCTGTCACCACCGGAAGTGAAAAGCAACTCCGAGCGGCTGCCGGTGACACACATAACAAAACAGCATGAGGGGAGAAGACGACACATCGAAAAGAGAGCTGTTTCGACCGACCAAATGTCAGGCATGTGAAACTTAAAGGCAAGGCCTTTTATATGCACTGCACTTTCACCTAAAATAAAAAATGCAACATTTTTTCAACATATTTGGTTTTATTCAAACGAGAACGGGACAGGAGTGGGAGTAATTTTGAGTTGGAGCCATTACTGCTGAGGTTGGATGCAGTAAAAAAATCATTTCAAATTTCTTCAAGGATCATGAGGGTTATGGAACAAAAAGTCAAGTGGTAGACTCAAAAAATTTACTGGCACTGAGCTGGAGGACATGATTGGCTGTCCACCAAGACACGGGACAATTCTTGACCCCTAGAGTCCTGATGACTTCCTGTGTTAACGGCATGGAGATCCCACTTGAAGTGTTTTTTTTGGCACAGTGGCGGGGGCACCATTGTGATCTGTGGTGCTTTTTCCTTCAATGGAACAATGGAGCTTCAGGTTGTTCAGGAGCATCAAACATCCCTCATGATGGAGGGTCCTCGTCTGAGTGGAGATGACCGAGTTTTTCAACAGGACAACATTTTATTTCACAATGCTCGCCTGACAAAGAACTTTCAGGACAATACCGTCACTCTTTCGGACCATGCTGTGTGTTCCCCTTCGGTAAATCCAGTGGACCTTGGCAAAAATTGGACACCAGTTTCAGACAGTGGATGCCCTTCGTGAAGCCACCTTCACCAGTTGGAGCAACATTCTCTCTAGCCTCCTGGAAACACTTGCCTCAAGCATGTATAAATTAATCTTTAAAGTGATCAACAATAAAGGTGGAGATAATCAAACTTAGTCCTTTTTGACACTTCTTTTCTGCTTTGAGGTTGTTTTCATTTTTATTGAGCTATGGTCATAAATTTTTGATCAGCTGATGGCCAGCCCATTATTTCATTGTTGTTTTCAAAGAATTGCCAACTCAAAATTGTTGTTTCTCACTCCCAGTTCTTTTTGTATTTTGAAGCTCTACTTAGGATCTTAAGGTCCAACAATGCAAAATAAAAATTCTTGCCATTCTTCAACTGGTCTGAAGATTTTGATTGGAATGTGCAATCTTGTGTAATTCTAAAATATTTCAAATGGAAACTCTACTAGTGATATATTTGTGTCTTAGGTTGCTAAAAATCTCCACAAAGCAGACCCCCCCCAGTATAATCTGTACTTCACTATAAATCTGTTATTCTTTTTTAGTTGTTTGCTTCCTTATCTATTATTTGTAAATGAACTTCTTGTCTTCCAAAGAGTCGAAGCTTCTTTCTGATCTTATTTTCAAGAGATGACACAGATACAAACTATGTGTGAGTCATAATGTGGCTTTCTTAATTAGATAAATTTACTGGCAGTTTGGAGAGGAGACACTGGTTATCTGAAAGCAAATCCATATGCTGTTAATTCTGCCTTCGTCTTTTTTTAGATATCCTTTGCTTTAGGGGCCTGTTAACACTGAAGATGTGCATTTCATGTGAAAATACCTCTTAATAACCGCTAAGTTTTATTATGAAGCATTCAAATTTTAGCCATGGATTTACTTGTCCTCAGATTAACAGAAATGCACATCATACTTTGTACTTTGCTGACTGATAATGGAAATTGCCAGCAATTGACAGATGTAATTTCAAACAGTCTACCATATTTAATGTACTTATTAGTTTTTCAAATCTAATGAATTATTACATTAAGTAAAATATTTTTTAAAATATTGTATCCTAAAGGAGGAATTTCTAGATTCATGTCAAATGACACTGCTTGCTTGGTTTCAGCCACTTTTTGTTGGTAGTGCAGCATTCTCGCAAAAAAATGGTAAAAAAATGTACGGTAGTTGGGAAAAAAAGACTGACGAGAGGTAATGGTGGCATCAAAACTTCAAAATATTTCTACATGAACCATTCAGTAGTCTAAAACGTATAACCCAGGTGTACCAATCTGTTAAAAAAACATTTACAGTAATTCATCATTTATGTATTTACTCTGAAAAGAAAACATAAACCATGTATGTGATTTTCAGTAGGGTTGGGAATAGCCAGTGGCCCCCAAAATAGGATGTTATCAATATAATATAAAGATGATTTGTTTTTATTTGTTATCCTAAATATAGAAAACATTGAGTTCAATACAAACCACTGTATCCATTGTCCTCACCGCGAGCAGTTTAATTTACACTGGGCAGAAATAGGCTGGTAAGCGACTGACTTGTTTGTGAGCCCAATCCAACATCCGTTAACTGACCTATGTTCAAGCACCACTCTCCTGATAGCTGTCACATGGTTTGATAAAAATCTTTTGGAAGTTTGTCCAACAAGCAGAAGCAGAGCAATGGTTATAATGAAAGGGGATTCTTTGATTGATGAGTCAACCAACCAGTCAGTGGTCCTCAAAAGTTTGTTGTTCTTCAAACCAGTCCTACCCAAAGTGGGATATGGGCACTTTGGCCACAAGAGGTCATTCACAATAATCAAGACCACAAGCCTGACTGAATCACATCTGAAAGTTTTACAAAATGCTGGATCACGCTTTTAAAGACCTAAGTTGAGATTTTATTTTCTTGTTAGCTTTTATAGTTGTATAGCCTGATAGTCCAGATGAACAGAACCAGTGTCAAAGTTCATCTGGTGATAAATTAACTGGTGACATTTTTTCAGTTCTGCCTACACTGATTGCTGTATGATTTCAAGAACTCATTAGTGCCCATGAAAACATGAAAACAAGGTAAATTTTGAAGAACTAAAAAGACTTTCAACCAGAGAAATAAAAAAAAATATGGCTGCAAAATCTAGCTTTTACATTTCACTCTGTCTTTAGAAAATAACACTACAAGGTAAAAATTCTTGTCATGGCTGCATATGGTGGGCCCCAAAAAATATTCCGGTTTCAAAAGGGGTTGAGTCGCAAGGTAATTTGGTTGGGCAACTTCAGTCTTGTTGCCCAATTCTGTTTTCTACTGTTGACTTAAAGAAAGCAAACATTAAGCAGCCATTATAATTATATCTTTATTTGACCCAAGTTTACTAATGTCAACATTTTATTGTGCCTCGGATCTTGGATTTAGGTATTATTTGAAATAAAGGTCCTTTGTCTTTTTGAATGGAAATACTGTTTTTGTCAGTAGTGCTTCAGACACACAGAGTTAGATGGAGACTCCTTCATTGCCAAAGTTGTCAACTCTACAGGCACGATGAGTTAAAGTCAGTGTGATGTTTGTTTTAGAGCCTGTAATCAAATTACGGTCAAATGATTAATTTCTGCAATCTTTGATGGAGTATTTTCTTTTTTCTTGACACAGGATAGTTCTAACAGACTATTGTCTGAAACTGGAGCTTTCCTGGGGTCTTTTGAAATGTGCTGCTGAGCTGCCTATGATAATTAGAGAGCTCTGACCTTCTCATTAGAGCCAGCAAGCTGCTCGTTCTCTCCAGCCCTCCCTTCCACCATGGAGCAGCCCTGCCACAGGACAATCAGTATATCAAAGCAAATATATTTATTAAAGTCAAAATTACTAAAACACACACAGCACAACCTTTGAATTAGAGGCCCTAATGTATGCAGAGTCAAATGAATACTTGTGCTTAACCCCCCTCAGACCCTTCCCATCCTGCTCGCTTGTAGCTTAAATTTTTCATCACAAATTTCCAGGGCTTCAAAGTAGCATCACTGCGCTAATCCATTCCTTCTCCTGTGACAAAGGTAAAGGCTGATTTAAAAAGCTTCCTTTGTTTGAACTGGTTTGACTCGCTGTCTTTTGCATCTAAATGTCAGAGATTTAGAAATGGAAACTGCAAAATTCATCTGGCTTGGCCTCTTTATAGAATATGAGGATATGCACATCAGAAAGTGTTTAGAATCACTTTAAATAATCTTCCACACTGATTTGCTTCATGGCATATAAGCAATTAGTATCTTGTTTTGAAAAAACATGCATTTCTCTTTTTATTTCGAGCAGAACAGACGATTGGGTACAGGATGTGGTAACAATGAAGATTTTTAACATGTGTTGTCTGCCACATGTGAGGTCTCAGAAGAATAGAGTTCAGTTGTAAATAGACTCAAGAGAGTCATCTTCATAGAGAATGTTCTGCTTAAACCACATCTGATCGGATGGAGGGATGTTTTGACTTGTGTATGAGACAGAAGTTGGAAAAATTATTTGTGAGAGGGTATTTCATACATGTTTTGGCCATTTGTTGGTAGATGACTCTGCCTGAATGGGATAAATCGGTGTGGAAAATGGATGGTTGGCTGGATTTTGCTTGATCAAGCCTACAAAGCTTAACGGGATAATATTTGAAGCACTTCAACCCTTTAAGGTATTTTACCATATCACATTTCTTTTCTTTCTTGATCAAATCATTAAAATAGTTATAGTTACATAAAAACTGTTATCCTGAATAGCACAGAGTAGGCTACATTATGAGCTTTCGCTGATGAACATTTAGTGGCCTAAACAAATCAGATGATGATATAGGAGGTGATTATCTTTTCTGATATGGAAAGAAGACAACAGTGCAATTGCACCCACTCAAGATGGGAATAGTGAACAGATTCCAGATGAAATCTAGATTTATGTAATTTAGTAATCAACATGATTTTCTTTCATTCTTAAAATTTCCTTTTACCAACGAAGACCCTCCAATCACTTTCCTGAAATGTATACCCTTAAAAGACAATAATGTCACACACTCATGAGTAGGCCTGTCATGATATTCAATAAATCAATTAACCACACGATAAATAAAAACGTCCTCGATAATTTTGCTGGCCTCGATAAATTGACACGTGCATGCATGTATGTTTTCCTCCTTTCTCTCTACCAAACAGGCTGGATGAGAAGATGGTTAACTCTGTGCATGTGTCTCAACACCAGGGCGCGTTGTTTCTATAGCGGAGTCAACCCTCCTGTCCGTCATTCAATCTTTGCTGGGGGAGGTGGGGCCGCATGCCCGTACACATACAGAGAGCTGAAGTGAGCGTTGTGAGGAGTAACAAGTAAACAAACACTAATATAAATGATGGCACAAAAGCGATGGTTCCTAAGCCGGCTGCCACAGCCCTAGTGGCTGTTAAATACTCCTTAGAAATTAAGGTTTATTGCTTTTTGATATGGTGCACTCATTTTATTATGACATATATTATAATTACATTAATGAAAAAAATATGTTTCAAAATAATATTGACAATAATATTGTTTATTGGCAATAATTTTTGGACAGTTATCGTCCAGCAAATTTGTTATCGTGACAGGCCTACTCATGAGAAACAGTCACTGATTGTTTTCATTTAACCCAATGAGATGCTAAAATCATAGATCTGACATTGCAGCTTGCACTGAAATTTTGACATATTTAAATACATTTATTGTTATACACTGTATATGATAAGTGGAACTTTTGTAATTTGCTTCATTCGTTAGATGTCCAGAACTTTTTGAATCTGTGCGTCATGTGCAAAATTGCATTCTCTTGTGATGCATTTGAATCCAGCCATCATTTTGATTATTCTGAGTGAAGTGGAGATTATGATCATTGAATTTAATAACCGTTGAAATGTTTTAGAAATTTTAACATGAAATTTGCACCTAAACACACACATTGCCTACGTAACATAAAAGTGTGCTAAAGTTCGCCAAGTTTAAGATTAAGTTATGGAAGTTTGTCAAAATAATGAGAGAAACAAGAAAACATCACATAAAAATTAGTACACAACAATGAAATTCTTTCCAAACCAGCTTTTTGTTTACTGCTTATTTTGATTGAAAATGGTGTAAGGTCAAAGTCACTTATTGAATCTTAACATAACATAATTGACTGTCATTATGGAAGGAAACAGATTTTGTGAGTTATTTTGTACACTGAGTGTGTTGATGGGGAAACTGATGTATTCCCTATCTTTAGGCATTACACATAAGAGTGCTAATGACAGACACATGCCAGAGCAGACACACAACACGCTGAGAGTGTGGATGGTGAGTAACTGTGCCACCCAAACGGAGTCATTGGGCTCTCGAGCACCTGCACGGCTCCCTCCTTCGTAAAGAGCTGTATAAATTAATCACACACAGCCTTATACACTTTGATGCAATTTATAATGCACATTAATGAGGGCTGACAGCTGTAACTAAAAGGCAGAATGATCACTTACAATTCAAATAAAAATCACACTGCAATAACAAAAGTCATTTGCATGACTTTTTTTTCTGTCATGCCCTATTTTCATCTTTATCCTTTGATTCCTGCTGTTATATCAGAGGCCCAATGCATGTGAAAAGACTGAATGATTCACAAATTGATGAAACACTCAGGCTGTCTCATTTCAGAGTAGGGGCTCTAATTGTGCATTGTGTGAAGGTATGGCTTTTATTGGCTTTCCTCCACACCTCATTTCAATTTCAATGTCTTATCAGTCCCTTTTGTTAATTTGCTTCTTGTTGACATGCGTTTTTGAGCTTTCGTGTACACTTTTTTTTTGACTACTCGTGCTTCTTTGAATGTTTGTCATCGGGGTAGGTTTAATTGTTTTGTGTTTGCTTCAAATATTCCTGAAAAAAAGACAACTCAGCATTATGATCACATGAAAACATCACGAGGAAAGCGTCTGAGCTGACCTTCAGAGGTGCTAATTAAATTTTGGGCGTGTGGCGATGGTCTAACTGATTTCATTCTTCATTATGGCCTGTAATGACATTTCTCAGCTGTCAGAAGCATTGCAGGGGGCTTGCCTGTGAGGTTTGGGATGAATAAACCATTATACTGACATGGAGAGAGCATAACCCAAACAGGCCTACAGAGATGAGAATTTAGAGAAGACAGAGCTGTCATTCAAAGCAAATAGAACATGTATAGATTGAAAACACAAATAAATAGAATATGATGGATGGAAAAATAGATAGCAAATATTGTAAAATCAAACAAACAATGGATGCTTTGTGCAATTTGCTGCCTGCAACAGCAGTATACAAATGACCTCCCTAACTGCAGAGCAAACCCACATGTCTCTGCCCCAATAAAAGGCTTTAACAGGATCCTGAAGATTTAATTAAAATGTCCGTATGCATGGGTCAGCTGCAGTGCAGAGTATAGAGAGCACAATCTAGTGTAACACTACAAACAGCCCATCTGGATCTCAGAGGACAAGCACACCGAAGAGGGAAGCCCCCACCTCTGATTTACACACACAGCCCTCCTGTAAAAACAAGGCATTCAGAATAGAGGCTCATTTGCACACAGCAAGAAAAGCTTGTAACAGTGTTGGAGTAGAGATGGAAAAAAAAGTCCCATCACCGCTCATCACATGGTCTTTAATGGTTGAATATTCTCTCTGTTTATTAGTTTAAATGTTTAGAATATGTCAGTGTTACTCAGACTTTTGTTATGAATAGCATGTTCTGTTTAAAGTGCTGTGATTCATGATTATATATACAGTAACACTGAACAAAAAATCTGATAGAAAGAAAGATACAGAATCGAAGTTCCATCAGTAACAACACGGCAAAAGTTGCAATTAACTTCAGGGTTAACAGATCAGAGTGAAGCATAATAATTGTTGAGATTGACTCTGATTCTGGTCATACAGCAAAAAGTAAACATTCATCTTACAACAGTGTAATTCAGACACACTGTCCTCAATCTGCTACAAACACAAACCTATGTACAGTTGAGGACAGATTTTTGAGATCTATGAGGCCATTTGATTTTTATTTTGACACATCAGTCATGCACAAAAATTTACAAAGAATGCCATTTGTGATGTTTTAGTTTATTACTTAAAATGTACAGTTAGGCCTGTCGCGATAATCAGTAAATCAATTAACTGAACGATATATAAAAACTTCCTCTGTAAGTTTGCCGGCTTTCATAAATTGACGTGCATGCGTGTTTATTTCCCTCATTCTACCAAAGAGGCTGGATGAGAAGATGGCTCACTACGTCCATCTTTCTCAACGCCTAGGTGTGTTGGTTCTGTAGCGGAATGAGCGGGGTTAGGGTTTGTGATGCATCTGTCTTTCATTTAATCTTTGAGGGGGAGGCAGAGCCGTTTGCGTGTACACACAGAGTGAGCTGAAGCGAGCGTCTTGAAAAATAACAAGGAAGCAAACACTAATATGAATTATAGACGAATGCCACAGCCCAAGTGTTGGAACATTTTGGTTTTAAACAGAATCAACAAGGTGTGAGCCCATGAACACTGACGAGCTGGTATGTTGAATTTGTTTGGAAGTAGTGAGGACGGAGAAGGGGAGGTGCAGCGGAGCCTTCGTCCTGACAGTCGGTTAGCGCTGACTGTCAAGACAACGTTTGGTTGGCAAAGTAAATAAAAAATAAACAGCGCAAAATGGTGCGCACTCACAGACAGTGTCGTTTGCTACACTGCAAAAGAAATGCAACCCTTCAATATGATTTAGAAGCCAGAAACATTACAAACGTTTGACAGACAGAATTAATTGACTAGGAGCAAGTATATGTCACAAACAATTCAGGAACTATATAAACTACATTTTATTCATTGTTTTTATTGTTGTGTGTGTTTTTGTTGGAGTTTTCTTTTTCTTTTTCCTAACAGAGACAGGGTCCAGGGTTTTTTGTTGTTTTTGATTATCATGTTTTTTTATGTGCATTTTCCCAAAAGAGTCCATTTCATTTTCATTGAGTTTTTTCCCTCTTTTTTTATTATATTGTTTAATTATTTTTATTTAAAAGGTCTTTACCTTCCAATTACAGTAAAATACTCTTAAGAAATTAAGTTCATTGCTTTGATATGGTGTACTCACTTAGTTACGACATACAATTACATTAATGAATAAAAAGATGTTTCAAAATAAAATTGACAAGAATATCATTTATTGGCAATAGTTTTTAGGACAATTATCGTCCAGCAAAAATTTTTATCATGACAGGCCTACGTACAGTACAAGTTTTTTTTGGTCAGGATTTTTGTTTTGTTTTGTTTCAGTTTCGACATCCTTAGCCATGAGGATTTAAAACAAATTATTCCACTCTGAGGCATTGAGGGCAGATTTTATTAGAACAGCAAGATGTCAATGAGGATACTAAGGTATTTTTGCCCCCTTAACAGTTTCTTAGCTTTTAACATAAAAGATTTTCTAAAAACATACTAGTCGCAGTTTATGATTAATAAATTAATAAAAATGCAGTCAAAATTCTGACATGTTTTAGTACCTGCTGTATATGTTTAATATACATCAGATTTTACTGCAGTTTACATTTATCAAGCATCTTAAAATTTTGAGAGCTTTACTGTAGTGCATTAAGATGTGTACCGTTATAACTGGTTTTGAAACCCTATGAGATTAAAAATAAAGACAAATTTATCAACTTTCTTTTACTGCGTGCGGTGTAGAACACTACTGTCAACACACAAATGAACATGTTTTACTTTATGTTTCGCGTTTACGATCGTCAACATGGTTTTACTTGTTTGCTGCACTTGTAGTTGCTTCTGCCAGCTTTCTTTCTGATTGGCTCGTGGTCCTTTCTAGGTAACGAAACACAGAGAAGATGCTTTACCCCCGCCCCTGGAATAATTGGATCTTTGCTGACTTTGGTCAGGAGGGGGAAATGGGGCCAAATATCTTGTAGTGTGTATCCTGCTTCAGTTTGACTGTTATCAACGAGTCAAGCTTTGTACTGTTTTATGTTGTTTTTTTCAATGCCCTTATTAGACAGACAGGACAGTGGATAGGAGGAAACTGATGAGAGAGAGAGTGTGGGGAATAACATTCAAGATGGGAGCCACAGGCTTCATTTGAACCAAGGATCCCCATCAAGACAGCAGCCTTTGTACATGGTGGTGTTGTACATTCTGAGCTGCATGCTTCTTCTACTTAGAGAGAGAAAATGTATGTGTGAGCCAGAGAGATGTGCAGAATCAGACTTTTTTGGTCCAACAATAAACTGTAAGCCAACCAAAGTTAAGAGGAAGTTAAAGAACAGAAGTGCCTGGTGTTTCTCATGTCATGGATTTCTGGGGGAGGCTTTGTGTGTTTCACAACAGATATGATCTGAAGGGCCACTCATCTACAGAGAGAGCAAAAGACAAGTCGATGGGATGTGGGCTTAGAAAAGGAAGAGGGTGACTGACACAGTTAAATGGTTCATTCCCTGAAGGGTGGATGTACATCTTGTTTTTTCCATCGCCTGCCACTCCTGCTTTATCTGTATGTCTGTTGGTTTGCCTTCTGTTTGATTGTACAGAGGATTAATTCCACAATGTCCAGTAAACAGCGCTCTGCCACAATTCTATGAAAGAGGGGATCCGGTCAAATTATAAATTGCAACAAAGTCATTCATTAGATTGTGTGCAAAGGGAAAAAGCATAATCAAACTTCTAACTATATGTATTTCAATGGACATTTTATCAGGGGAAAGATGCATTCTTACAAATTAAAAGCATTTTCTCTCAATTTTAAATGAAAGTACCAAACACCTTGTTGACTGTTTTTCCAATTGGTTAAACAAGCAATTAAATCCAGACTTACTGACTTCTCTAAAGCTAAAAAATAACTCTGACAGCGGGCAGAATCAGGCACAACTCATCTTAAATAGTCTACAGGTAAATGATGGGAGGCGCTTGCCTAGTGTGGCTATCATTAGCAGTACCTGCTCAAGCCCTCAGTCCTCCTTGCATGTTAATAACCACACTCTTGCACGAAATGTTGTCACACATTTGTCGGGTGGATATTTTATTTCAAGATGACGCAGCCTGTATAACTTTGTTTTATTTTGCATTGGCTGTGCTTGATAACAGCTGAGCTTTTGTGCAGGAAGAGCAGGTCCATTTACTAAGACTTCAGTCAGTCTGGGGTAACATCCCCAGAGATTTAGTTTGACTAACTTGGTAGGCTAACATATGAAACTATGAGTCAATAATTCAGTCACATTCGTAATCTAACATATATGTGTAACTGGTTGGTAAGAACATCGCTGACAAAATGCTTTATGATACAATAAATTAAACGTGGAGAAGGAAAATGGAAGAAATGTGTTTTTGTTTCAGCATCTTCAGCCTCCAAGGAGAAAGTTTAATGGATTAAAAAAGATTAAAGTTAAGAGATGACAGAGATGATGGCTGACAGTATGAAAAGGGGAGTGACAAAAAGCAGACACAGACGAATACAAAAATATGAACTTTAGAGTAAAGGCAACTACTCACAGGGTTTAAGTTTTATGTATTACTTTTGAACAGCATATGTGTGTGTGCCATAAAGGGAGACTGAAAAATAAAGACCTTAATAAATTATGGAGATCTATGAAGTTGTTAAGAAAATCTTTGAAATTTTGGGGGTTGTTTTCAGACAATCCCAGAGTTTTAGAGGATGTTCATTCATGCGTTCAGAGGTCTGAATTGGTTAATGCACTAGGGATGTAACGGGATGAAGATTTCATATCACCGTTATTGTGACCAAAATGATCACAGTTATCATTATTATCACGGTATTGTTCTCAAAATGTTCAAAAAGTACTTTTACACAGTCTTGAAATCATTTAGCCCCTTTAATATTATCATTTTAACATTCTTTTTGTTTTTTTGTCAATAACTATGTCAGGAAAAGTCTTGTATGTAAATTTGTTTGAACTTTTTTCATAAGAAGTAAAAGTAAACAATTCTGGTAAGTATTTGTCATTATTATGTTATAAATGCTTAAGCTGTGTGTATTTACAAGAAAAAAAAAACAGATTTGAGGATTCTCAACTGTAAATGAACATATTCAAAGTTTTGAGACGGCCAAAAATAAACTTAACCTTTTACATGCACTCACACCTTTTATTTTGCCTGCAGCATGAGTGTCCATGTTGCGGCTTATTATATTAGACCATGTCCAGGGCTTTTTTAAAATTTTTGGTTTTACTAACGATAGTCCCTGAAGCAGTCAGCCCACTACATGACTCTCCTCTGGTCTCCCCTATCCATGGTAGATCTCCACGACATCTCCTTCTTTAATATTTACAAATTACAATTGGTTAAATCTAGGGCTGAAACGATTCTCGATATATTTTGATGAAATACTCGACAAACAAAATATGGCAAGAACACACTCCAGAATGAAACTAATACTGTCATTTACAACCCTTATACATTATATTTTATATTATATTCTAACAATGTAAACTGCGCATGTGCGCCTCTGTTTGTGACACACAGCAGACACACATAGTTCTGACTTTTTCAGGCAAAGAGCAGCATCACCGTGAGTTATTGACACAGTGTGCTGGTCAAAATCATGAAGGTAAGAAAGAGAGGACAGAAAGGAGAGAGTCCACAGAAGAAATGGCAGAGAGTGTCCCAAGTGTGTGGTCACTACAAGAAGCGACGTCATTTAAAAGAAAACAGTGCAGTTTGTTTTGTCTTTTGATGTCAAACAGTTAGCCTCAACTTACGTTCTCATTTTGCTCATGTTGTTAAACCTCCCCACATTTCCTTCCAACAGGGCTGCAACTATTACTATTACAGCATTTTAAATATGCTCATCACAGTACATGCGTCACTTTTCCAGCTTTGTGGAGATTAAGTAGATGTTGAGAGAGTTTCATGTTAATGTTTTGTGAAACTAGTGCATCTTGAAGTGTCCAAATTACAAAACATACCTCCAGAACAAACTGTCACAAATATAATTGCATGAATTATATTACTGCTTTGTAAATCAGTATTGTATTGGCTTTGTTTTAAGTACTGGATCAAATTAAAGTTGTTCAAATAAAACTTTTTCTGAGGAATAATTATTTGGTGTCAATTTGAAAGCCCTAACATGTTGCATTGTATACAATTGATTTATCTGTTTAAAAACGAAAAAGTATATTTTGTCAGAGTACTCGAGTACTCGAAGAAATAATTGACAGAGTACTCGATTCCAAAAATACTCGATAGTTGCAGCTCTAGTTAAATCCATAAAACACGAACTATGACGAAAAAAAGACGATATATTTTGATGAAATACGACGAAACACGGCAAACAAATGGCCAAAGAATGGCAAGAACACACTCCAGAATGAAACTAATACTGTCTTTGTTTTGTCTTTTAGATTTAAAACATAAAAATCACACATTTCTCCTCAACTTACTCTCCTTCTCATTTTGCTCATGTTGTTAAACCTCCCCCACATTTCCTTCCAACAGGAACGCATAACATTCACTTGGAAATCGTTCTTTTAGGAAATTCAGAGTACATTTTTGGATGGGCACTTTTCCAGCTTTGTTTTTTTTAAGGAGATTAAGTAGTGTTGAGAGAGTTTCATGTTAATGTTTTGTGAAACTAGTGCATCTTAAAGTGCCCAAATTACAAAACATACCTGTACAAATCTGTGCAACAAAAGTAACAGCATGCACTTTAATCCTATGTGGAAATTCAGTCCCCTTTGTGGCGTTAAGTATTTGGATCAAATTAAAGTGAAACTTGTTTTGTGTAATTATGGTGTCACCTGTAGTTTTTTGTCTTTAAGAGATTTTAAAAAAATAGATTAAAGCTAGGAAATGGCTTTGTCTGAAAAAGAGATTCTGATTTTAGGCCATATCCCCTAATCAAGGGGTGTCCAAACTATGGCCCAAATGCCAACCATGGCATGCAGACCTCTTTTAGTTGTCCCTTTGCGCATTCTAGGAATTAAATCAGCTATGACCCACATTAAATCATGACACCTGTATCTCAATAAAGAAAAACAGGAAAAATTGTGCTCATTTGCTTAAATGTCTGCTCCGTCTTAAAGTGTGATTTGCAAGTTATATTACACAAATCATTCTCCAGCTATAACACTCTGACAGTCTCTACATATATGTGCTCTTTATTAAACTCTTAAGACCAGTTTAAAAAAAGCAAGAATTTACATTTTGCACTGTTGGATCTAAAGGACACTCCCAGCACCAGCCAGCTGTCCACTGCTCCTCGACTTCAACTTCAGGAAGTACACCTTGAGAAAATGGTAGACAGGCAAGATCACTCTGTGGGAGCATTTTGGGCTTCAAAGAATTAATGACAAAGTAAGACCAGGCTGTGTGTTGGTCATGTGCCAAGCATTTGGCCCACTCCTGAAATTTGTTAAATCTGTGTCCCTTTTGATCAGCCTTCCACCCAAGTGCTCAGCAGCACCTCGTCGAGCGCTTAACCTTCCTTGGCAGATAGAGAGATATAAAATTTGAAAGAGCAAAGTGGTTTCTTGTTGCTTCCCTTTTCTTATTTCTCTTATTTACATGTTTATGTCAGAGCCTGGGCCACCTCAACCAGTAAGTTTGTCTTCTGCTTTAACTTCAGTCCCTGCAGGCTAGTCTGTTTACTCTGCCAATAGCGTGACGGAACGGGATGAAGAGAAAAGGGCGGGGCAAACTTTTTCTCATTTTTTTCTTTACTGCCTTGAGTAGAATATCTTTGGTTATTGGTGTACATACTTGAAATCCATTTAAGTATGTTGATTTTTGGTTAAAGTGACAACCCTAGCTCATATTGCATTGGTTGTGGATGCTACAGTTAAACAGCAGCAGCAACTGCATGAAAGTAAAGTCGAGTGGAAGTGAGGCAGTCTGCCACACCCCCAGATTTATGTAACAGTGTGAGTGGATGTGTAAGATTTAGTAAAATACAGCTTGCATGTAAAAGGACTCTGGTAGCTCTAGTGGAAATTCATCAAGAGTGGGGGTGGGTTTCTAGGTCATGGGGACCTCATCTCCTCCTTTATACTACTCCATATGAGGCCAACCCGGTGAACCACCAGTATCTTTGTTAAAAATTCATCCCCTGTCAATAATTAAATGCTCATTATTTGAACCTGAGGACTGCTGTGATTCCAAATTTAATGTGCTTCTAATGCATGGGGCGATACAGCATCCCTAATAGCTAGGCTGCATGATGAAAGGTGAGTGCGTACAGTTAGACCCATTCTTTCTCATTCGAACAGGTAAAAAAGAATCCATGTCTCAAATGAAAAATTTACAACAGTTGTTCAGACTTTTTTGAAGAACATCTGAGGTTTTGTATTCTACGATGGTACAAGCTTTGGAACAAATGTCAGAGAAAGGAAGCTTGTTATCTCAAGCCTCTTCAAATTGAATCCTCCATAAAAGCAAGAGACTTTTCAGGGGCTGTGTAACTCGAACTGCCACAGCACAATCAAGCCCCCACACAGGAAATAATGACACATGAGCCAATTTAGGTGATAAGATACAGGCAGGGCATGAATACACAAATGCACAATAAATATGCAAACAACAAGATCTGTTACCCATGGGCCAGGGATTCACATGATAATACAAGCATTGTCCTGCAGCTATGTAGCACACCCCAGCACAACTGCTATCAATTAACTCCAGGAGGAAGTCAGTGCATCAACAATCTATCGCCTCTTTCTTAAAACTTTCAATAATTTTTAAATACATAATCATATTTTTCTTTGATCTCAGGCATTTTGCATTGTTTGTTGTTATTATGATCTGCACCAAGAACAACTGAGAATTACCCCAGCTGTTTTAACAAATGACTGTGTGTGTGTGAGTGTGTGCAGGCTCTCTTATGGCTCAAGGACCTGACTGTGATGTAAACACAGGGAGGGTAAACACACAGGCAGCTTGTAGTCACCATTGTTATTATCCTGTTTGTATAATTAGCCTTATAAATTGCTCACATCAAAGACGTCCCTTGAAATATTTCCATGCCTCTGTTTCAGTATAACAGAAAGGGCCTGGGAGAGGCAGCTGCGTACCCCTGCCCCCTCCCATTGAGACGTATTGAGACAAGGCATCAGAATAATTCAAGAAAAAGTGTGTTGTTAAAAAGAAAGGCAAAACATAAGAATTATTCATAAATAGACAGAAAAAAAGACTTGGGGACATTTTTCTTCAAAAGGATGTATAAAGGATAAGGATATTCATGATCTTGTGGATTATAACTCAGCCTAAACTATGACATGTGATATCAGCAAATATTATGCTGGCTTCCAAAAATCTCCTGATTTTAGTCAATAATTTTGTGACCATTTTAAAGAACAAAAGTATGCACAATATTGGACTTTTGTTGATACCACATATGCCAATATTTTCATTCTCATTTTCGCTGATTCCAATATTTTTGTCAAGTGCACAAAAGCCCTGTTGTAGTAAAACTGTCCTGTTCTTTGCCATGGTCGGCATACTTTTATAAGAGAAAGATGTGAAGCAAGTAAAAAAAAAAACCTTTCTTTAAATATTTATCATACTTTGGTTTTGTAAAAGTGGACATTCAGTGATTATGTGGTAAACAATGACGGATCATTTGTGCATTCTGCAAGTATTGCTGCAAATACACAGAATATTAATGTACACTGGCTGGATATAGATATTGGTGAAAAAAGTCATATCTGCGTATAAGGGTAATCAGCTTTTTAAGTAATTATTTGCTGATACTGATAATGCTCAAATAATATCATGCTTGCCTAACAGTAAGGTGTACAATAGGTAGAGAATTTCAAATCTGGCTAAATGCATATAAAAATCCTGTATAACCAACCAATCTTAAGTTATTTGCACTCAGAATATGAATATGAAGTTGTGGCAAATGCTATTGTTAGCAGTAGTTACACAGTGCTCTTATCAGTTTTTGTCCATATCTATGCACTAACAGTGATCACACACTTCCCTGGCCTAGCAGCTTTTTATATGTGTACACCTTGACACAGTCAATAAACTGCTTGATCTCCATTTTGTAAGATCAAAATTCTGCTTCCCTTCCTGTGAGACACTATCAGCGCTTCCAGTTTGCTCCATTGTATTTATTCAATGTCCTTTCTTTAAATTCTGGTTTCAGGACATTTTGACAGCAACGCAGCAGCTATTAAGAAGAGCAACAACGATCACCAGTGGCAGGCAGCTGCATTATGATTAAGACCAGGCATTTGACCAGGATTTCAGGTCTGTGTGTTTTTTTTCTTTAAATATGGTGATGAACTACTGCTTGCTTTTGGTTATCTGAATATAACTTTGTAGTTTGTTAGCAACATGCAATTACTAGCATACTTTAAAAAAAGACAACATAAGGTATAACACATGCAAATGTTCAAAAGTAATTGGAATCTGTGTGAAAAAGTTCTCTGTTTCTTCATTTAGGATTGAGTATCGTATATTTTTTCACAGTACCAGTGCTCAATCAATGCTTTTAAAGATAATCTGGTGTTCAAAGGTGAGGCGCATGCTCGTTATTGGTTCATAATTACAAAAATGCTAGACAGACTGATCAAAAGTAACGTCTGTGTTCACTGATTCAGTGACCTGAGGTTAACGTACCATGTTACACTTTCTGGTTGTAAATGAATCAGTCCACTTCTCCACATGTTTTTTGCTGTTGTCTCCTCTGCAAAATGTGGAAGAAACCCTGAAACCTCATTTGTAGCCCTTTAAAGTTGGACATTTTCTTTTTCTTTTTTTAAAAGATTATTTTTCGGGCTTTTTTGTGCTTTTATTGACAGGAGAGAGAAGAAACAATGGATAGGCTTGTGAAGGTTGTGCTGGGCAGAGGGAAAATAGAAGGTTTTGTTTCTTATGTCATTTGGTGAATGGTAGCAAATAAAGCACTGAAAACTGTCATGATTTGTTTTGGGAAATAGTGTATGTGTTGCAAATAGCATTAGAACGGTAATGGTTCATAATGGAAGTAATCAAAGTGCATGTGTGGAGAGGGGAGAGGAGAATTGCCATATGGCAAATGGTTGTGGTAATTTTAGGACTGTCAGTTTGAGTGTAAGAAAATTAGAGTACAGTAAAAGTCTATCAAGACCTCTGGATTTGCATACAAGCAAAACTTTGACTGAAAAATGGTGACTTCGACCTGGTTGTGTTGTTTTTTTACACTAATTATCTTTTGAGTTTTTTTTATATATATATATGTCTTATAACCTTTTGTGGATAAAGTAAGTGACCACAAATCATAAGAGAAAAACCATCTTTGCAGACCCTCTCTACCCCTCTCCTCACAGTGACAACATGGTGAATATTGCAGTAGTTTCAGATTAATTCCTCCCTCTTGGTTAAAACTATCTACAGTACATTTAATGACCTTTGTGACCTTTATTAAGTGTACAGATAGGAAAGTGCTGCAGAGCACAGTATGTGCTGATTCTGCTGCACTCGGAGACGCTAGCGTGAACAATAATGGCTCGGCAGCTGGAAGTGATGAGAGACAGAAAGTGTCAGAGGGTGTTTGCGCAAATTTGATTGACAGTACCAAAGCTGCCTCTGCCATCAATTTAATGGTAATTATTATTTAATACACATTACTTAAAAGCATATGCAAAATTAAGATTTAGTCACAAAAAACGCATTTTATATGGTATTTAAAGAATGATATGCATAATATATTGCTTGTTAATATTTATGGCAAAGAAGTTCAAGCATTTCTTGTCTTGAGCTAGTCCTCTGCTGAAAGCGTCGGCTCTCATGATCTTAATTAATAACTAAGAAAGTAAGAAAAGGAGGAAGCAGCACAAAACTGGAGGCTTTTTACACAGAGGAGAAAAACCTGCCAAGGGGAATTTATCTCAGATTCAGATTCACTTATGTGTAAGAACAAGAGACTGGCCTTCTTCAGGGTAAAATTCAGGAAAAAGTGCTCTGGAAATACCCTTTTTTAATCATAGATTTGGAATGTTTTTTTATTTGTTAAAGCCTTGTTAAGTTTCACCCAGTTGATTAGTAATACTGCTCTTTTATGTGTGAAAAAAAATATATTCATTAGGATAAAGTGATGTATGGTGCACAGCAAAGAAACGTTATGTACACCTGCAGTAGTAAGCACTTCATTTATGTGATGAAATTTCATGTCTGATTTACATTTTTAAAATGCAGAGTAAAAGATATGCAAAGGCACCAGCTGAGTGTTTTTGACATGAACACACACAGTGTTTGACAGCACAATAATAACACAGAAGAAGGTCAAAGCCTGGCACAACTAAGTCAATACAAGGTATCACTTCAACAAAAAAACTGTAAACTTAACTCTCTTTTCACAATGCTTTGAAAATGTTTGAAGATAGATGATCCACCCTTTGGAAGAAGCAGCCATTTATTTTGTCTGACATTGACCTGAGAATCTGCTTCCTTGCCTTCTGCATCCACCTCGTGAATGATGTTGTGAAAGTCTAGTCTTCTTTTCTCTTTTCTGTAAAAGCTTCTTTAGTAGTTGTTGAATTTGTCATGTTAGTTCACATTCTCCCTTTTCTCACATCCTTGCTGTGACCTCTGAACCCATGTGACAGGGTTGCTGCATCTTCACAGGAGCAGGCAGAGGAAAGTTTACCTCCGCCCCCTGTCATTCATTTATGCTACACCTGTTGAAAAAATACAATCCTAGATCTGTTTTTAAGTATTATTCTTTTCTGTACTGTTGAACATAAGTTTAAATGATGTTGTATCATTTTTATAGTGTGATATTGAAAAAAAGGATTGAGCATTTTTTGGGGGAAACCTTAGTTTGGATTACAGCAGACTTGGAATCACTTTTGATTACCATAATATTTAGGCCTCGTGATCTGCACATTAATCTGCAGTACAAATAGGGACTTACTTTTTAATGGCCTTCACACCAGGTCTTTATTTGACTTTAATGGTGACAAGTGCCGCTTGTGAGATCAGTGACAAATCTCTTTTCTGACCTTGACAACAGGACTTGTTACCTTTTCTAAACGCTAGTTACAGCACTAATGTGGGAATGTGGGGTGTGAAGGGCTTGGTAAGAACTTCTGTTTATCTCTTAAAAATATCTAAATTTGTAGAAGCTAAGCTGTAGTTGCAATAAAGCAGCATAGATTAGGCCTGTGCTCAAAATATTGATATTGCAAAATATCGTATCGCACTCCTTTGGGATACGTGTATCGATATGGATTCTACAGAATCGATACTGCCTAAATATTTTGACAGTTGTTGTAAATACACTTTGGGTAATGTTAACAGTGGCACAGTTCAAGGTAGAAGACAAGCTACATAATGAAGCATATGTTCTAAATTTGAACTTAGGTCTACCATCTTTGAGGATCTGAATTTATGTCTCTCAAGTTGTAGAACCACTTAAAACTCATACTTGTTCTGTTTCTTCTTATAAGAAAAAACTAAACTTGTCAAGAATTTTGGTTAGAGCAAAGTCAATGTTCACAATTTACATGTATCGGGATACGTATCGTATCGTGGCCTTAGTATTGGGATATGTATCGTATCATGAAGTTTCTGGAAATACCCAGCCCTAGCATAGATACACATGGATGCAGTCCGAGCAGCACATTACCAACACTGGGCTGGCCTGGGTAAAATCATGTATCGAGCAAAATATAACCAGAATTGCAACTATTCTCACAAACACACAAGAGTTAGGAAAAATTCTGGGCTTCATTTCTAACTTTGATTTTAGTTTTCTCTGTTATTAACAATTACTGAACTGAATGTTTTTCCGTACAACTTTGTGCAGTGTTTGAATGTTTTTCATTCACTGTCTTTGTATCTCTACTGTCTGTTTGCCTGCGTATCTATTAGAAAAAAAAATAATTCACCGTAATCTTGCTATTGTGTATTTGTTTACGGACATTTGTCAATATTTTTCAATGTATTAATTTCCAAAATATTCTTTCTATTGAAAAAAAAAAGATTTTTTCTTGAAGTGCGAATGATGATGCTTTTGAGCCGTTTTGCTAGTGAGGTCCACAGAGGTTATGTTCATTGTACAGGTGAGAGTTAGTACATCAAACATGGCAGCACAGGAGAGGTACTGTGCACCACTGGCAGTTGAATTAATTGTGCAGACTAATTTTTTTTTGTTACTTAAAAAAGACATAAGAGATGGACATGAGTGAATTTGTAAGGAGTGATGCATGTGAAAAAAATATTTAGAAATATGACTCACCTCACTTGCCAACATCCAAGGAAAGTGAAAACCAACAGCATAGCTAATGCTAAGCTAACCTCGCTGATAAACCAACCAACATCTGACATGCTCAGCTTGTCAAAGCTGCCCCCAATTCTGAGTAAGCAAAGGAAATAGCATAATCTCTGACTTACTTTTTGTGCAAAGACTTGAGGCCCCACCATATTGTGGAAAACAAAGGCTTTTGTTACATGTTGATTGGAGCCAGGTATGTGCCTCAATAGCCAGGTTTACATGGTGCCTAATATTCTGATTAGAATCCGATTAGAAGCCCAAACCGAATAAAAATGCTCCACATAAACACCCCAATTGGAATAAAAAGGCCAAATCCGAATGGAATTTCATTTGGTTGCACAGGGGTAGTATATTCCTTTTCCCAAACCGATTAAAAGTAAAATCTTGTCATGTAAACAGTGGTTCGGAAAGTTGTCAGGCTGAGTTCTGTCTGCACATGCTCTGTCTTGACGTAAACGAGCAGTGACATTTACTCACTAGGAAACATGGTGGCTTCCAAACAGAGCACACAGCACTGGTCTGCATCTGAGAGTTTGTTTTTTAATACAAAGAACTCTCAAAGAACTAAACATTATCTCACGTTTAGACGGTGGGAAAACAAGAAATACTGAACTATTTAAAAAACTCCACAAAAAACTCGGCGAAGCCAATATAGACCAAAACGTCGACAAATTATGCCTAAGTCACACATTCCCATTTCTCACAGCGATTGTGCACGACTGTACACAATTGACGAGGCTGGTGTGATCGCTATGATACGGGATGAAATGACTGTCTCATCCCTGGACACACCCCGTAAATACACCGTCAGTTGCGCTTCTACACCGCTTCAGGGGCGTTCGTCCCGCTCCAGCTAGGATAAAACAGCGATAAGACGAGGATTCCATGAATTTCCATCCCGCTGACATGAAGTCAGCCCCGCTCGAGCTCAGTTTGCGCCACGTATGCCCTGACTAAGCCCCGTTGCTTGCGCCGTACTGACAGGACGCAGTCGGGGCACAAACGGATACATCCTTGTCGTCCTCATAAAGCTTTCAGGATTGAGACACGATCAGCTCGACTGGGCTCCGTACATGCCACGCTAATACCGTTCGCATTAGGACTGCATTAGGCTTCCACCCCGCTAAACTGAGAGTGGCGATTCTCCACAACAGTTTTGAACAGTTCAAAACTGTCTGGACCCTTCCACGTTCCCCGCCGTTCATTCACGACTATACAAGGCTGATCCAGTCCAAGTAGCGCATGCACCAGGACTAAAGCACGTTTTATCAGGATTACGACAATCGTGCAAAATCGCCATGAGAAACGGGAATGTGTGACTGGGGCTTAGGGAACCGCTGGAAAACTCTGAAGGCTGTCTACTATATGGCTAAACAGCACAACCCTCAAATTCAATAAAACACCTACTTACCGCCATCTTTGATAAATCATGTGATGTTTAAATAGATCTGAGCGTATCACGTGTCTGTAAAGCAGCTGTTCTGATTAAATGTTGTGGCACATGTAAACACAAGATCGGAATAGATCACGTCACATGTAAACCGTTCACCTGACATCTTCAATCAGAATGATTTTAATCAAAATGAAAAAAAGGCTGCATGTAAACCTGGCTAATGTCTGCGTTATATCACCAGCACAGCAGCACAGAAGCTCCTCAGGGCAGTGAACTGAGGGACTGAGCACAGCTGAGTAGTTTGCATTGACCTGAGATGCGTGCACATTGGTCTGTGAGTGTAACTCCTGTTTTTATCAAAGCTGACTGAAGGGATGTGAGTTTACTGAGATAGATTTCTTATTATATCTGACATTTTCTAGTTATGTAAATGTAGTAAAAAAAAAGATGATGTTTTGCAATCTATGCAATGTTAAATATTGCAATACTTACCATATCATAAAAGATTTGTAACTGCACTAAAATCGTATTGGAACCAAAGTATCACGATGATATCATATCATGGGGCCACTGGTGATTCCCGCCCATTATCTTTTGTTGTTACATTATTTTATTGCTTAATTCTCAGTGTTCAGAAGGTTAATAGTCAATGAGCAGTAGTCTTTAAGGGAAAAAAATCCCAATCATAATCACAGTTTCAATCAACATAATCCTGTATGAGTTCTGCTGTAATTGAGCAGACCTCAGGTACACACATCTAATTTTCATACAATTGAATAATCATAAAATAAATAAAATCTGCATATGAAACCCCTAAATTGAATAGTGTCATCGGGTCAAAAGTGTGTCACTCTCATCTCCATTAGCTCTACAGCAAAAATGGTCCCAGAAGGACTTGCAGGTTCAGGACAGTGTACATTAGAAATCCCGCAGGAGATGAGCGACTAGCTTGTAAATATTTTTCTGCTCTTTGTCTATTATCTGCTCTTTGTTCCATTAAAGCTAAGATTGGGATTGTGGGGAGCTTGATTGACACTCGGATGACAGCTCGGCGCTCTGTCATCTCTCACACTGAAGCCCTGTGTTAATATAATTAAATTATAAATGAGAGCATGAATATTATATCAGTTGGGGAGAGCTATCAGGGAATTCAGCGTTGCTTTTTCTGACACCAGCGATTCCACCATTTCAGTCATCTTTATGTTTATCTGCTGCCGAAAGACAATGCGAGTATGTGATTTGACTGAGAAATGGGAATCTGAGTCGATCGGTGTCCTCATTTAGCCTCGGCAGGTTGGAGGTCACTTTCAAGCCACAAGCACTGAGGAGAAAACCAGTGTGAAGAGGACAAGGACTAAGGTTAGGAGATAAAATAAAATCTGCTTAGTTTATTTTCTGGCAACCCCCTGAGGGAGTGAGACCATGAACTGACAGGCCCTATGTAATTCTTGACAGAGGAAAACTTTGTATACAGACACTCTCAGCAACATGTTATTAAAAAGATGAGCATGGCCGTGGAAAATAAATAAATAAAGAAAAAATACTGATTAAATTTTAAGCAGCTGGCGGGCCGATAGTTTGCCTGAGGCATATTTGTCAGTTTCAAAGGGTGTTTTTATTAATTTTGTATTTTGCATTTTGTTAGTGGAAAGAACTTACTCCACCGGGAGCGCCACAAGCTATAGCCAGCAGAGCCTATAGCAGCGAGAGAGGAGACGCAGAGCATGCCAAGCAGATCCAGCACACTTAGAGCAAAAAAATCAGCTCCAGATCACCAGCATCACCCACAGACCCCCCACCCTCTACCAAAAACACACACAAAACAGACAGACATGTTCACATGGAGGTAATGTATGCACTGTTTATGTGCACAAATGTTTAAATGAAACGTTCTTTCTTTTTTATGCATAACACATTGAGTGAACCCCTTAGATTCTACCATGATCTCAGAAGTATGTAGTCTGATCTTATTGTACATATTTACCTATTTTAAAGCTAAATGCTGCAATAGCAATGCTCCTGCTCAAACTGCTCTCCTGCACAGTTTGTGTATGATTCATCAACAGCTGAGGATGCTGATGCTTTGGACCTGTAGGCTTTCAGCGTCTTTGCTTTGCTGATCTAGTGTTTATGTGTAGCACAGGGTCAACACTAACCTTTTAGGGACCCTCCGAAGAAATTCAGTTTTAGCAATTTTATTAGCAAGTTTGAATCATTTACTTAATTTTTTTTTACCTGCAGTTTGTGTCTCCCAGGCTACACAAGTAAACTCTGGTTATATGCTCAGGAGGGGGAGGGGAAACTGGCTGCCCGAGGGCCACATGTGGCCGGGCTCCTCACTCATTGTGGCCATGGATGCTTAGAATTATTGAGCTGTAAATGAAAAAACACCAACAGAAAATACCCTGGAGGGATTCTACCTGTGTTTACAATTTAACCTGCAAAAATAACCAAATTAGAGCATGGGGAATGCACATGTTTTCAGAATAATTGGTGAAAAATGTTATTTGATATGATTGGCTGTAATTTTATTTTGCAAAAGTCATTACTTATTGCACTTGTAAAAATATCTAGGGATGTGGAAAATGTACCTCTATATTATAATTTTTTTCTGTGTTATCAGTCCTAAAATGTAACCAACCATTGTGGACATTGTGTTTCTGATCCTACTTTTTATTAAATCAGATGGTTTCATTTTCAATTATCATTTCGTATTTGGGTGTTGTGATTCTACGCTTTGTACTTAAAATAACATTTAGGTATTTTGATCACATTAACTGATGGAAATGTTTGACTGGTTCATTTTTTAATTATTTTCATACTCTGTAGGCAGATGCTGTAAAGTGCAATACTTTTCATAGAAAATACTTATTTAAAACATCTGATTTTGTACATTTCTCGAAAAACTGCAGGCATACAAAAAGCCTCTTAATTACAGTAACTTGATAAATGTACCTAGTTACCACCCCTGCTCTAAACTGCAGTTGTTGATTTTGTCTGAAAGCAGTTACTTTTCACTTTTCTTTTGCATTATGACAAGGTCAGTGGAGAGAATTAGAAAATTAGATGCATCCTTCAAAAGGAGTTGATGGTGAGGCTTGCTGGGGTCCATGATCCTGAAAGCTTGTTTCTGATTCAATTTGAGGTCTCCTCATGTTGGATGTGCCTGGTGTCATCCGACAGGGTGGCCTGTTAAGCCCTGTTGCTTGTTTGTTAAATTTGAGAAATTAGAACTATAAGAAAAAAAGTATCCCTAAAGGACCTACCAACCCTGTGGCCAGGGAGGCCCTTTGAGATCATTTCTTTAACATGGCAGACATGACCAAGATCTTGAAAATAAAAACAGGCCATTGAAAATAAGAACAAATCAAACAACAAAACAAAAGGAAAATTGCAACGATTCCACATTGTCTCAAACTATTCATTACTATCATGCATCACTATTCATGCATGAAAGCCTTGGATGGGCTTTATCGTCAGTACGATTTTGGCAGATAATGGCTTGAAAAGTTAAACACCTGCATTTTTGAACATTTCTGCCAATATTCACAGCTGTTTTACCTGCCATATGTATGCACCTTATTTTTCCCTTATATCAGTTAAAATATCAGCAGATTGTCTTCCCATACAATCAGTTTGTGTCTGCATTTCAAAATCAGCAGTGTTTTTTATTAGAAGTAAAGTATTGTTTTTCTTGTTTTACATCTGTCTCTAATCCAAATGAACTGTCACAGTGGAAGAAGCAAGTCAGTTTTAGTAATGTGGAGACAACTCTCGACCAAAACAATCTGTGTCAGTAACTGTATCAGCAATATTAAATTTGAAATATCATCATGTTAAATATTGGCAAAAAACAAACAGCATGTGTCCCTAATAACAGCAAAAGAATTTTTCAGAATAGATAACAATAGAACACAAACATCATAGTTTTTTTAATTAAATATGTCTGTTATAAATATTCCTTAATATAAGATGAAGAACCAAAATGTAAATCAGAAAACAGGAAAGTATGTTATGTTGAAGTATAAAATAAGTTAGATGTAAACTGACTTTTTTCTGCATATATAAACATCTATCGCATGTCAATCAAATATAAGACTCACAGTTTTATGCAAATGCTGGTAGAGAGCAGACTGCAAGTGTAAAAATGACACAAAAACTCAGTAAGAGAAACTTAGGACCCCACAAAGTCCAAGTAGACGGTATCAAATGGCTTAGAACACTGAGCAGCAGAGGCTGCCCTCGGGCTATAATTTGCAGAAGTTTTACCTGCTGCTGGCTTAGACTTAATACAAGTGTGAAAACAAAGCTTAGCAAGAGAGTGTGAATATATGAGCACAATTCACAGCACCACACTGTTTGTGGTGTTGTAAAAAAAAAAAAAAAGTGAACATTTGGGTCAGGTGAGCCTCCACCAACAGCTTTAATCATTTGAAAAAAAAAAAAAAGTAGCCGATGAGGCATTTGATGGCTATTAGCACTGTGTGTTGCATCTTCAAATCAGCTTTCATTTTAAAATACTCATAAAGTATTTGTGTCAAATCAGTCAAACAGAGCAGTTTGAAGTCAGAGCTACTTTGTTGTGTAAAGGTGAAGGAGTTAATTAGGTGATGGGAAGGTGACTGATGCTATGTATATACAGCACATACGACCGGGAGAGAAGCCAAGTGGGCTGCTAATCATGCCCTCCACCCCCTTACTCCTGCATTCATCTCCAACCATGTGCGTTTGAAGTCAGGCCTGTCGGAGCTCTGTGACATGCACTCACTTTTATTGGATTTCATGGAGAAAGTATGCTTTGTTTATCCTGGCTGATTTTGAATAAATCTCAAACGAAACACTAAATTACATTTAAGTGATGTGCTCAAAGAAGTTCATTCCAAATAGGATGAAGAAAAGAAGCTTCATCGCTTTTTTTATCCTCTGCTTTCTAGTAAATGAATGCATGTCTTTTATGGTAATGAGGCTGCTTTGACTGCATGTTAATTTAATCACAAGAGAAGGAAAAACAGTGGCATTTGTCAAAATACTTCAGAAAAATGTATAAAAAGAATAAAATATATACAGAAATAAGATTACAAAAGACTAAATGACATGGGGTTTTGTACTGGAAGGGAAATCAGTCAGTTGGAGTAATAAAAATATAATATAGATGTATTTTTCTAATGAATCTTAATGGTAAGATTAGATTAATGGCTTACTTTTCTGAAGGGCCAGGAAAAGGTTGGGTCATATTTTTTATACTGACAAAATTTCAAAGGAGGATTGGTGCAAGACTAAGTTTACAAAAAAAAGTCTGCGTTCATACTCCTTTGTCAGATTTTAAGGTGTATTTTTTATTTTTTCGCGCAGCACTAGTTTTAGTTTTGTTATTTTAATGATAATGTTGAAACTGTTCAGCTGGCTTATAATGGAAGTTCCTGTGTGACATTTTTCATTTGATCTAGGGCTGAACAATTAATTGCAAATTAGATTTAATCGCAATATGGCTTGTTGCAATTTTCAAATCGCAGAAGGTTCAATATTTTTAGCCCAAAATGTGTTGAACATAGTGGCATTGTGATGTATTTTTTTGCAATTTCATGCCTACTTTTTTTTTTTTACCTCTATTCATACACTTTCCCCCCACTTTTGGACCATTTGTACCTTTTTTTTAACCCTGTTTTTACAACTTTATGCCTATTTTTCCCCCTTCATCTTTTTTGGCCACTGTCAGAACCATTTTTGGAATTTTTACATGGTTTTTGAAATTTAATTTCAAATTTAATTCCTAATTTTGCTGCCTTAATCAATTTTCCTAAGCCACTTTTGGATTTTTTTCGCCAATTTTTCCCTATTTTTTGGCAATTTCATACCTATTTTGCACCTATATATTAACCTTTTTCTGCTTTCATACCATTTTTACCCAGTTTTTACAGTTTCATGTCTATTTTGCTTCTGTTCTTCACTTCACTTTTTCTCAAATCTTTTATCCTTATATTGATTTAATGTCATATTACTTTTACTATAAAAAGATCTACTTCTTATGTTTGTTTAAGAATACCTAAGATGAGGAACATTAAAACAATTGCAGAGTAAATCACAATATTGGGAAAAAAAATGGCAATTAGATTATTTTCTCAAATCATTCAGCCCTAATTTGATCATCATATTTTTTTTAACAAAAGAGGTATTGTTTATTGTGCGTTGTAATTCAGTATGTATGTAATTAGTAGGGACGTCCTTATCAGCGTTTTTTGGCTCCCAGTTTAGCTCTGATTATCTATGATGCACAGTTTTGGATGCTTATGGACATAGTTAACATGGCTACTCACCTGGGATTTCTGTTTTGGTCACACGACCTCAAGTCCTGCCTCAGTCATGGCAGACTGCTGTGTCCAGTGTATCGGCAAATATCTGCAGTGCTTTTCACATCTCTCAATAATCAACTGTTTAAACTGTTATCTGCTGCCATGTTAGGAGTGTAAGAAAATATTGATAAGGCAACATATGATATTTTGCAGGACAGATGTTCAGATCCCCCTCACTATCATATTTGTTATTTTTTTGTCAATGGAAAAGACTATGGATAGGAATTGATGAGATTTTATTGATACCAATGCTATTAACGATCCTGCTAATCCATCCAGTTCTTTAACGATTCCCTTATTGATTCCTGCAGATTTTCCGTGTGGGCAAATGTTGGCATGCAGATTTTCAGTGTCAACAATGTCAAACACGCATCACAGCATAAATAACTGCTTCTGCAAGTTGCTGGTGTTTTCACTCACTTAAGGTTGTGCAGTAGACGCCTTTTGTAAAAAATTAAGCCTCAATTCTGACCCTTCTGAATCCTGTCAGTGGAAGGAAGTAATAAGGGAATCGATTAGCAAAAAGACTCATGATATCAATACTTCGATGGAGCTGTTAACGGTTCTCAACTGGAATTAGTTTTCGATTCCCATCCCTAGAAAAGACAAAACGTTTTGCCATGTTGCAGGGACCATGTGTTTTACTGGTAACACTGATTAGAAACTGTTTTAATGGAAATAATAATATCAGTTCTATGCACATGACATTTTTTCTTTTTATCGATGAAAACTTGTGACATTATCCTGCTCAGAATATCACATTATATCATGATGTAGCCAGTTGTCTCTCCTTCATGATGATATGTATCACATCACCAGATTCTTGCTGATACACACTTCTATAACAACCTAATATCGTGCCTCATAACTATGCTGTACATCCCTAATTTTTTGGCAAATGTCTACTGATACAGATATTATGCTGATAATTGTGTGCAATTAAAGTTGCAATGCTTCATAAAGGTAACTGCTTTCTCATAAACTGGCCGCAGTGATTCCCGGCTTTGATCCAAATCATAGCAAGCATTTGTTAGCCAAAATATAACTAAGTATTTAGGAAGGTTTTAATTAAATATTAATGGCAAAGGCAATAAAAGGCCTGACACGCTGATGATGTATGGCTGTGCACGAGGATGAACTGAACTCAACCGTGACCAATCATTTGGATCCTGTAACCCTCTACTGCAGCGGGTTTAAGAGAATGAAGATGAGTTCAAAAAGCAATCAATTTGAAATAAACCTCTAAATAAAGAAAAACACTTCTGGTAGTTATTCGCTTAGTTGGAAACAATTTTGAAAATGTTTGAATGTACACGCTTGAAAGCGCATGAAACACGTTCGATTTAAAATGACAGAAATAAGCTGATGGTTTATTGGATAATTACAGCTTTATTGTTTTAGTTGTATGAAAGTGTTTTGTTTAATTTATTTACTTAGCAGGGGTGAGCAAACTGTGCCCAAGGGGTCTATATGGCCCTGAAGTTGATATCAGATATCAATAAATAGTTATTATAAAGTGAAACAAGTCAACATCTTCCATGAAAAGATGAAAAATTAAGATTTTGCTGTAATCTGTAATTATTGTTATATATTTAGTCCTTTAAGAATTAGAGGAATGATAAGAGTATTGTTTCCGTAAAACTTTCCCGATGCATATTCAAAAACAGAGCTGTAAGCAACATTTATTTCAATAATTTCCAAATGTGAATTTTGTCGTTTTGAAAGATTTAATTGGTTTTCATTTTGTGATTGACTCATCAAATTGAGCATTACTGTGAGCATTTGAGTTTAAATTTATTATTGCTACTATATATTCTGATAAAAGCTTTTTCTTCCTTTATTTAAATTATTCAAAAGTAAATGTTAAATTGAAGAATTTTGCAGTTCATAACACTTTTCTCCTTAGCAGTTTGGACAACATTGATGTGACTCTGTGACCAGTATAGCCCATCCCCTGGTTATGACAGTGCCAACATACACAATGAGTGTGTATTACTCTATGCAACATTGAGATACACTTTTTAAAAAATGTTGCTTAAATAGTTTTTGGGTATTTGATATAAACTGAAACCTATCAGGGCTGAATCTAGAAATAAACGGTAGACAAATAAAGACCTCACATTTCGTGTTTGCTTGAGCTGGCAGGATCCCTGGTGAAAGTAAGCATGTTCTACAGGAGAGCTTGTTTCTCTTCTGTGTCTGCTAAAGCCCTTTCACTGTCTGTGGAGCTCCCCTGCCACCTCCACTTCTCTGACATGAAATAATATACAGATCAAGTTAAGCTGGAAAAACAACACAGCAGTATTACTGGACACCTGCAGCCATGTCTTTGCATGATTTAATATTCGCCTGTTCTCCTATTTAGACAATAAACCAAAAGGAGGGATCATAAAATCTGTCAGAGTAAGTATGATACCCTGACATGTTTCACTTTCCCCTTCAAGCCTCTTCAGACACATTAAGTACACAAATGCTTTTTGAGCTCCTTATTTTCATCATTTATTTCCAAGCCCAGGCTTATTTACATGTATTTTTCCTCTCGCCTCTCTCTTTGGTAGATGGGGGAATTCTTTGCTTAATTCCATTAACTTTGTATTGCTGCTCAATCTTTGGAGCCCTGAGCATCAACGCTGTGGCTCAGCCGTCTTTTAGCAGTTCTGCTTCAGCGCTCTTGGATAGAACATGACAGTTACATTAATGTCTCCATGTAAATGGCTGTCTACATGTAGGAAACAAGCAAAAGAAAAAAAAAGAAAGGGAAAACATGGAACATTCATTGCCCCATGACAGGAGGAATTACAACGGCATTCATTGTGTGGAGCCCCAAATGGCCGAGTCCGTTAGCGTACGGCAATTTCAGGCAGAATCCAACCAGGAAGATGGACAGCAGGAAAAAGCAATGACAGAAAACACTTACACTGTGCTTTTTAACCAAGCAGTAGAAAATGAAATAAGGGTCAGGCTCCCTGTTACATCAATTTTTGGGGTGGAGTATGTTTTTCAAGCCTCGCATACGGCTTCAGAGACACTCGGGATTTTTTGACCATTAGATGTTCTGTTGAAAACAATGTTTTGATGAGCATGTTTCTGAATTGTGTTGTTTTTATGTTGCACGAGCACGGCCATATGAACAAAATGTGTGCCACATGCATGGGCATAGTGCTGGAATAAACTGTTAGGGCTGGGTAAGATGGACCAAAAATCATGTATTATTTTTTTCTATATGATTAAACATGAAATATATTATCATATTTTTTGAGGTTGAAATAGAAAATGTTCATCTTCAGCTGAATTATAAACTCTGAGATGACTTTTGTAAAGAAAAAAAAAGAAATGACATTGGTATTTGTTTGATAATGTGGCAATTAAAAAGAGTTGACATCCAGTATACTGTGGTACAGAATTGCTTTAGAAGCTTTGACCTAACATTCTAGCATCTCTGGTTTTTAGGGCAGAAAGTACATGAGATTTTACAACAACGCTTTTTATTTGAAAAAAAAAAGCAGCGGCTGCATTGCAGCAATACAGCCATCAAAGATGTGCAGAGCAGATTAAAGTGGTTTTCCTGTTTTTCTGGATAACGAAAAATAGTAAAATACCAAATATTGGCTGTCAAGCTTTTTTCTGTTATACAATCATACATGATTCAATATTATTATTTCTTTTATATACAATGAGCTGCTTAATACCAAATAACTTGGATATACCAATGATACCTCATTGAAACACGATTTTACGTGTGTTACAGTATCTTTAGATCTGTTGAGGATTACTGTTAGTAGTTCTTCTTGTAAACAAACATTTATTGAACACTGGGACTGGCATTTATTTCTTTATTAACAAAATATTTAAAGGCCATTGGCTTACCCTTTGTCCTGTTCAGGATTGGGAATCAAGACTTGGTGTAATTTCTTGATTATGAAGCACGTTTTTTGCTCTTAAATAAGCTCTAATTTTTGGGTGTATTAGACTTAAGTACAAGCAAAATACTTGCCATATTTCATTTCGCCATTGCAATTGCAACACATCTGATACAAAAATCCAAAACATTCCCTTTTCCTTGGAAAACGCAAGCACAGGGCGATGCCATCTTGTTAACATGAGGACACAAAATAGCTGTGATGTGGTTGTGAAGCAGAATGTGTTTCCATATTCGTTTGAGAGAGAAAATAGTGTAAGGTATTTGTTGTGAAAATAATGAAATTTCATTGATTAAAACTTTTAAACTGAAGTTTTGCGTTGTCTGAGGGAGTAAGGTTTGCGTGTGTCTATATTCAAGTACAGTGTGTTTCCAGGCAAAAATTGTGAAATCATGGAGTGTGTGTTTGTGTTATAATGGAGGAATTATGGTAGTTCCAGTTTAGAACAAGTTTAACTTGGAACTTAGTACAGTTGGCCTTTATGCTTAACAATTCCTGTATCACTTTTATTTAGCCCTGTCCTGGGTGCATAGAGAAAAAAATGATGTCACATTCTTGTGAGAGGCACTCAAAAACTGACAACTATGGAGTCAAGGGAGAAATCATATCAGACAGGAGACAAAAATGTTGAAAAATGTGGCTTAATTTTACACAAAATGACTCAGTAAACCACAAAATGCAGTTTTTGTGCTTGTGTGATTTTAAAGATGAAAGATGAGAAAAATAATCTAGCAGGACAGGACTGCAAAGTTTGATGTCAGCATAGAGACACCAGCAAAATATCAATGCATTTTTATTCAGCTTAGTATCTGATGAAATGGATGAAATGAAAAATACTTTATTTATCCCAAAGGGAAATTCAGGTATGATATCAGACATGCCATGTGATGATCGCTGATATTGACGACACAAAAACCTTGGTATGGTTACTTCTTTTCACACAGAAAATACAAAGAATAATAAAACTATATATAGATATTTAGATAGATGAGCAGTTATCTTCATTTATATTAAGTCTCATCAATTCCAATCCCTTATCTTTTTGAAACCGTAGTGATGTGTCATGAAAGTCTCATGTCCCATAAAGTTTTCAATTCTTTTAATGTCGTTAGAAGACTCTAGGTGGTAGAAGTACCTAACACCTTTTACTTAACTCTCATCTCAAAGAAATTCACTCTCACATTCACTTACAAGAAAATGCCCCTTGAAACAGTCCATTTTTTAACATCTTGGAATTTTTTTTGCAACAGCTATACAGCCTTCGCCTACACATGTATTTACTGTGAGTCACGGGCAGACACCTTGGCTGTTTTTAAAGTTCCCTCCATGACCCATAACCCCTCCTCCTCCCTCCCATCAGGCATCATATGAGCAGCCAATCAGTGCAGAGCTCTCGGAACATTACCATTCCTGTCTTAACGAGCATTTCACTCTAGGGTATTGTTATTTTTTGGCTTCTTTTTAATATAGCATGTAACAAATGTTAAAGTCAGACAACACGTTTCTGCACTCGCGCATTAAATCAGTACGTTAATGTAGGACAGACAGCAGAGAGGAGATCACGGTGTAACATGGATACAGTCTATCCTAAATGCAAGTAAAGACTTTTTTAACTGATAGGGATTGCAGACGCAGGAAATGTTCTTGCAGTGGCTTACAGGATTAAGATTTAGATGAACATTTTCTTGAAAGGTAGGGTTGGCATTAGAAATCTTGTGAAAGATCTCTAAAAGTTGAAAGAATCAGTCATGAACAGCATAACAGCAATATGATTGTAGTTAACAGGGTGAGCTATCCCTTCAGTGGCTCATCCAGAAATTCAACAGATTATCTTCAGATCCATAAACGTATGCTGCTCTGAGGACTTTGTTAATCCTGAACACCACCAGTCAAGTCCAAATTTTAGACACACTCAAAAGAACCTTAACAAAAATTAGTCCCTGCAGTTGGTTCATTTAAACAGCTGAAGAATAAAAATGATTACAGATGCTGAACTGTCATTGTTGAAGCATGCCCACCAACCTTTGGATTGCATCAAAATGTCTCTTTTAATAGGAAAAAAAATTTTTTTTGAATTTACACAATATAAACAACCATATTGTATTGTCCCATTTGATGTGCTTTTTGAAAGTTTGCATGTATAACTGTAACTACAACAGTTTGACATACATTACTTTCAAACTTTTTACATTGAGGGCTGCATGAAGGGGAATACATGGATGACTGTGCCACTTGCTGCACCTCACTTTTAGTGAATTTAAGTTTTAGGGTTTAGGGATGCGTTATCACCTGTCAAAGGGCCCTTGTTACCCTGGACTATCAGTGGATTCACACCCAGTCAGGGAGAGAATGACTTTCTGAGCAGCAGAGAAGGGCGACAGTGACAGTTTATTTTCTCAGTCGGACACAAAACAAGAGTAAACTGCAAGAATGTTGATGCTTGAAGATGAATATTCCTGTATAATTTGTAAGTGAGACCTTTTGACAAAGAAAATATGACAGAAGATATACATGACTGATGGTATTTGCTGCTGTTAAATGTCTTCATTCATTCAACTGTTTCAGGAGCCAATTCAAAATGGGCCACCGTAGGCCCCCGCGCCATAGTTTGGACACCCTTGCTTTACTTTACTTTACTTTACTTTACTTTATTTTATTAACAGACTCAAAGTCCATAAACAAAACAACAAATACAAATACAATTGAAATAGACACCACACAACAGCTTAAAAAACATCATTAATTATAAAAGACATCTGTACTAGTGTCTCCACCAGGGAGACTGGTATCAAATGGAGCTAAACTGGGGATTTGTCAGTAGCCCCAATATAGAGTTCTGAGAGTGTGTCAATCAGCACATAAATTTATACATCAGATTTCTTAACACAGCATTCAAAGAGTAAAGCCCAGCATTACAAAAAAGTTCACTTGCAGTAGTCCACCTTTGTTTCTTCAATAAAATCCTCAATGCATCATTGTAAGCTACATTTAGCCTCTAGTGCTTTAATGTAAAGCATAAATAACTGTGATGGAGCTGGTTGTTCAAGTCGTCCAGTGTTGTCTGTGATCTAAAAGATGAAGAAAAGTGAAACAACACAGTGTATGTGATGTGAGACTTAAAGGGAGACACACAGAAGGAGAGCAGTGGCTTTTCTGAAGCGAGGTGGGCACCCTGGACTTGACAGCAAAACTTTTGTGTTAGATGTACTTTCAAGATGACAACACCATGTCCTGGAGCCACATGCACAGATGAGTGTCTCTGCCTCGCCTCTGTTGTCCTGGCACATTTTCAGGCCTCTGTGACTTCACAGTAAGCTGGAGTACCTAGGAGCCTCTCTCTGTGTTTCTCACTGACTTTCTTTACCCACATGAGAAGAGTGTGCTGTTTGTTACACGCTCTTACATCCAAGAAGGAACCACAGTGAATTTATCTTTATTTAATGTCTCTCCGTTTAATAATATTTAAAAACAATATGGTAATAATCCTGTCATAGGCCCTGTTATTTATGGACCTGTGGATGAAGGAATACAGTCATTTTATTATTTTCTAGAGTAACTGGCAGTTATTCAAAGAGTCCATATTAATCATAGGGATGGGAATTGATAAGATTTTATCAATACCAATGCTGTTAACGATCCTGCTTATCGATCCAATTCTTTAACGATTCCCTTATCGATTCCAGCAAATTTTGTATGTGGACAAATGGTCTGATTTTCAGTGTCAACAATGCCAAACATGCATCACAGTATAGATAACTGCCTCTGCAAGTTGCTGGTGTTTCCACTCACTTAAGGTTGTGCAGTAGGTGTAATTAAAATTAAGCCACAATTCTGACACTTCTGAACCCTGTCAGTTGAAGGAATTGATAAGGGAATTGATTAGCAAAAAGATTAATGATATCGGTTCTTTGATGGAGCTGTTAACGATTCTCAACTGTAAGTGGTTTTCGATTCCCATCCCTAATTAATCGTCAGTGTCTCTGCAATAACCTTACTTTAGAGTAACATTCGGGATTTAGTTTTCAAACAGTAATAATATTACTTTTATTTTAAAGTTTTTCTTCATTAATACTTTTTGTGATAGGTGGGCGATTGTCATGACAGTCAGTGCATAAATGAGCTTAATAGTTCAACACAGAATGGAGGAAGTGGTACAGAGTGAGCTGAACTTCCAACAACACTGATTACTGTCTGTAGTTTGGGTCTGTAACCACCAAAATTCAAGTAACGCTGTCATCACTTGTGATTTGCATTTTGTTTCAAATGTCAAATCAGTCCCCCACAGGGAATTTCCATTACTTGAATTGTTGTACCTTTTAAGATATTTTTTTGAGTAGAGTTGCAAAATTCTAGGAATTTTCAAAGTTGGAAACTTTCCATGGGAATCAATGGGAATAAACCTAAAATTACGAAATTGAAGATTGGTCCTTAAAAGGGATTTAAATATAGTTGGAGAAAATATAGCTAACTCTAGCATCATTTTGACTAAAACAGACAGCTGATTTTCTCAGGTGTACTTGCAAGAAATCTATTTCTCAGCATTCCTCCATCACATTTATAGATGAGTTTCAAACCATGGACTATTTGGGACACATTTTTAAGTCTGTGGACTACATTAAGTGAAATCGAAATTATTGCTCAATAAAATTATTAAAATTTGATAAGGTTCTACTAAAACATCTCTTGAAATTTAAGTTTCTATTGTCCTATTTTGCATGGATGCCTGCCTATGCCAAAAAAATATGAACTTTATGTTTGCATCCAGTATACAGTTAGTTGAAATTACCCCATTTTCCAGTTTACTCTAATAAACGTCTGTTATTACCGTAGAAAATTTTCAGGATGGAGTAATTCTGAAAAAATCCCCAGCTTAACTTTCTTAAAATTTTATGCCTTTATGCTTTTAAATGGGACCGACTTGTTCAAACAAAGTATATTACTGGATGTTTGTCTTGCAAAGAGAAGAGGGTAATATCTGGATTAAGGAAAAAAAGAGTAAAAAAAAAAAGAAGCTAAAATCATTGAAATTCATTGCTTACCCCAAATGCACTTCTACCGTTGTACATATCTATGTCAAACTCTAAAGGATTAGTGAATTTTGTAGTAAAGTTTCAGGCCTTTATTTCAAATATAACCATGTCCTGAGCGCGAGAGGTGACAGGAGTAAAAGATATTTCTATTATTATGCAATTGCTACAGCTTTCCTAAAGGGACCCTAACAATATTCCTTTAGCGCTGCACTATCCATCATGATAATGAATGGCAGTAACTCATCCCGGGACATAAATCTGGCAAGCCCCAATAGCACTGTGACACAGCATTTAATTACAAGGCATGTCTAATTGAAAGACCCCGGGAAAATAGTGGGATGTCTCTGTAGCTGTAGCAGGGTTAAAAAACTTAATTAATTATGAGGCACCTCCTTCCCTCTTTATTCTGAGCCGGTGGCGTCCCTGCCTCAGTGAGCTGATGACATTTCCAGCCTCCCTTTCATCCCTCAGAGAAATGAATGACGTGGCAAGAGCGTTATCAAATGAGCTGTAGAGGCAGCCAGTGAATATGTCATTGAGTGTGACTGCTCCGTGAGTGAATTGTGATTTATCTGTATGGCTCCCTCGTCATGTTAACTGACTTGCTACCCGTGTCCCCCCCGCGGCCTCCCCACCCTGCACTTGACAGGCTCAGTAGATCATTTGGGGGATCTGTAGGTGAGCTGCCGGCTAATGCAGTCTGCGACCCTCCTGAATAACAGTACCCCTGTGTTTGACCCCACATGCCCCACCTCTGCATGAAACTGTTTCTGTTCATTGCTTCACATCTTCTTATCAATAGTTTATGGCACCCCTGCTATCACACGCAGGGCTAATGTTATCCTGGTGTGCTTTTGTTAGTTGTTGGGGCTTCCAAACGGAATAAGATATCTGCATGGTGGTCTTTAATGAAATGTGTAATAATTAGACTTAGAAAAGGGTAAATTCCTGCGCTGCTGCTACATTTTTAATTTGAGTTTGTTCAATAAAGAATTGCGATTACACACACAGCCTCAAGAGCTTTCTCCTTTAAGGCTACAGAAGTTCAGTTAGGATGAAGAACAAACTAAAGCACTGCAAAGAGAACACAATAAATCAGTAAATTGTTTGAAAATAATTAAATATATACACCCTTGTTCACCTACATAAGTCAAAAACACAAATGCTGCACAGAGCAGTGGAGAAATAATCCAGTGTGTTCATGTTTTTCAGGATAGTGATTTGTGACATTGGAATAACATGAAAAACAATAGATAAAAAAAAACACACTTTAAGTCCACCCCTACAAAAAATTTATTGGTTTCATTGAAATGGCTGTGTTTTTGTATATTTTCACAATTATTATAATTATTTTTTGGATGACAAAAAATTCACATCAAATTTTAGGGATTTGTCAGATGTTTGGGAAAGGCCACCATAGTTTTTCAAAACTGAAATGACATTCTGCTAATGTAATATGAATAGGGATGAGAATTGATAAGATTTTATCAATGTCGATGCTGTTAACGATCCTGCTAGTCAATCCAATTCTTTAACGATTCCCTTATCGATTCCTGCAGATTTTCCATGTGAGCAAATGTTGCAAATGTTGTGTCTGATTTTTAGTGACAACAATGTCAAACACATGTCACAGCATTAAAACTGCCTCTGCAAATTGCTGGTGTTTCCACTCACTTAAGGTTGTGTAGTAGGTGCAGTTAGGATTAAGTCACAATTCTAAAGCTTCTGAACACTGTCAATTGAATGGAATTGATAAGGGAATTGATAAGCAAAAAAATTAATGATATTGATTCTTTGATGGAGCTGTTAATGATTCTCAACTGGAATTGGTTTTCGATTCCCATCCCTAAATATGAATGGGTGAAAAAAATGTGGCCATATTTTTTAACTTATGTCCTGCCAAATAGTGTAAGTTGGCTCATGTAGATAAATGGGTTTGGACAAAATGTTTAACAGCAGGGCTTTAAAGCAGTAATCTGTAGCTTATTCACCTACGATTTGTAAATGACGGTTGATTTAATATACAACTTCCAACCATGTAATCTGTTTATTTTTTCAGCCTCTTGCTCAGCCGTTATTCTGTTTTTAAAGAGCACAAAGATGGGCTATAGGGTGGGTTTTAAGCTGATGTCGGTGTGTGAACTCGTGCTCTCCATTTCTTAATGCTGAAGTTACAAAGTGCTGAAAGCAGATGACTATGGTTGCTGTGGGAATGAGATGGAGACAGTATCTCCTGGTATAAAGTTATTGTCATTTTGACTTTGAAATTATTATTTTAAACTGAGAAAGTTGCATATTGATGCTCTAAGAAGGTCATAGCATGCCTTTTCAGGTTTTGTAGTACTTTGAGTTTGTTTTATCTTTTCTTTTTGTGATCAGTGCCAGTGGCTTTGTGAAACAGTTGTCAGTTAATTATGAGTTAGAGGAAACTGCACCAGGAACAGTCTTTATTTTCTGGTAGGGCTTTTCCTGGTTCCCTGTCAAAACAGAAACACTTTAAATTTATTCACGTATAAATTAAGTTTGTGTAAAAAGTAGCGCATAAATCAGCTTTCTAAAATGTTCCTGTGCCTTTTGTTCAGCAGCTGAGGCTCCTGGGATGTTGGGGTAACGTAGGGACAGTCACAGGCTCCACAGATACCTGTCTTGAACTGAAAACAGAGATGCAGCTTTCTGAAGCTGATCCATACGTTTGTCATCCACACCCATGCTCTGCCCCACCTGAGCTTGATTAGTGAAATCCTAAACCTGAAGTGCAGTGTTGAAAGGCTGCCAGCAGACACTCAGCACCAAATCAAAAGCTCCTTCACAGAATCAAAAGAGTTCAGTCTTTTCCTGCATAAACATGAGAGCAATGGAGGTGGCTGCTCTGAATGTGAGCCAACTTTGACATCCTGCCGCGGTCCCTGCACACTGACTGTGTTGGCGTATATCCTTCTACCTTTGCTGTCAGAGACAAATGTCATTTTAAAGTGAGCTGAATCACTCCTATGTCCTTTATACTTCACAAAAAAAAGCACAGTGTTTCAGACTTCTGCAGTTCTTTTGCACAAACTTTGAAATATTTATTCCATAACATGAATTCCCATCTTAACTATGAGGCTCTTTGTTGGTTCTGATTTCACTTGCATGGCAGGGTTTTTAAGATAAGGCACTGTGTGAATTAAAAGTCACTGATAATATTGCATTTTCAGAATTAATACATGAAAGAAGGATAGTTGCACCTAATGCAATTGAATATTTTGTTAAAATTGCAGAAAAAAGAGCTGATGAAATGTGTGTAATCCAAAAACATCGCTGTTATTTGGCTTTGGGGGAAAAACTAAATTGGACTTCTTAAATTAGATATCAGTTATTACTATGACTGAATCAAAGATGTCAAAATATTTCTTCATTTGTACAAAAAGATAAAGTAATATAGCTAATAAAACATTTTCTTCATGTTAAATGTAATGGAAAACTAACGGTCAATAAAATGAGTGTGTTAGACAGTGGATAATAGGGCTGTGATTCTGCACAAAAATCAAACTTGATCAGTTTCCAAGCATACACGCAAATAGCTGAAGGTAATTTGCTTATTGACCAGCTAAATGATGTCTCTTGTTGTTTTTATTTATTTTTATTTTTTTAAGTTTCCAATAAAATATATTAACACATTATTTCTTTCATAATAGACAACAATAAATGATGTAATAAATCTTCTGAATGGCATTGTGCACATTAGTAACATAATAAAAGAGGGACAAAGGACTAAAAATTAATAAATTATGATAGTGACAAACTCGTGGACACCAAGACCATAAATCTGTCCTCATCATATTTGTCAACAAGCCATGTATATGTAATGCTCTTTATGTCATCATCGACTCATTGTTTGCTTTCTTCATAATTTTATTATTTATTTTGTTGATAAAAGCTGCAGCCTTGCTTGTTATCAATGATTAAAGAGCTGTGTCCTATGATGAACAGAATTTGCTGGGAATACTGAAGGATAAAGAGAAGGGGACCTGAAAAATCCTAAATCCATATTAAATTAGGATTCTTGTTGCAGATCTTGCTCTGTCCTTAAATCTAAGGGCTTATTTTTTTATTAGCAAGAAATTGTTCTTTGAGAAACCAGACTCAGAATTATTGCCTTCTAAAAGTTGCAATTTATGGGAAAAAAAACACTTCAAACTTTTTGGTATGGAAATGTGTAGAATTATTTAAAGTTAAAGTTGTAAGATTTAAAGATGGAAAAAAATCATATTGCATGAAAGGAAACCAAAATAGACTGGGTTGTTTTACTCATCACATCTGCGGCTGAGAAACCTGATCACCTTACCTTTATGACTTTGACTGATTTACAAGGAAGTTACTGAGGTTTCAGCAAAAGTCAAAACACAATGTTAGCATCTTGACTTTGAGGAAACATTGTCTTCAACTAGAAATATTCAAAAGCAAGCAACTCACTGATTAGGCCAAGGTGATGTTGTTTTTCCTTTAACAACCGCAGCACATGAAACAGATACAAAATATAATTATTGAGTTCAAGACCTCATGTTTAAGACTTCTGTCTACAGTTTCTCAAAAATCCTTTCTTGTATACTGTATTTTGTTTTCTAAATAGTTTGAGTTTTCTAAATTAAAAAAAGAGAGATGTTTTAAGCCTGTTATTTTCTCACATGTCCCTACTGTGATGTTGTATTCCTGCAGATCATTTAAATGTCAGAAAAGGCCTTAACTGACACTTCCAAAAGGCCTGAAGAAATCTGACAGACCAATGAGTTTTATTTCTTGAACTCTGTTGATTTAGACTTTTTTTGCTTTATAAAGCTCCCGAATTAATGTGGCAGCAGGGCGTCACTTAAACAGCAAACATGACTGTTTTCTTAACTCCCATCATGTCTTTGTCCCTTTCCCTCTCGTAGAAGCGAATCCTGCTTCATTTTATCAGATTACTGACTTTTCATATAGTGTCCTGGCTTTTTGGATTTAAGTAAAAGAATCACCTGGTTTTAAAACATCTGCGTTTTAGTAAATGAATGAAAAAGGAAATTCTGTTCAACACTTGTGATTATTGTAGTTTTTTTCTGCTGTGCTAAAAAGTATAATTTTTCACAGATTAGTTTGTTAATCCGTCTCAGGAGATTTTGAACATGAATCTTAAAAGTATGAAATATCAAATTATTAAGGATATTTTAAAATAGGAATTAAACTATTAGTCAGTGAAGTACAAGCACCTGAAAAATATCAATTGTACCAGAATTTTCCAGATGCATATTACAGAAGTAGAGAGAAAAGAGATGGAGGAATAGTTATATTTAAAAATAAGGAGCATTGATAAATTAAGGTGCAAAGCTACACTTACCTTGAAACATAACGTCATGTATTTATTTCTGTTTTTATGCATCCATGTACTTATGTTGAGTGATCTTGACACCAAATATTCAAGTTCTGGAAAATGTAAGATAAAATGTGTGTAGAAAAAAAACAAGAAAATTATATAAAAATAAAAAAACAGTTTTACAGATGGAGACACGTGTTTAATTTTGCTTCACATCGTGTCTTTATTTGCCAAGCTTTGTTCTCTGCCCCCTCAGGGACCCCAAACCTTTATCTTTTAAACATGTCGGATGACAAAAACGACTTACATCTCATTAGAATAATGGCCATCCAGAGGACAGCGTGCCTGTGTCTCTTGTCGCACTGGTTTACACACTTTTGTATTAGCCCCAGCTCCGTCACTGCTAAGTGTCATGCAAAGAGACAGGCCATTTACATTTTTGATAAACTGATTCTGCATTTTTTATTTGTCTTTGAAATTAAAGACTTCTTTAATCATTGTGGATGGAAGGGGACTTAGCCGGCGTACTCATGTGTTTCTGATTGCATTAGAACTGATGTGGCGTGGCATGATGGATATTTAATAGTTGTGCTGTCCCTCTGTATCATGTCAGGAGTCTGACACACACAGATGCTCTGGAGCTCTCCACCCCGTACAGAATTGCTTTAATTATTAGGCCTATCATCTCAGCTTTGAAATGGAAGGAGGGGCAAGGAGAGGAGAGAGGAAGAGAGAGAGGAGACGCATGGAGAAGAGAAAAAAGGCCACGCAAGACAAGTCAAAGGTTGTTGTCAGAGGTTTTAAATGAGTTTATCTGATATTTGGTTGCATGGTGATGTGGTATCAAACTGACATGCCATATCCTGTTTGTCTGCAGTACTTTCTTCTCCGCGCTCCTCGTAGTGGGGTCTAATTGCCGTGTATATCTACTGAGGCCGCAAAGAGCCCACGGCAGCCCTGTAGTGCCCCAGGCAGCGTGCGGATCAGACCTCTCCCTGTGCTGCGCTAAACTGTCATCTTCTACAGCTATGTGTTTTTATAAGGCAGCATTAGACTGACTCTGCTTGATGAAAAAGATCAAATATTAGCCATGCCAATATGAGTAACTCAACAAAAACACCACAGTTGCGTCACTGGGAGCACAGAAACATCCGTCAATGCACTGGCGCTGGCAAAGTCTATTCCTGATAATGAAGGAACATAAAAGCGGCTTAGAAATGTTCCTAGAATACTTTTTTTGTGGAAATAAAGAGGGCCGATGAGAGCAGAGGCCAGAGAGTGATTATGTGAGAGAGAACAGCCACTTTTATGCTGGCACCTCCAGCGTGTGGGCCATCTGCATAGAGGGCCTGGAAATGAAGATGACAATGCTAATCACTGCCATGGAGGCCTAACTGGTGTGGATGAATGGCCAGCGCAGCCTCTGAACACACTGAGTAGCGCTCATCACACAATGTTTTTGTCTGGGCATGCCAGGTCCACAAGCCTCCACCAGCCCCGCCCCTTTCCTGCACACGCTCCATCACTCAGTGGCAACATGTGTATGGCTTCCTGTCAATTCAGGAAGTCTTGGTTCATGTCCCAGCAACATTAATGGACTAGGCAGAGGATACTTAGTAATTTCCTATTTCCCTATTGAAGCAATTGTTGTTGGCTATTCTCATTCATCGTTGCCCCCCAGAAATTGGATCATCATCTGTTTCTTGTTTCTGTATTGGTTGTTCCTTTCTCTCCAGTGCCAATGCTTCATAATAAATCCTGCTTTTCCATTTTTAAAACATGTCTTCTCTTGGTCAGTCACGTAAGAAAAAGCCCTGTTTGAGTGATTAAGAATGTATATTTTGTAATGGAGCCTTATTATTTGTCACGGAGCAAGGCTGTGGTGCATGGTAGCCTCGGGTCAAATCAGATAGTCAAAGCTGGGGAAATTGTCTGGAGGATAAGATCAATGGAGTGACACATGTATTTTCATGACTGATCAATCAAACAACTAAATCCGATAAACAGGTTTTTCTCTAAGAGAGCATGTCATGTTAATTCCTCTATCCTTGAAATATGAGAATAAATAGAGAATGACACATTTACATGAGCAAATAACAACTCGTGCCAAAAGTCTTCGGGCATGGGGAGGGTGTAGCTGGGGAGGGAAGGCCCATAGTCTCAACTTTTCATCCTGATGGTTTCCAGCTGTAGTGTCAGCTTGCTTTTGCGGGTGTCCCCATGAGTGAATGTGAAGAGGACCAGCTGCCTGGCAGCCTTTCTCTCTTTGCCCCCCAGCTTTGGGTAACCAGCAAACCCTCAGTGTTTTGATTACACTGGAGGGTCAGCTCACAGCCTGCTGTTTGCTTCCATTAGCTTGAGTACAAATATGTGCAACGCTGACCAGAAATTACAGGGAAAGGTAACAGAAAAGGCTTACACTTTCATTTCTATCATTTTGAATTGAGCTTTCAGTCTGCAACGTTTCAGTGAAACAGATGTGATCCTGGTACACAAATGATGACCTAAACAAATGCAGTTTGTAATCCACTGATGCAAAAAGAAAATTCAGTTTGGAAACCTGATCTTAATAGCATTAGTGTAGAAAATAGCTTGCCTAAAGACAAGTGTAACTTATTTAAGAGAATGTCCCCATTAAAGAGAGATGATTTTAAGTTGAATCATATTGTAGCCATGCTCAGGTAAAATATGACCTGCTGGCTTAGCAACTTAGTTCTTATATCAGTCACGGTTTTGGCTCTACGTTATCATTAAAAAATACAATTAAAATCAAAAGATTATGGTGCCTAATGCTAAATCTTGTGTGCATTTTGTCTAAGTCAAGAATCATTTCTAGTCAAAAAACGTTTAATATAGATTGAGGAATTTATATACATTTCTTCCTTGCTTAATACCCTTGAGCAAATCTTGCAAAAGCATGTTATGTTTTTGTGATAGGAAATTGTCATGAACAACAATTAAGAAGTTAAGAAAACCGTCCTGATAGTCTAAAGAGTGACTTTATGTCCTTCAAAATGGTGCAGGTGCAACATCTGTCGCTGTCTGACTTTAAGCAAAAGTCGACACTTCAGCAACATGCTTAGACATCCGTTGACTTAATTTGGCATGAAATATCAGAGCCATGTGTTTGACATTGTTGGACCTTTGTTCCACAAAGAAAATCGGTAGGAATCATAAACGAAATCAGTAATGAATTGAATCAGTAAGCATAATAATTAGTGGCACTGGTATCAGTAATATTTTATCCGTGTCCCTTTTGATAAATCTTTTGTGGTGCAGTTTTCTGTTGAACAGAGTTTTTAATTCATCACAAGTAGAGAATTTGGGCTGAGTTAAAAGTGTTCTAGTCTCTATTTCTGCTAAACTCTGCTTCTCATCTTTTGTTATTGTTTTGGTTGTCAGCCACTGGACGAAAACTAAGCGTGCTGTGTGTCCACTCCTTAAATCCTCAAAACATATCTTTGTTACCTCTGCCAAGAAGGTCTTGTTTTTTGCCGCCGTTTGTTTTTTAGCAAGATTACACAAAAACTACAGGATGGATTTTGCTAAAATTTTCAGGAGGTGTTGATAATTGCCCGACTTAAAAATTATTAGATTTTGGTGGTGATCTGGATCACTGCTGTTGGCAGACAATCCTTTTTGCTCAATAACTGTTGAAGTAAAAATTTTGTCAATATGATTCCGAGTGCTTGGTGTGAGATTTCAGGGTCATGAAATCATATTATGAAGGTAAGTCTTATCATGGAACTAATGCTCATCGGTTTAACAGCAGTATGTGAGCTACTTGGTGCAGGTTTGTGTTCTCCCAGCTCTTTCTAGTTTATGTACTGTAATTTCTTGTGTAAAACATGCATTTTTTTGCTCTTATATAAAGTCTAATTTTTGAGTGCATGTTATACACAAGAGCAAGCACAATAAGTTAAACATTTCATCTTACCAACATCACGGTTAAAACTCAAAATTTTTGAGAAACTCGAAATTTTTGAGTTTATAAAGTCGCAAATGTTGTACTTTATAGACTCCCAAATTTACTGCTTTATAAAGTTGCTAGTCGACTGCCTTCGATAGTCATAAGTTTAGTACTTCATCAAGTTGTTAATTTGCGACTTTATGGACTCATGTTTCAGGTAAATAACTCATCAATAAAACAACGTTGTTCCAACCCAGCTGTCATGAAAACTGACAGCTGGGTTTCCTCCAAACAAGCCCCGAGCCAGACAACTTCAATTGGTCTCAGTACGCTGCCGGCAATAGCTCAACGACTAAGGGAACAAGTTGCAAGTTTGTGACTTAAAAAACTTGAAAATTTCAATTTTTTTTCTCAAAAATTTTGAGTTTTCATAACCTTTTAAAAATTTCTAATACCCCGTTGTTCGATTACAACACACTTGGTACAAAAAACTGAAATATTCTTTCTCTCTCTGCAAAACATTACCACCAAACTTGTCAAATTCTTTTAAAACGGACTGTTAAACTGTTCTAATCCAATATTTCGAGTCTTAATAAGTTCACTTTTGTGAAATAATCATGTAATACTCAAAGTTATGTGTCACTCACAAGTAAACACAGGGCGCTGCCATCATGTGAGCAAGGGGACCATAAAGCTGCGGTGTGATTGGTCCAAGACATCAGTGAAAATACTGAAATTCATGGATTAAAACTTTGAATAAAGGTCATTTGTGAGTTGTCGAGATTAAGATTTTAGCAAAATGTGAGTGTGTATTATATATAACTACAGAGTTTCTGCGGGAAAAAAGCATGAAAAAATGAGTTTGTGTTATAAATAAGGGTGTATTTTATATAAGAAACTGTGGCATTTCACATGACTTGTACAGAGTATGGAATAAATCATGCTCCCTTTATACTTTGAAATGTTACATAATCAAACTTTCATAAAAATATGAAATGCAGTATTATAAATAAACAGTATGTTTTAAATAAGTAGAATTAATCAAGTGATAAATAAAAACTTTATATAATATAAAGTTTTTATTTATCACTTTATTTCTTTCTGTATGTTCTCGTACCGCCGGCTGGCACTGCAGCAGTTCAGCTTCACTTATGGGGCATGTCTGAACCCTTCATTCTAATATGCAGTGGTTTTAAAATCCAATCCAAGTAAGAAATAAAAGCCCAGACAACTGCATTACTGTCCAACCTGTCAGCTTTGTTGAATATAAGCTCCATCCAGCCTGCCAGGGCCTTAAAAGCCGAGCTGGCAGAGCGCACGACTGGAAGTGACAAAAGCAGATAGCTGCAGCTGTGATTTTCCAAAAGGAGAATGGACACTTAAATGCATTTTTACACGTTTACAAGGAGCTCATACTGTTCGCTATGAATGAATAATGGGCAACATGCAGGAGACCCAAGATACAATTATCCTCTCTGAAGTACCTTCCTTGTCATCACAATGAGAGTTAAAGTCAACATGCTGTCAGGTGCAATGGCTTCCATGTTTCCCCCTCGCTGCAGTGAGCCTGTCTCCTGGGGAAGAATAAAAGTAGCATGTGGGTATAAAACACATCCTTAGCAAAACATTAGCCCTCTATGGGATAGAAAAACAATGCTCTTAGTGTAATTAAAGTGATTGTGTTTGTGGCATATCTTTTTAGTTTCATGACAAAATAAACATATGTAAATAGTAAAACATTAGCTGGCTTTTCTTGCAGCAGTTTTAAGGTACGCTGTCAGTGTAACATTTAATTGTATGATACAATGAGTCGCAACACTGAGTTGGATGAGGCATTGGGATTTCCCACCATCTCACCCATTATTTATTACCATCCGCTTTATCTTTCACAAAGGATTAAGTCTCTTTTAAGTATTTCTAACAAGTGCAGCTGTTTCTCAGATTGACTCTCCACAGATCGCGGTTCATGCTTCAGTAGGAAGACTCAACTCCCTGAGCATTCGTTTGGATATTGAGATGTTTCATGCAATTATGAAAACCTCATTGCTCCCATAAATTCAATCACAGCCCGTCTTTAGGTTTTGTTGCACTACATCAATGCATTGGGGCATTTTTTTCTCATTCAGTGGTTTTGTTTGATCGAAAAAGAATAGTCAAGAATAATATCTCAGCAAAGACATCCGCGGAGGATGAAGGAGACTTTGTGTCTGAGCCACACTGGGACGCATAAATAAATGAGTAAATGCGCTCCAACCGCATAATTGGGATACAATGATATTCCCTTATCAAATCAACCCTCTGCAGAATTCATAGAATCCATACTCATGGATATTGACTTGTTTTGAGCCATGGAATAAGTAGCTATGTTGTATAAATATGCCAATTTAAACAAAAACATATGAGCATTGACAAACAAAATCAATGTGTGTTAGTGCAAATGTTGAAATCAAAGTTTTGAAACCTGCAACTGTTACAGCAGCTAGAGACGGAGTAATTGACAAAGGTTAACAGTGGCCCCAGGCTAATGCTCCCAGACACTAAACAGTGAATATATTTCAAACAAATGATTGAATCATTCATTTCTGATTTTTTTTTAAATTTCGGTTTTACAAGTGACCATGTACATGCTTTCCTCCATCTCTTTTGTTGCATGTTGGTCATCCCGGGCTGTTGGGGACTTCTCTGTCCTCAGGAACCTTCAGTTACTCTCTCAGCCTTTGCATTAAATACTGTTAATTAAAGGAGACATATCATGCTGATGCATGATTTTATACTTACATATAATATAATAAATTTGAAAACAAGACCTTACACCCCCTTAATTTTCAAAAAATTAGATATTGTATTTTTTCTGATATCCTAGAACGAGATTTGATGCCTCTGAAAATAGATCATTGCGAGATGTCCGCGAGATTTCAAACGTCGTGACGACACGAGGTACCTTTCTTTTTATTGGAGTAATCTGATAAAAGGTTTTATTTATTTTCACCTTACATTGCAAATGAACACTTTTTAAAGGATGTACCCAGCACAAGTGTTTCAGCTTTAAAGAAATGCCTTTCCATTATATAGTTAGAAATGTATTGAGAAATTGCTTCTTTAGGTCAGGCTAAAAATCTGTGGCTATAGGTATTTATTTGGGGATCATATTTTTTTTTTGTTCACTTTGGGTCCTTGAAATGGTGTTCTGTCCTGGAAGTGTGAGTTTTTGAACTTTAGTGCTGAAAATGAAATAGGACAAAGATATTTGCCTTGACTCTGGTTCATCACCACTAGAGTATGTTCACAGCTGCTGATTTTTCTCAGTTTTTTTTCATACAGAGTACCCCTGATCCACCTCTATTCTCAGTGCCAGGCCTATTCTGTGCTGATTGGTCAGTTCAGTGCTTTTCAGCACCATGTTGTCAACTGCTCTGCACTGGTCTTTCCACCCCAATCCAATGGGCTGTAACTGCTTACATGGCCGTGGAAGGATGCTACACTAGTGTGTCTGTTCGGGGGCTGGAGATCATCTGTTTTAGGCCAGTGCTGGTGCTGCAAATAAGGGGAGAGGGAAAAGTCCGACTGTTGTGTACTTTTTGTTTTGTCAGAGAGGTGCTCGAGCATGAGAGCTATGGAAAACAAACTAAAGAGTATTTATAGCTCAAGAAAAGCCCAATATGATCTCTTTAATGCTCTTTTTTTTTTCTTTTTTTTTTAAAGTTATTTTTTGGGGCTTTTATGGCTTTTATTGTATAGGACAGTTGGAGATTGACAGGAAAGCGGGTGAAGAGAGGGGGATGACATGCAGCAAAGGGCTGAGGCCGGGATTTGAACCAGCAGCCACTGTTGGGGGTTGGCAGCCCCCGTACATGGGGCGGACGCTCTACCAACTGAGCTCATGTCCGCCCCCAATGCTCTGTTTTAAAGGAAACTAACCCAAGTCTTCTAAAAAACTAAAGCAATGACTAATTTGGTTTAGAAATCCCCTTTTATTTGGCGGGTGGGGGTGGGTTGGAAAATCAAACAATTTGCGTTAAAAAGATCATAAAGGTGTTTAAGCTTTGCCAGTTTGAATTACTCAAATAGTACAATATAAAACTTAAAAAATGGCTTCCCAAATCGCATGCACTATTTATTTCATTTTGTACTGTTAACGGTCACACAAGGAAAAATCCTAACATTTTAAAAGGCAGTTTGTCGTATTTATTCATTTGTGAATATTGCTGTGAGTTTTAGCCTGTGCTCACAGTGAAATTGTTTTGCCCAAAGTTGATATTTTATTTTACATGTTGATCAAACACACAGATTTCTTCCTGTGAATTGATTCCAGTGCAGCAGCACAAAAAGCCTGAACAGAACGGTCCAGCTACAATATGCCTGAGAGATGAGGACGTCACCCTTTTCCAGCCATTTACTGCAAACCTTTTCTACAAAGTGCTCCAGACGGAGCCATTACACGACTGAGGTGAAAATATTTGCTTTTATCACCCATCTATCTGAACACTGGCCACATCAGCAGCCAGCAAAATGCTCAGTGTGTAGCAATCACAAGCAGGCTTTGCATGTCATCATTTCCAAATAATTTAGCAGCCGCAATTAGCCGCCTCTAGTCGTCATCACAGTGCTTTGTGAAGTCTTTAGGAGGGGAGTTAATGTCTTAAAGAGACTAAAATAAAAGTCTTCATTAAAAGCCTATATGTACATACAGTCTGCAGGCCTTTATGCATGGCTGATGATTGCACACACCAATTGGAAATAAAAATGACCTCTGCCTGACAAATTAGAAATAAACCTGTTTGACAGGCCCCCGTTTGCTTAGAACAAATGTGAGACATGAAAAATTGTTTGACACACTTTCATAAAAGCAAGTGGCGGCAACCCATCCTTTAGCATGTGGTAATGGCCTCTCGTTGTTGGATTCAATGGAAAAAGCTATTCATACTGTTATGTGATTGAAAAGAAAATTGAATCCTTTTGATGTTATAAATGTGTCTATTACCGCATTTGCACACAAAATTTCTATGGAAATTATAGAGAAAGGAGTGATTCTGTGGAGGAAATGTTTGGGAATGACATATTGAGTTCTATTCCTGCCTCAGTATCAATATAGTGCATGCCTTGTAGAATAACTTGCAAACTATATGATTTTTCACTGGGCTGAAAGGCTGAAATTACTGTAGTATACAGGAAAAAAAGGTTAATGGTTAGATATTTCTTATGTTCTAATGAACAGCCTCTTCAGGTGACTGAAGTTATAAGAAACTTTCTCTCTTTTTTTACATGGTGAGGTTTTCTGCACACACTGAAAGAGTTCAGTACAGGTTCACATGTGGGATGGGTCTGCTTTAACATTTGCACATTGAAATGGTCTCAGATGGATATAATGCCTGATGGTGAGAGGCTCATTGGGCCCTGGCTCTGATCTAGTCCAACCTGAAGATCCATTGTTTTTTTTTATTATGAGAAATTGTGACTCAAAAGAATCAGATATTTTCCAACTACTGAATAAAAAATGTAGTTTGAAACTTAAATAAAACAAATTGTGTTAATGAGCATGTATCATGACAGAAGTGTATTTTGCAGAAGCCCTCGGGGAAATTCCTTAACACCTTTTTATTTTACTTTATTATTATTATATGTGCTTCTAGGTTTTTCAAGAGATACTTTTGTCCTGTCGTAGCAGTTGTAATGCATTTTTACAGGATTTGTTTTGAAATGAAAAATAAGTAATAATAAGAGAACAAACGTTTCTAAAGTGTAGGCTTAGCCCAAAGTTATTTTACCTTCTTTTTGATATTTCTTGAATTTTTAAAGCATTTTTCTTTTGCCCAGAATAAAGAAAAAATATGTTGTGATCTTGAAAAAATGCTCAAATTAGAATCAAATTCCCTTCAAAAAATGGAAATGTATCTGTTTTAACTTTCACTATGCTTTTTCCTCCCTGGCATATTTTAACCCACAGGAAAAAAGCACTGAGACCCCCTTTTTTGCCCCTGTTCACCAGCGGTGGACCACTGTCACTGGAGACAAGCGTTTTACATTTTTCTCTATTTTTTACAAAATTCATGTGGCAATTTCCTTTTTCTTTTTCTTTAGGGTTGTTAGACAGCCAAAATGAGATTTTTGCAGATGCAATGGATATTTAGATGTGTATAAGATTTGTTTTCTTCAAAATAATTCATCAGTGAATTTACCAAAGAGGGGTTGGGGGTAAGGACAACCCTGAAGTGTCCTTTGCAAACATCTTGAACTGCACAGCAATTTTTATCATTGAATTCTGTTGTTGCATCCCTTATAAGCATAAATACAAACTTTTTAAAGCACTCCCACCTCCATGGAATACAACACATCCTGGACACAAATGCAAGGCCCAAAACAAAGGATTAACCCACACACCAGGCAGTTTAATTATTCTGAAGTGGACTTAAAAAAAATTCGGTATAGAGGAGATGATTCAGTGTGGTCACAAATACACAAGCAAGAGGCTCATAACGGACAGACACTTAGTTTTACCATAACAGAATGATTTAAGTTTCCCAGGTGTTATTAAACACATTTGATCTACATTTATTATGTGTCATGTGTATTTAGGTACAACATGAGCATGGATGTTTGATTTTTAGAAAATTTCTCAGTGTTTTGATGTAGTAATGAGGTGAAAAATTCATTATTTTTTCTTTAACAGTGATGAATAACTCACAGCAGCAGGTGTAACATAATTTCCCAAAAGTAAAACAAAAATAAATCCTCATGCCCTCAATGTTATAATGAAAATAAGACAACTTATGTTTGCCTTTCAACTACATGCATTAAGTTAATATTTTGTTTCGCACCCATGAAATTGCTTTGATAATTTTTTGTTTGCGTTTTTGAGGACAATAGTATCAATTTTATAACAATGAATTTTAAAGTAGCTAGCTGTTTTTACAGAGCTTTCATGTCAAGAGCTTATTGTAGAGGTAGAGATAACCCAGGATTTTTAAAGGGAGCAAAATAGGCTAATTGTGGTTTATTTATTTTATACACTTTTCCAGTAAAACCCTTCCTTTTTTTTGCATAACCTAATCTGAATATTTCAACCTTAAATTTTTTTTTAAGATATATCAATATTGTTATTTTTTTGTACCATTCATGTGGTTAGCTTTTAATGCTTCATAGTAACAGAACTGAGTATTTACCCTTAATTTTTTTATTCTCTCTTTTGCATTATAACCTTGAAAGCTTGTTATAAACATAGCTGAACAGTTCATTTTTTGACCTTAGTCTTTGTATTTCATTAAGTTGCATTCTTTTGAGTCAGATCTGCACTATCATTGTTACATTTCTGATTTTACATTTGCAGGGAGATTTAAAGCTTTCACAGCGAAGAGAGTCTCAGCATTACAAACCAATGTAAAACAGAAGCCTTATTAGGATAAACAAGTTTAACACCTTTAAGAATCAGTGACTCAAAGTATCATCTATCAGATGGTAGAGCTGAGGGGTCAGAAGTTTAGGAATCTGAGCACATTTGCAGTTAAATGATTAAAAAACACCCCAATGTTTATTTATCTCCTGCCACTCCTTTATTTTTTGATATATACTTTTAGCTTGTGGATGGTTTTGAAATCAACATCTTATTAATGATATTTGATTTCTTTGTACTATATGCACTAGAACCACTAATCAGCAAAGCATTCATAACACAGCAAAAATAATCAATTATTTAAAATGAAGGGAGATTAATTTTTGGAGTCATAAATTAACCATCACAGTCAGAAAAACATTCAGATATGAACAGAAGATGAGTATCTTAAATATTGTTTTCAGACACCATTTTAAACTGCAGTACATACGTTTTTTTTCATTTGTTTTTTACCCCCTGTGGTGCTTGTTGAAAGATTTTCATCATTCCACATTTTCCATAAATTGTCCTCCAACAACTCAGTCAAGAAAGCCACATTATAGTTTTCAGTTATGTAGAAGAAGGGACCCAAGGTCATGATCATGTTTTACTCATGTCTAAATGTGTTCCAAATTTTTCAATCCATCTGATAAATCCTTAAAGGTGCTATGAGAAGAATCTATTTCCGACGACATAAAGACTCTGCTACCCATGAGCACGCGCGGCGACTGTCGTAAAGACACGACCCAAGCCAATGCATGCGTTTGTAGTTATGCTAATGAATGCAGCTCGGACCTTCCTCAGAACTCTGCATTGCTTTACAACTTCTTTTTTCAACAACTTACAGGATGCAAAGCGACAAGGTAATGTATCTCTTTCTAGTTACGTAGCGGTAGTTTTTGATGTGTGACAATAAGCAATTTTTGGAAAACTTAGTAGCGTAGTTTTGTAGCGGCTATATATCGCTACTTATAGCCCGATGCTCTAAGACGTGTCCGAACAACATAAATTTGCTCTAGTTTTAATTGTCGTGTTCCCGAAGTTGAGTATCCAGGCCAGCCCAGCCCTGTCCGACCCGACCCGACCACGAAGCTAAGGAATAGCATTTATAGATAACCTATGTAGATGCTCTAAAACTCATCTTAAAGTGTGTGTTTCGATCAGGCATATATCTAAAAGTGAGACTTTTTTGTAATTACTTAGAAACTCCTCATAGCATCTTTGAAACTGGTAAATTCTCTTGTTAACAGTATACTTTTAATTTGAGCCTTTTTTTGACATCAGCTCACATATCCCTGGATAAACCTTTTTAGGCAGATTTCGTTTTTTTTTGTGTGTAAAGCAGTATGTGTCAGACATGGCAAGCCATGAACAAAACATCCGAGAGGCTTAAAAGCCATCTGTATTCAAGGTGGTTGAGCTCATAATTTAACCCGTGGTTGAACACAAGCTGCTTTCTGATCACTACACCACAACATTATTCAATTGCCTTAATGAGTGCATTTAAAGACTTTTCAGCTCTGCTCATATCTGATGTTTCAGGCCTGTTGTAAAACATTTTGAAGTCTCAGCAAATGGTTGTAATGGCTTCCTTTCATAATGGTGATAATAATTATGGATGTATTCAAATTAAATTAAATCTCAAAGACTGATACAAGTCCGTGTGACTAACTCGAGCGCATCAATCATTCTCCGAGGAACACTGTCGATTCATACGCACAAACTTTTGATGTCACACACAAAGAAATAATAATTGCTTAAATTCAAAGGTACACTTTACTTACAATTTCAGTCTCATTTCAATCTTGGATCAAAAGGATATGTTTGCATTATATGCTCTGGAGCAATCCCCGGAGTTTAAGGACAGATTTACTCAGAGTGTTTGGTAAATGAAAAAGCAGATGGCAGTTTGTTTTTCTGCATTCATTACATGGAAATGATGCGATAAGTTTCCACCCAAACGGACATAAAATAAAGATATCATGATTAAAAAGAAGGGTTTCATTTGAGAGGTAGTGCTTAAGACTCTGATTAATCCATTAAAAATGCACTGGTTATAGTTTTATGCTTAAGTTTGACATTAAAGTGACACAATATCATGATGACACCTTTGTGCTAGAGCTGGGAAATGTTGACCAAAAGTCAGTGTTGATATTCAGTATCTAAGCTCAATGGCTATGTACAGTACATAAAAGGCAGTGTTTTTCTTGGTGAAGAAATATCAAATGATTGTCATGAACTTTTATATTTTTTAGTAGATATTAAATTGTATTGATACATATTTGATGATTGCACTAAAAACAGAAGTCCTGGACATCCAGAACAGTCTGATTTAATATTCGTAATGAACAAAAATGCATATCAACTACTGCAATATCACTAACAACGTTAGATAAAACAGTTTGGAGCCTCCACTTTTCCCTTGGCAAAGAGGTTTGCTGGGCTTGGCAGGATGTCGTACACTACCTAAATCAGGAAGGTTATGTGATGTGGCTCGGCTTGCCAGAGGTCAATCCAAGTGACCTTGTGATACATGGTCTGCTCCTACCTTGTCCAGACCCCTGTTGGTTTTAACCAGCTGGTTTTTCTTACTCTTCCTTCCTCCGCTCCTGCCATCACCTTGTTCTGAATCTGCTTCTGCCTCTCCTTCCCTTTGAAAAGTCCCAAGCTTGCACTGCCTTAGGCCACCACTCGCACCAGATCTTCAGCCAGGACTCATCATCTAGCACTGCGTTCTGGGCGCTCCACCTCCTTTGTAGTCTTACCTCCACTCCTGCCTGGGCCATCTTTGGGTCACTTGAATCTCGGTAGCATCCTTCTTGCTCATGTAACCTTGAACTCCTCTCCCAACAAAGCCAGGAGCTACCAGAGTTTAGTGCTGGGCCATGATGCCAAGGGTACTAGGCAGCCTCAACCAGTTAATACAGCTGCTGACCCTCCTCTCCAAGGTCTCCCCGGTTGGCAGATCTGGACTTACCCTGTTTGAAACTCATCTGAGCCCACTCGGTAAGCTTTTTTCAGTTCCTACAGGATCAATCTGCATCCTGGCACAGACTCTTGAGTTGACTGTCAACTCACCCATAAAGCTCTGATTCGTGGCTGGCAGATCCCTGATCCTGTCTGCTAGCCCTGGCACTTTGTACGAGATCAAGTTCATTGCAAGGCCAAAAAAGGTCACTTTATTGGTGTGTACCATGACTATCCCAGTCTCTAGCCTGTGCCACTTTGATGTAGGACCCTATAAAATCAGTGTAATTTTTCCCATATTCCGTTTTTTAAATTTTAGCATTTTAAGCAAATTTAACCTCAAGACACAGTATAAAGTAATGGAATACGGTCTCTCACCCATCAGGAGGTCCTCACAGGTGTCTTTACGTGTCCAGTCAACAGTATGTTGACAAAACTTACAGAACATTTGATCTCCTGACACATAATAATCATTGGCAAAGTACTTCACTCTGAAGTTAGCCGGAAGCTTTGGACCACCTTGCCAACTTAACCACATCGCGCTCCCCGTCGCCCCTTAACGCCAGCGATCATTGGCAGCAGTGAACGCAGCGTCAGCTGGTGTCTCTGATGGCCGCTGTGACATATTGACATCATTACTGAGGGAGGGAGGAGGGGGAGAGAGGAAGTGAAGTGTGTATTGTCCGCAGTGCCAGTGACCCCCTCGGGGCATTTTACCGAGAGATGCATTACGTTTTAGTCCGAAAAATGCTTTTACCTAAAATGTCATCCATTTCAGCGATATTCAGTGTTTTATTGAAATCTGGTTTTAACGTCTAATTCTGTGCTTCCGTCCGCTTTGTCGTGATCAGATTTTATTGAGCCCTATTGATGTTACTGCTCCTGCTGACACTCTGAACCTTAACTGGTCGTAACAGTCCAGGATCAGGTCTATCTGGTGCGTGTGGTGCCAACAGCGCTGCGTAGTTCTCCATCTTTTCCTTAAAATGGCCCTCGACTGACGAACGAAACGCTGCTCATCACTGGCATTTGTGTGCTGGTTTTGGCCCCTGTTGGACTTAACTTTTTAACACTGGGAGCACTGTGACAATAATTTTGAAAAGACAAATGTTGTCAAACTGATATTTAAGATTTATAATTATAATTTTATTAAGTAGTCCTTTTATCACAACAACCTTCATCGTTCATTGATAATTGTGGAAACCACAGATTTTATTGAAATTTAATTAATTGCACAGCCCTACATTTTAGCAATTTGTACAAATTTTGCACTTCAAATC